>JAWIMA010000030.1:0-179552 GCA_036898165.1 Silybum marianum | reverse complement strand
ACAATTTTTCCGAAACAACCGTAAAAAATAAAATCTTTTACACCGTTTTATGGAAATCTACGAAAAAGTTCACATTTTTACATGCTTCTATAAATAACAGAGATGTATAAAGGTGACAACTTTAGACGATTCAATGATTCTAGGTCACTTTTTTCACGGTTCTACGAAACAAGTTGTATTAACGTCATAATTTTTCAATGTTATTTGAAAAAAATGTAAAAAGCTCACCGCTTTACATGTGTTACTCTAAAATTAACACATTTTGTACCAATAAAAAAAAACTAGAAGAAAATTCAAGTTTTTAACAATTTTCCGAAACAACCGTAAAAATAAAATCTTTTACACCGTTTTATGGAAATCTACGAAAAAGTTACCATTTTTACATGCTTCTATAAATAACAGAGATGTATAAAGGTGACAACTTTAGACGATTCAATGATTCCAGGTCACTTTTTTCACGGTTCTACGAAACAAGTTGTATTAACGTCATAATTTTACAATGTTATATGAAACAAAAAATGTAAAAAGGTCACCGCTTTACATGTGTTACTCTAAAATTATCACATTTTGTACCACTCTAAAAACACTAGAAAAAAATTCAAGTTTTTAACAATTTTCCGAAACAACTGCTAAAAAATAAAATATTTTACACCGTTTAATGGAAATTTTTGGGAAAGTACACATTTTTACAAACTTCTAAAAGTAACATCGATTTATGAAGGTGGCTACTTTACACGTTTCAATACTTCCGGGTCACCTTTTTTCACGGTTCTACAAAACTTTGATTCAACGTTTAGATTTTTCAATGTTATATCAAACAAAAATGTAAAAAGCTCACCGCTTTACCTGTGTTTCTCTAAAACTAACACATTTTGTACCACTCTAAAAAAACTAGAAAAAAATTCAAGTTTTTAACAATTTTCCGAAACAACTGTAAAAGATAAAATCTTTTACACCGTTTTAAGGAAATCTACGAAAAAGTTGACATTTTTACACGCTTCTATAAATAACAAAGATGTATAAAGGTGACAACTTTAGACGATTCAATGATTTCCAGGTCACTTTTTTCACGGTTCTACGAAACAATTGTATTAACGTCATAATTTTTCAATGTTATATGAAACAAAAAATGTAAAAAGCTCACTGCTTTACATGCGTTTCTCTAAAATTAACACATTTTGTACCAATCTAAAAAAACTAGAAAAAAATATAAGTTTTTAACAATTTTCCGAAACAACAGTAAAAAATTAAATCTTTTACACCGTTTTATGGAAATTTACGAAAAATTTCCCATTTTTACATGTTTTCTATAAATAACAAAGATGTATAAAGGTGATAACTTTAGACGATTCAATGATTTCCAGGTCACTTTTTTCACGGTTCTACGAAACAAGTTGTATTAACGTCATAATTTTTCAATGATATATGAAAAAAAATGTAAAAGCTCACCGCTTTACAAGTGTTACTCTAAAATTAACACATTTTGTACCAATCTAAAAAAACTAGAAAAAAATTCAAGTTTTTAACAATTTTCCGAAATAACTGTTAAAAAATAAAATCTTTTACACTGTTTTATGGAAATCTTTGAAAAAGTACACATTTTTACATGCTTCTATAAATAACAGACATGTATAAAGGTGACAACTTTAGACGATTCAATGATTCTAGGTCACTTTTTTCACGGTTCTACGAAACAAGTTGTATTAACGTCATAATTTTTCAATGTTATATGAAACAAAAAATGTAAAAAGGTCACCGCTTTACATGTGTTACTCTAAAATTAACACATTTTGTACCAATCTAAAAACACTAGAAAAAAATTCAAGTTTTTAACAATTTTCCGAAACAACTGCTAAAAAATAAAATATTTTACACCGTTTTATGGAAATCTTTGGGAAAGTACACATTTTTACAAACTTCTAAAAGTAACATCGATTTATGAAGGTGGCTACTTTACACGTTTCAATACTTCCGGGTCACCTTTTTTCACGGTTCTACAAAACTTTGTTTCAACGTTTAGATTTTTCAATGTTATATCAAACAAAAATGTAAAAAGCTCACCGCTTTACATGTGTTTCTCTAAAATTAACACATTTTGTACCACTCTAAAAAAACTAGAAAAAAATTCAAGTTTTTAACAATTTTTCGAAACAACTGTAAAAGATAAAATCTTTTACACCGTTTTAAGGAAATCTACGAAAAAAGTTGACATTTTTACACGCTTCTATAAATAACAAAGATGTATAAAGATGACAACTTTAGACGATTCAATGATTTCCAGGTCACTTTTTTCACGGTTCTACGAAACAACTTGTATTAACATCATAATTTTTCAATGTTATATGAAACAAAAAATGTAAAAAGCTCACCGCTTTACATTTGTTACACTAAAATTAACACATTTTGTACCAATCTAAAAAAACTAGAAAAAAATTCAAGTTTTTAACAATTTTCCGAAATAATTTGTTAAAAAATAAAATCTTTTACACTGTTTTATGGAAATCTTTGAAAAAGTACACATTTTTACAAACTTCTAAAAGTAACATCGATTTATAAAGGTGGCTACTTTACACGTATCAATGATTTCCGAAACAACCGTAAAAATAAAATCTTTTACACCGTTTTAAGGAAATCTACGAAAAAGTTGACATTTTTACACGCTTCTATAAATAATAAAGATGTATATAGGTGACAACTTTAGACGATTCAATGATTTCCAGGTCACTTTTTCACGGTTCTACGAAACAATTGTATTAACGTCATAATTTTTCAATGTTATATGAAACAAAAAATTTAAAAAGCTCACCGCTTTACATGTGTTACTCTAAAATTAACACATTTTGTACCAATCTAAAAAAACTAGAAAAAAATTCAAGTTTTTAACAATTTTCCGAAACAACCGTAAAAAATAAAATCTTTTACACCGTTTTATGGAAATCTACGAAAAAGTTCACATTTTTACATGCTTCTATAAATAACAGAGATGTATAAAGGTGACAACTTTAGACGATTCAATGATTCTAGGTCACTTTTTTCACGGTTCTACGAAACAAGTTGTATTAACGTCATAATTTTTCAATGTTATTTGAAAAAAATGTAAAAAGCTCACCGCTTTACATGTGTTACTCTAAAATTAACACATTTTGTACCAATCAAAAAAAACTAGAAGAAAATTCAAGTTTTTAACAATTTTCCGAAACAACCGTAAAAATAAAATCTTTTACACCGTTTTATGGAAATCTACGAAAAAGTTACCATTTTTACATGCTTCTATAAATAACAGAGATGTATAAAGGTGACAACTTTAGACGATTCAATGATTCCAGGTCACTTTTTTCACGGTTCTACGAAACAAGTTGTATTAACATCATAATTTTTCAATGTTATATGAAACAAAAAATGTAAAAAGGTCACCGCTTTACATGTGTTACTCTAAAATTAACACATTTTGTACCACTCTAAAAACACTAGAAAAAAAATCAAGTTTTTAACAATTTTCCGAAATAACTGTTAAAAAATAAAATCTTTTACACTGTTTTATGGAAATCTTTGAAAAAGTACACATTTTTACAAACTTCTAAAAGTAACATCGATTTATAAAGGTGGCTACTTTACACGTATCAATGATTTCCGAAACAACCGTAAAAATAAAATCTTTTACACCGTTTTAAGGAAATCTACGAAAAAGTTGACATTTTTACACGCTTCTATAAATAATAAAGATGTATATAGGTGACAACTTTAGACGATTCAATGATTTCCAGGTCAGTTTTTCACGGTTCTACGAAACAATTGTATTAACGTCATAATTTTTCAATGTTATATGAAACAAAAAATTTAAAAAGCTCACCGCTTTACATGTGTTACTCTAAAATTAACACATTTTGTACCAATCTAAGAAAACTAGAAAAAAATTCAAGTTTTTAACAATTTTCCGAAACAACCGTAAAAAATAAAATCTTTTACACCGTTTTATGGAAATCTTTGGGAAAGTACACATTTTTACAAACTTCTAAAAGTAACATCGATTTATGAAGGTGGCTACTTTACACGTTTCAATACTTCCGGGTCACCTTTTTTCACGGTTCTACAAAACTTTGTTTCAACGTTTAGATTTTTCAATGTTATATCAAACAAAAATGTAAAAAGCTCACCGCTTTACATGTGTTTCTCTAAAATTAACACATTTTGTACCACTCTAAAAAAACTAGAAAAAAATTCAAGTTTTTAACAATTTTCCGAAACAACTGTAAAAGATAAAATCTTTTACACCGTTTTAAGGAAATCTACGAAAAAGTTGACATTTTTACACGCTTCTATAAATAACAAAGATGTATAAAGATGACAACTTTAGACGATTCAATGATTTCCAGGTCACTTTTTTCACGGTTCTACGAAACAACTTGTATTAACATCATAATTTTTCAACGTTATATGAAACAAAAAATGTAAAAAGCTCACCGCTTTACATTTGTTACTCTAAAATTAACACATTTTGTACCAATCTAAAAAAACTAGAAAAAAATTCAAGTTTTTAACAATTTTCCGAAATAACTGTTAAAAAATAAAATCTTTTACACTGTTTTATGGAAATCTTTGAAAAAGTACACATTTTTACAAACTTCTAAAAGTAACATCGATTTATAAAGGTGGCTACTTTACACGTATCAATGATTTCCGAAACAACCGTAAAAATAAAATCTTTTACACCGTTTTAAGGAAATCTACGAAAAAGTTGACATTTTTACACGCTTCTATAAATAATAAAGATGTATATAGGTGACAACTTTAGACGATTCAATGATTTCCAGGTCACTTTTTCACGGTTCTACGAAACAATTGTATTAACGTCATAATTTTTCAATGTTATATGAAACAAAAAATTTAAAAAGCTCACCGCTTTACATGTGTTACTCTAAAATTAACACATTTTGTACCAATCTAAAAAAACTAGAAAAAAATTCAAGTTTTTAACAATTTTCCGAAACAACCGTAAAAAATAAAATCTTTTACACCGTTTTATGGAAATCTACGAAAAAGTTACCATTTTTACATGCTTCTATAAATAACAGAGATGTATAAAGGTGACAACTTTAGACGATTCAATGATTCTAGGTCACTTTTTTCACGGTTCTACGAAACAAGTTGTATTAACGTCATAATTTTTCAATGTTATTTGAAAAAAATGTAAAAAGCTCACCGCTTTACATGTGTTACTCTAAAATTAACACATTTTGTACCAATCAAAAAAAACTAGAAGAAAATTCAAGTTTTTAACAATTTTCCGAAACAACCGTAAAAATAAAATCTTTTACACCGTTTTATGGAAATCTACGAAAAAGTTACCATTTTTACATGCTTCTATAAATAACAGAGATGTATAAAGGTGACAACTTTAGACGATTCAATGATTCCAGGTCACTTTTTTCACGGTTCTACGAAACAAGTTGTATTAACGTCATAATTTTACAATGTTATATGAAACAAAAAATGTAAAAAGGTCACCGCTTTACATGTGTTACTCTAAAATTATCACATTTTGTACCACTCTAAAAACACTAGAAAAAAATTCAAGTTTTTAACAATTTTCCGAAACAACTGCTAAAAAATAAAATATTTTACACCGTTTTATGGAAATTTTTGGGAAAGTACACATTTTTACAAACTTCTAAAAGTAACATCGATTTATGAAGGTGGCTACTTTACACGTTTCAATACTTCCGGGTCACCTTTTTTCACGGTTCTACAAAACTTTGATTCAACGTTTAGATTTTTCAATGTTATATCAAACAAAAATGTAAAAAGCTCACCGCTTTACATGTGTTTCTCTAAAATTAACACATTTTGTACCACTCTAAAAAAACTAGAAAAAAATTCAAGTTTTTAACAATTTTCCGAAACAACTGTAAAAGATAAAATCTTTTACACCGTTTTAAGGAAATCTACGAAAAAGTTGACATTTTTACACGCTTCTATAAATAACAAAGATGTATAAAGGTGACAACTTTAGACGATTCAATGATTTCCAGGTCACTTTTTTCACGGTTCTACGAAACAATTGTATTAACGTCATAATTTTTCAATGTTATATGAAACAAAAAATGTAAAAAGCTCACTGCTTTACATGCGTTACTCTAAAATTAACACATTTTGTACCAATCTAAAAAAACTAGAAAAAAATATAAGTTTTTAACAATTTTCCGAAACAACCGTAAAAAATTAAATCTTTTACACCGTTTTATGGAAATTTACGAAAAAGTTCCCATTTTTACATGTTTTCTATAAATAACAAAGATGTATAAAGGTGATAACTTTAGACGATTCAATGATTTCCAGGTCACTTTTTTCACGGTTCTACGAAACAAGTTGTATTAACGTCATAATTTTTCAATGATATATGAAAAAAAATGTAAAAGCTCACCGCTTTACAAGTGTTACTCTAAAATTAACACATTTTGTACCAATCTAAAAAAACTAGAAAAAAATTCAAGTTTTTAACAATTTTCCGAAATAACTGTTAAAAAATAAAATCTTTTACACTGTTTTATGGAAATCTTTGAAAAAGTACACATTTTTACATGCTTCTATAAATAACAGACATGTATAAAGGTGACAACTTTAGACGATTCAATGATTCTAGGTCACTTTTTTCACGGTTCTACGAAACAAGTTGTATTAACGTCATAATTTTTCAATGTTATATGAAACAAAAAATGTAAAAAGGTCACCGCTTTACATGTGTTACTCTAAAATTAACACATTTTGTACCAATCTAAAAACACTAGAAAAAAATTCAAGTTTTTAACAATTTTCCGAAACAACTGCTAAAAAAATAAAATATTTTACACCGTTTTATGGAAATCTTTGGGAAAGTACACATTTTTACAAACTTCTAAAAGTAACATCGATTTATGAAGGTGGCTACTTTACACGTTTCAATACTTCCGGGTCACCTTTTTTCACGGTTCTACAAAACTTTGTTTCAACGTTTAGATTTTTCAATGTTATATCAAACAAAAATGTAAAAAGCTCACCGCTTTACATGTGTTTCTCTAAAATTAACACATTTTGTACCACTCTAAAAAAACTAGAAAAAAATTCAAGTTTTTAACAATTTTTCGAAACAACTGTAAAAGATAAAATCTTTTACACCGTTTTAAGGAAATCTACGAAAAAGTTGACATTTTTACACGCTTCTATAAATAACAAAGATGTATAAAGATGACAACTTTAGACGATTCAATGATTTCCAGGTCACTTTTTTCACGGTTCTACGAAACAACTTGTATTAACATCATAATTTTTCAATGTTATATGAAACAAAAAATGTAAAAAGCTCACCGCTTTACATTTGTTACACTAAAATTAACACATTTTGTACCAATCTAAAAAAACTAGAAAAAAATTCAAGTTTTTAACAATTTTCCGAAATAACTGTTAAAAAATAAAATCTTTTACACTGTTTATGGAAATCTTTGAAAAAGTACACATTTTTACAAACTTCTAAAAGTAACATCGATTTATAAAGGTGGCTACTTTACACGTATCAATGATTTCCGAAACAACCGTAAAAATAAAATCTTTTACACCGTTTTAAGGAAATCTACGAAAAAGTTGACATTTTTACACGCTTCTATAAATAATAAAGATGTATATAGGTGACAACTTTAGACGATTCAATGATTTCCAGGTCACTTTTTCACGGTTCTACGAAACAAGTTGTATTAACGTCATAATTTTTCAATGTTATATGAAACAAAAATTTAAAAGGCTCACCGCTTTACATGTGTTACTCTAAAATTAACACATTTTGTACCAATCTAAAAAAACTAGAAAAAAATTCAAGTTTTTAACAATTTTCCGAAACAACCGTAAAAAATAAAATCTTTTACACCGTTTTATGGAAATCTACGAAAAAGTTCACATTTTTACATGCTTCTATAAATAACAGAGATGTATAAAGGTGACAACTTTAGACGATTCAATGATTCTAGGTCACTTTTTTCACGGTTCTACGAAACAAGTTGTATTAACGTCATAATTTTTCAATGTTATTTGAAAAAAATGTAAAAAGCTCACCGCTTTACATGTGTTACTCTAAAATTAACACATTTTGTACCAATAAAAAAAAAACTAGAAGAAAATTCAAGTTTTTAACAATTTTCCGAAACAACCGTAAAAATAAAATCTTTTACACCGTTTTATGGAAATCTACGAAAAAGTTACCATTTTTACATGCTTCTATAAATAACAGAGATGTATAAAGGTGACAACTTTAGACGATTCAATGATTCCAGGTCACTTTTTTCACGGTTCTACGAAACAAGTTGTATTAACGTCATAATTTTACAATGTTATATGAAACAAAAAATGTAAAAAGGTCACCGCTTTACATGTGTTACTCTAAAATTATCACATTTTGTACCACTCTAAAAACACTAGAAAAAAATTCAAGTTTTTAACAATTTTCCGAAACAACTGCTAAAAAATAAAATATTTTACCCCGTTTTATGGAAATTTTTGGGAAAGTACACATTTTTACAAACTTCTAAAAGTAACATCGATTTATGAAGGTGGCTACTTTACACGTTTCAATACTTCCGGGTCACCTTTTTTCACGGTTCTACAAAACTTTGATTCAACGTTTAGATTTTTCAATGTTATATCAAACAAAAATGGAAAAAGCTCACCGCTTTACCTGTGTTTCTTTAAAATTAACACATTTTGTACCACTCTAAAAAAACTAGAAAAAAACTCAAGTTTTTAACAATTTTCCGAAACAACTGTAAAAGATAAAATCATTTACACCGTTTTAAGGAAATCTACGAAAAAGTTGACATTTTTACACGCTTCTATAAATAACAAAGATGTATAAAGGTGACAACTTTAGACGATTCAATGATTTCCAGGTCACTTTTTTCACGGTTCTACGAAACAATTGTATTAACGTCATAATTTTTCAATGTTATATGAAACAAAAAATTTAAAAAGCTCACCGCTTTACATGTGTTACTCTAAAATTAACACATTTTGTACCAATCTAAAAAAACTAGAAAAAAATTCAAGTTTTTAACAATTTTCCGAAACAACCGTAAAAAATAAAATCTTTTACACCGTTTTATGGAAATCTACGAAAAAGTTCACATTTTTACATGCTTCTATAAATAACAGAGATGTATAAAGGTGACAACTTTAGACGATTCAATGATTCTAGGTCACTTTTTTCACGGTTATACGAAACAAGTTGTATTAACGTCATAATTTTTCAATGTTATTTGAAAAAAATGTAAAAAGCTCACCGCTTTACATGTGTTACTCTAAAATTAACACATTTTGTACCAATCAAAAAAAACTAGAAGAAATCTCAAGTTTTTAACAATTTTCCGAAACAACCGTAAAAATAAAATCTTTTACACCGTTTTATGGAAATCTACGAAAAAGTTACCATTTTTACATGCTTCTATAAATAACAGAGATGTATAAAGGTGACAACTTTAGACGATTCAATGATTCCAGGTCACTTTTTTCACGGTTCTACGAAACAAGTTGTATTAACGTCATAATTTTACAATGTTATATGAAACAAAAAATGTAAAAAGGTCACCGCTTTACATGTGTTACTCTAAAATTATCACATTTTGTACCACTCTAAAAACACTAGAAAAAAATTCAAGTTTTTAACAATTTTCCGAAACAACTGCTAAAAAATAAAATATTTTACACCGTTTTATGGAAATTTTTGGGAAAGTACACATTTTTACAAACTTCTAAAAGTAACATCGATTTATGAAGGTGGCTACTTTACACGTTTCAATACTTCCGGGTCACCTTTTTTCACGGTTCTACAAAACTTTGATTCAACGTTTAGATTTTTCAATGTTATATCAAACAAAAATGTAAAAAGCTCACCGCTTTACATGTGTTTCTCTAAAATTAACACATTTTGTACCACTCTAAAAAAACTAGAAAAAAATTCAAGTTTTTAACAATTTTCCGAAACAACTGTAAAAGATAAAATCTTTTACACCGTTTTAAGGAAATCTACGAAAAAGTTGACATTTTTACACGCTTCTATAAATAACAAAGATGTATAAAGGTGACAACTTTAGACGATTCAATGATTTCCAGGTCACTTTTTTCACGGTTCTACGAAACAATTGTATTAACGTCATAATTTTTCAATGTTATATGAAACAAAAAATGTAAAAAGCTCACTGCTTTACATGCGTTTCTCTAAAATTAACACATTTTGTACCAATCTAAAAAAACTAGAAAAAAATATAAGTTTTTAACAATTTTCCGAAACAACCGTAAAAAATTAAATCTTTTACACCGTTTTATGGAAATTTACGAAAAAGTTCCCATTTTTACATGTTTTCTATAAATAACAAAGATGTATAAAGGTGATAACTTTAGACGATTCAATGATTTCCAGGTCACTTTTTTCACGGTTCTACGAAACAAGTTGTATTAACGTCATAATTTTTCAATGATATATGAAAAAAAATGTAAAAGCTCACCGCTTTACAAGTGTTACTCTAAAATTAACACATTTTGTACCAATCTAAAAAAACTAGAAAAAAATTCAAGTTTTTAACAATTTTCCGAAATAACTGTTAAAAAATAAAATCTTTTACACTGTTTTATGGAAATCTTTGAAAAAGTACACATTTTTACATGCTTCTATAAATAACAGACATGTATAAAGGTGACAACTTTAGATGATTCAATGATTCTAGGTCACTTTTTTCACGGTTCTACGAAACAAGTTGTATTAACGTCATAATTTTTCAATGTTATATGAAACAAAAAATGTAAAAAGGTCACCGCTTTACATGTGTTACTCTAAAATTAACACATTTTGTACCAATCTAAAAACACTAGAAAAAAATTCAAGTTTTTAACAATTTTCCGAAACAACTGCTAAAAAAATAAAATATTTTACACCGTTTTATGGAAATCTTTGGGAAAGTACACATTTTTACAAACTTCTAAAAGTAACATCGATTTATGAAGGTGGCTACTTTACACGTTTCAATACTTCCGGGTCACCTTTTTTCACGGTTCTACAAAACTTTGTTTCAACGTTTAGATTTTTCAATGTTATATCAAACAAAAATGTAAAAAGCTCACCGCTTTACATGTGTTTCTCTAAAATTAACACATTTTGTACCACTCTAAAAAAACTAGAAAAAAATTCAAGTTTTTAACAATTTTTCGAAACAACTGTAAAAGATAAAATCTTTTACACCGTTTTAAGGAAATCTACGAAAAAGTTGACATTTTTACACGCTTCTATAAATAACAAAGATGTATAAAGATGACAACTTTAGACGATTCAATGATTTCCAGGTCACTTTTTTCACGGTTCTACGAAACAACTTGTATTAACATCATAATTTTTCAATGTTATATGAAACAAAAAATGTAAAAAGCTCACCGCTTTACATTTGTTACACTAAAATTAACACATTTTGTACCAATCTAAAAAAACTAGAAAAAAATTCAAGTTTTTAACAATTTTCCGAAATAACTGTTAAAAAATAAAATCTTTTACACTGTTTTATGGAAATCTTTGAAAAAGTACACATTTTTACAAACTTCTAAAAGTAACATCGATTTATAAAGGTGGCTACTTTACACGTATCAATGATTTCCGAAACAACCGTAAAAATAAAATCTTTTACACCGTTTTAAGGAAATCTACGAAAAAGTTGACATTTTTACACGCTTCTATAAATAATAAAGATGTATATAGGTGACAACTTTAGACGATTCAATGATTTCCAGGTCACTTTTTCACGGTTCTACGAAACAATTGTATTAACGTCATAATTTTTCAATGTTATATGAAACAAAAAATTTAAAAAGCTCACCGCTTTACATGTGTTACTCTAAAATTAACACATTTTGTACCAATCTAAAAAAACTAGAAAAAAATATAAGTTTTTAACAATTTTCCGAAACAACCGTAAAAAATTAAATCTTTTACACCGTTTTATGGAAATTTACGAAAAAGTTCCCATTTTTACATGTTTTCTATAAATAACAAAGATGTATAAAGGTGATAACTTTAGACGATTCAATGATTTCCAGGTCACTTTTTTCACGGTTCTACGAAACAAGTTGTATTAACGTCATAATTTTTCAATGATATATGAAAAAAAATGTAAAAGCTCACCGCTTTACAAGTGTTACTCTAAAATTAACACATTTTGTACCAATCTAAAAAAACTAGAAAAAAATTCAAGTTTTTAACAATTTTCCGAAATAACTGTTAAAAAATAAAATCTTTTACACTGTTTTATGGAAATCTTTGAAAAAGTACACATTTTTACATGCTTCTATAAATAACAGACATGTATAAAGGTGACAACTTTAGATGATTCAATGATTCTAGGTCACTTTTTTCACGGTTCTACGAAACAAGTTGTATTAACGTCATAATTTTTCAATGTTATATGAAACAAAAAATGTAAAAAGGTCACCGCTTTACATGTGTTACTCTAAAATTAACACATTTTGTACCAATCTAAAAACACTAGAAAAAAATTCAAGTTTTTAACAATTTTCCGAAACAACTGCTAAAAAAATAAAATATTTTACACCGTTTTATGGAAATCTTTGGGAAAGTACACATTTTTACAAACTTCTAAAAGTAACATCGATTTATGAAGGTGGCTACTTTACACGTTTCAATACTTCCGGGTCACCTTTTTTCACGGTTCTACAAAACTAATTGTTTCAACGTTTAGATTTTTCAATGTTATATCAAACAAAAATGTAAAAAGCTCACCGCTTTACATGTGTTTCTCTAAAATTAACACATTTTGTACCACTCTAAAAAAACTAGAAAAAAATTCAAGTTTTTAACAATTTTTCGAAACAACTGTAAAAGATAAAATCTTTTACACCGTTTTAAGGAAATCTACGAAAAAGTTGACATTTTTACACGCTTCTATAAATAACAAAGATGTATAAAGATGACAACTTTAGACGATTCAATGATTTCCAGGTCACTTTTTTCACGGTTCTACGAAACAACTTGTATTAACATCATAATTTTTCAATGTTATATGAAACAAAAAATGTAAAAAGCTCACCGCTTTACATTTGTTACTCTAAAATTAACACATTTTGTACCAATCTAAAAAAACTAGAAAAAAATTCAAGTTTTTAACAATTTTCCGAAATAACTGTTAAAAAATAAAATCTTTTACACTGTTTTATGGAAATCTTTGAAAAAGTACACATTTTTACAAACTTCTAAAAGTAACATCGATTTATAAAGGTGGCTACTTTACACGTATCAATGATTTCCGAAACAACCGTAAAAATAAAATCTTTTACACCGTTTTAAGGAAATCTACGAAAAAGTTGACATTTTTACACGCTTCTATAAATAATAAAGATGTATATAGGTGACAACTTTAGACGATTCAATGATTTCCAGGTCACTTTTTCACGGTTCTACGAAACAATTGTATTAACGTCATAATTTTTCAATGTTATATGAAACAAAAAATTTAAAAAGCTCACCGCTTTACATGTGTTACTCTAAAATTAACACATTTTGTACCAATCTAAAAAAACTAGAAAAAAATTCAAGTTTTTAACAATTTTCCGAAACAACCGTAAAAAATAAAATCTTTTACACCGTTTTATGGAAATCTAGGAAAAAGTTCACATTTTTACATGCTTCTATAAATAACAGAGATGTATAAAGGTGACAACTTTAGACGATTCAATGATTCTAGGTCACTTTTTTCACGGTTCTACGAAACAAGTTGTATTAACGTCATAATTTTTCAATGTTATTTGAAAAAAATGTAAAAAGCTCACCGCTTTACATGTGTTACTCTAAAATTAACACATTTTGTACCAATCAAAAAAAACTAGAAGAAAATTCAAGTTTTTAACAATTTTCCGAAACAACCGTAAAAATAAAATCTTTTACACCGTTTTATGGAAATCTACGAAAAAGTTACCATTTTTACATGCTTCTATAAATAACAGAGATGTATAAAGGTGACAACTTTAGACGATTCAATGATTCCAGGTCACTTTTTTCACGGTTCTACGAAACAAGTTGTATTAACGTCATAATTTTACAATGTTATATGAAACAAAAAATGTAAAAAGGTCACCGCTTTACATGTGTTACTCTAAAATTATCACATTTTGTACCACTCTAAAAACACTAGAAAAAAATTCAAGTTTTTAACAATTTTCCGAAACAACTGCTAAAAAATAAAATATTTTACACCGTTTTATGGAAATTTTTGGGAAAGTACACATTTTTACAAACTTCTAAAAGTAACATCGATTTATGAAGGTGGCTACTTTACACGTTTCAATACTTCCGGGTCACCTTTTTTCACGGTTCTACAAAACTTTGATTCAACGTTTAGATTTTTCAATGTTATATCAAACAAAAATGTAAAAAGCTCACCGCTTTACCTGTGTTTCTATAAAATTAACACATTTTGTACCACTCTAAAAAAACTAGAAAAAAATTCAAGTTTTTAACAATTTTCCGAAACAACTGTAAAAGATAAAATCATTTACACCGTTTTAAGGAAATCTACGAAAAAGTTGACATTTTTACACGCTTCTATAAATAACAAAGATGTATAATGGTGACAACTTTAGACGATTCAATGATTTCCAGGTCACTTTTTTCACGGTTCTACGAAACAATTGTATTAACGTCATAATTTTTCAATGTTATATGAAACAAAAAATGTAAAAAGCTCACTGCTTTACATGCGTTACTCTAAAATTAACACATTTTGTACCAATCTAAAAAAACTAGAAAAAAATATAAGTTTTTAACAATTTTCCGAAACAACCGTAAAAAATTAAATCTTTTACACCGTTTTATGGAAATTTACGAAAAAGTTCCCATTTTTACATGTTTTCTATAAATAACAAAGATGTATAAAGGTGATAACTTTAGACGATTCAATGATTTCCAGGTCACTTTTTTCACGGTTCTACGAAACAAGTTGTATTAACGTCATAATTTTTCAATGTTATATGAAAAAAATGTAAAAGCTCACCGCTTTACAAGTGTTACTCTAAAATTAACACATTTTGTACCAATCTAAAAAAACTAGAAAAAAATTCAAGTTTTTAACAATTTTCCGAAATAACCGTAAAAATAAAATCTTTTACACCGTTTTATGGAAATCTACGAAAAAGTTCACATTTTTACATGCTTCTATAAATAACAGAGATGTATAAAGGTGACAACTTTAGACGATTCAATGATTCTAGGTCACTTTTTTCACGGTTCTACGAAACAAGTTGTATTAACGTCATAATTTTTCAATGTTATATGAAACAAAAAATGTAAAAAGGTCACCGCTTTACATGTGTTACTCTAAAATTAACACATTTTGTACCAATCTAAAAACACTAGAAAAAAATTCAAGTTTTTAACAATTTTCCGAAACAACTGCTAAAAAATAAAATATTTTACACCGTTTTATGGAAATCTTTGGGAAAGTACACATTTTTACAAACTTCTAAAAGTAACATCGATTTATGAAGGTGGCTACTTTACACGTTTCAATACTTCCGGGTCACCTTTTTTCACGGTTCTACAAAACTTTGTTTCAATGTTTAGATTTTTCAATGTTATATCAAACAAAAATGTAAAACGCTCACCGCTTTACATGTGTTTCTCTAAAATTAACACATTTTGTACCACTCTAAGAAAACTAGAAAAAAATTCAAGTTTTTAACAATTTTCCGAAACAACTGTAAAAGATAAAATCTTTTACACCGTTTTAAGGAAATATACGAAAAAGTTGACATTTTTACACGCTTCTATAAATAACAAAGATGTATAAAGATGACAACTTTAGACGATTCAATGATTTCCCGGTCACTTTTTTCACGGTTCTACGAAACAACTTGTATTAACATCATAATTTTTCAACGTTATATGAAACAAAAAATGTAAAAAGCTCACCGCTTTACATGCGTTACTCTAAAATTAACACATTTTGTACCAATCTAAAAAAACTAGAAAAAAATATAAGTTTTTAACAATTTTCCGAAACAACCGTAAAAAATTAAATCTTTTACACCGTTTTATGGAAATTTACGAAAAAGTTCCCATTTTTACATGTTTTCTATAAATAACAAAGATGTATAAAGGTGATAACTTTAGACGATTCAATGATTTCCAGGTCACTTTTTTCACGGTTCTACGAAACAAGTTGTATTAACGTCATAATTTTTCAATGTTATATGAAAAAAAATGTAAAAGCTCACCGCTTTACAAGTGTTACTCTAAAATTAACACATTTTGTACCAATCTAAAAAAACTAGAAAAAAATTCAAGTTTTTAACAATTTTCCGAAATAACTGTTAAAAAATAAAATCTTTTACACTGTTTTATGGAAATCTTTGAAAAAGTACACATTTTTACATGCTTCTATAAATAACAGAGATGTATAAAGGTGACAACTTTAGACGATTCAATGATTCTAGGTCACTTTTTTCACGGTTCTACGAAACAAGTTGTATTAACGTCATAATTTTTCAATGTTATATGAAACAAAAAATGTAAAAAGGTCACCGCTTTACATGTGTTACTCTAAAATTAACACATTTTGTACCAATCTAAAAACACTAGAAAAAAATTCAAGTTTTTAACAATTTTCCGAAACAACTGCTAAAAAATAAAATATTTTACACCGTTTTATGGAAATCTTTGGGAAAGTACACATTTTTACAAACTTCTAAAAGTAACATCGATTTATGAAGGTGGCTACTTTACACGTTTCAATACTTCCGGGTCACCTTTTTTCACGGTTCTACAAAACTTTGTTTCAACGTTTAGATTTTTCAATGTTATATCAAACAAAAATGTAAAAAGCTCACCGCTTTACATGTGTTTCTCTAAAATTAACACATTTTGTACCACTCTAAAAAAACTAGAAAAAAATTCAAGTTTTTAACAATTTTCCGAAACAACTGTAAAAGATAAAATCTTTTACACCGTTTTAAGGAAATCTACGAAAAAGTTGACATTTTTACACGCTTCTATAAATAACAAAGATGTATAAAGATGACAACTTTAGACGATTCAATGATTTCCAGGTCACTTTTTTCACGGTTCTACGAAACAACTTGTATTAACATCATAATTTTTCAATGTTATATGAAACAAAAAATGTAAAAAGCTCACCGCTTTACATTTGTTACACTAAAATTAACACATTTTGTACCAATCTAAAAAAACTAGAAAAAAATTCAAGTTTTTAACAATTTTCCGAAATAACTGTTAAAAAATAAAATCTTTTACACTGTTTTATGGAAATCTTTGAAAAAGTACACACTTTTACAAACTTCTAAAAGTAACATCGATTTATAAAGGTGGCTACTTTACACGTATCAATGATTTCCGAAACAACCGTAAAAATAAAATCTTTTACACCGTTTTAAGGAAATCTACGAAAAAGTTGACATTTTTACACGCTTCTATAAATAATAAAGATGTATATAGGTGACAACTTTAGACGATTCAATGATTTCCGAGTCACTTTTTCACGGTTCTACGAAACAATTGTATTAACGTCATAATTTTTCAATGTTATATGAAACAAAAAATTTAAAAAGCTCACCGCTTTACATGTGTTACTCTAAAATTAACACATTTTGTACCAATCTAAAAAAACTAGAAAAAAATTCAAGTTTTTAACAATTTTCCGAAACAACCGTAAAAAATAAAATCTTTTACACCGTTTTATGGAAATCTACGAAAAAGTTCACATTTTTACATGCTTCTATAAATAACAGAGATGTATAAAGTTGACAACTTTAGACGATTCAATGATTCTAGGTCACTTTTTTCACGGTTCTACGAAACAAGTTGTATTAACGTCATAATTTTTCAATGTTATATGAAACAAAAATGTAAAAGGCTCACCGCTTTACATGTGTTACTCTAAAATTAACACATTTTGTACCAATCTAAAAAAACTAGAAAAAAATTCAAGGTTTTAACAATTTTCCGAAACAACCGTAAAAATAAAATCTTTTACACCGTTTTATGGAAATCTACGAAAAAGTTACCATTTTTACATGCTTCTATAAATAACAGAGATGTATAAAGGTGACAACTTTAGACGATTCAATGATTCCAGGTCACTTTTTTCACGGTTCTACGAAACAAGTTGTATTAACGTCATAACTTTACAATGTTATATGAAACAAAAAATGTAAAAAGGTCACCGCTTTACATGTGTTACTCTAAAATTATCACATTTTGTACCACCCTAAAAACACTAGAAAAAAATTCAAGTTTTTAACAATTTTCCGAAACAACTGCTAAAAAATAAAATATTTTACACCGTTTTATGGAAATTTTTGGGAAAGTACACATTTTTACAAACTTCTAAAAGTAACATCGATTTATGAAGGTGGCTACTTTACACGTTTCAATACTTCCGGGTCACCTTTTTTCACGGTTCTACAAAACTTTGATTCAACGTTTAGATTTTTCAATGTTATATCAAACAAAAATGTAAAAAGCTCACCGCTTTACCTGTGTTTCTCTAAAATTAACACATTTTGTACCACTCTAAAAAAACTAGAAAAAAATTCAAGTTTTTAACAATTTTCCGAAACAACTGTAAAAGATAAAATCATTTACACCGTTTTAAGGAAATCTACGAAAAAGTTGACATTTTTACACGCTTCTATAAATAACAAAGATGTATAAAGGTGACAACTTTAGACGATTCAATGATTTCCAGGTCACTTTTTTCACGGTTCTACGAAACAATTGTATTAACGTCATAATTTTTCAATGTTATATGAAACAAAAAATGTAAAAAGCTCACTGCTTTACATGCGTTACTCTAAAATTAACACATTTTGTACCAATCTAAAAAAACTAGAAAAAAATATAAGTTTTTAACAATTTTCCGAAACAACCGTAAAAAATTAAATCTTTTACACCGTTTTATGGAAATTTACGAAAAAGTTCCCATTTTTACATGTTTTCTATAAATAACAAAGATGTGTAAAGGTGATAACTTTAGACGATTCAATGATTTCCAGGTCACTTTTTTCACGGTTCTACGAAACAAGTTGTATTAACGTCATAATTTTTCAATGATATATGAAAAAAATGTAAAAGCTCACCGCTTTACAAGTGTTACTCTAAAATTAACACATTTTGTACCAATCTAAAAAAACTAGAAAAAAATTCAAGTTTTTAACAATTTTCCGAAATAACCGTAAAAATAAAATCTTTTACACCGTTTTATGGAAATCTACGAAAAAGTTCACATTTTTACATGCTTCTATAAATAACAGAGATGTATAAAGGTGACAACTTTAGACGATTCAATGATTCTAGGTCACTTTTTTCACGGTTCTACGAAACAAGTTGTATTAACGTCATAATTTTTCAATGTTATATGAAACAAAAAATGTAAAAAGGTCACCGCTTTACATGTGTTACTCTAAAATTAACACATTTTGTACCAATCTAAAAACACTAGAAAAAAATTCAAGTTTTTAACAATTTTCCGAAACAACTGCTAAAAAATAAAATATTTTACACCGTTTTATGGAAATCTTTGGGAAAGTACACATTTTTACAAACTTCTAAAAGTAACATCGATTTATGAAGGTGGCTACTTTACACGTTTCAATACTTCCGGGTCACCTTTTTTCACGGTTCTACAAAACTTTGTTTCAATGTTTAGATTTTTCAATGTTATATCAAACAAAAATGTAAAAAGCTCACCGCTTTACATGTGTTTCTCTAAAATTAACACATTTTGTACCACTCTAAGAAAACTAGAAAAAAATTCAAGTTTTTAACAATTTTCCGAAACAACTGTAAAAGATAAAATCTTTTACACCGTTTTAAGGAAATATACGAAAAAGTTGACATTTTTACACGCTTCTATAAATAACAAAGATGTATAAAGATGACAACTTTAGACGATTCAATGATTTCCAGGTCACTTTTTTCACGGTTGTACGAAACAACTTGTATTAACATCATAGTTTTTCAACGTTATATGAAACAAAAAATGTAAAAAGCTCACCGCTTTACATTTGTTACTCTAAAATTAACACATTTTGTACCAATCTAAAAAAACTAGAAAAAAATTCAAGTTTTTAACAATTTTCCGAAATAACTGTTAAAAAATAAAATCTTTTACACTGTTTTATGGAAATCATTGAAAAAGTACACATTTTTACAAACTTCTAAAAGTAACATCGATTTATAAAGGTGGCTACTTTACACGTATCAATGATTTCCGAAACAACCGTAAAAATAAAATCTTTTACATCGTTTTAAGGAAATCTACGAAAAAGTTGACATTTTTACACGCTTCTATAAATAATAAAGATGTATATAGGTGACAACTTTAGACGATTCAATGATTTCCAGGTCACTTTTTCACGGTTCTACGAAACAATTGTATTAACGTCATAATTTTTCAATGTTATATGAAACAAAAAATTTAAAAAGCTCACCGCTTTACATGTGTTACTCTAAAATTAACACATTTTGTACCAATCTAAAAAAACTAGAAAAAAATTCAAGTTTTTAACAATTTTCCGAAACAACCGTAAAAAATAAAATCTTTTACACCGTTTTATGGAAATCTACGAAAAAGTTCACATTTTTACATGCTTCTATAAATAACAAAGATGTATAAAGGTGACAAGTTTAGACGATTCAATGATTTCCAGGTCACTTTTTTCACGGTTCTACGAAACAAGTTGTATTAACATCATAATTTTTCAATGTTATATGAAACAAAAAATGTAAAAAGGTCACCGCTTTACATGTGTTACTCTAAAATTAACACATTTTGTACCAATCTAAAAAAACTAGAAAAAAATTCAAGTTTTTAACAATTTTCCGAAACAACCATAAAAAATAAAATCTTTTACACCGTTTTATGGAAATCTACGAAAAAGTTCACATTTTTACATGCTTCTATAAATAACAAAGATGTATAAAGGTGACAAGTTTAGACGATTCAATGATTTTCAGGTCACTTTTTTCACGGTTCTACGAAACAAGTTGTATTAACATCATAATTTTTCAATGTTATATGAAACAAAAAATGTAAAAAGGTCACCGCTTTACATGTGTTACTCTAAAATTAACACATTTTGTACCACTCTAAAAACACTAGAAAAAAATTCAAGTTTTTAACAATTTTCCGAAACAACTGCTAAAAAATAAAATATTTTACACCGTTTTATGGAAATCTTTGGGAAAGTACACATTTTTACAAACTTCTAAAAGTAACATCGATTTATGAAGGTGGCTACTTTACACGTTTCAATACTTCCGGGTCACCTTTTTTCACGGTTCTACAAAACTTTGTTTCAACGTTTAGATTTTTCAATGTTATATCAAACAAAAATGTAAAAAGCTCACCGCTTTACATGTGTTTCTCTAAAATTAACACATTTTGTACCACTCTAAAAAAACTAGAAAAAAATTCAAGTTTTTAACAATTTTCCGAAACAACCGTAAAAGATAAAATCTTTTACACCGTCTTAAGGAAATCTACGAAAAAGTTGACATTTTTACACGCTTCTATAAATAACAAAGATGTATAAAGGTGACAACTTTAGACGATTCAATGATTTCCAGGTCACTTGTTTCACGGTTTTACGAAACAATTGTATTAACGTCATAATTTTTCAATGTTATATTAAACAAAAAATGTAAAAAGCTCACCGCTTTACATGTGTTACTCTAAAATTAACACATTTTGTACCAATCTAAAAAAACTAGAAAAAAATTCAAGTTTTTAACAATTTTCCGAAACAACCGTAAAAAATAAAATCTTTTACACCGTTTTATGGAAATCTACGAAAAAGTTCACATTTTTACACGCTTCTATAAATAACAAAGATGTATAAAGGTGACAACTTTAGACGATTCAATGATTTCCAGGTCACTTTTTTCACGGTTCTACGAAACAATTGTATTAACGTCATAATTTTTCAATGTTATATGAAACAAAAAATGTAAAAAGCTCACTGCTTTACATGCGATACTCTAAAATTAACACATTTTGTACCAATCTAAAAAAACTAGAAAAAAATATAAGTTTTTAACAATTTTCCGAAACAACCGTAAAAAATTAAATCTTTTACACCGTTTTATGGAAATTTACGAAAAAGTTCCCATTTTTACATGTTTTCTATAAATAACAAAGATGTATAAAGGTGATAACTTTAGACGATTCAATGATTTCCAGGTCACTTTTTTCACGGTTCTACGAAACAAGTTGTATTAACGTCATAATTTTTCAATGTTATATGAAAAAAAATGTAAAAGCTCACCGCTTTACAAGTGTTACTCTAAAATTAACACATTTTGTACCAATCTAAAAAAACTAGAAAAAAATTCAAGTTTTTAACAATTTTCCGAAACAACCGTAAAAATAAAATCTTTTACACCGTTTTATGGAAATCTACGAAAAAGTTCACATTTTTACATGCTTCTATAAATAACAGAGATGTATAAAGGTGACAACTTTAGACGATTCAATGATTCTAGGTCACTTTTTTCACGGTTCTACGAAACAAGTTGTATTAACGTCATAATTTTTCAATGTTATATGAAACAAAAAATGTAAAAAGGTCACCGCTTTACATGTGTTACTCTAAAATTAACACATTTTGTACCAATCTAAAAACACTAGAAAAAAATTCAAGTTTTTAACAATTTTCCGAAACAACTGCTAAAAAATAAAATATTTTACACCGTTTTATGGAAATCTTTGGGAAAGTACACATTTTTACAAACTTCTAAAAGTAACATCGATTTATGAAGGTGGCTACTTTACACGTTTCAATACTTCCGGGTCACCTTTTTTCACGGTTCTACAAAACTTTGTTTCAATGTTTAGATTTTTCAATGTTATATCAAACAAAAATGTAAAAAGCTCACCGCTTTACATGTGTTTCTCTAAAATTAACACATTTTGTACCACTCTAAGAAAACTAGAAAAAAATTCAAGTTTTTAACAATTTTCCGAAACAACTGTAAAAGATAAAATCTTTTACACCGTTTTATGGAAATCTACGAAAAAGTTCACATTTTTACATGCTTCTATAAATAACAAAGATGTATAAAGGTGACAAGTTTAGACGATTCAATGATTTTCAGGTCACTTTTTTCACGGTTCTACGAAACAAGTTGTATTAACATCATAATTTTTCAATGTTATATGAAACAAAAAATGTAAAAAGGTCACCGCTTTACATGTGTTACTCTAAAATTAACACATTTTGTACCACTCTAAAAACACTAGAAAAAAAATCAAGTTTTTAACAATTTTCCGAAACAACTGCTAAAAAATAAAATATTTTACACCGTCTTAAGGAAATCTACCAAAAAGTTGACATTTTTACACGCTTCTATAAATAACAAAGATGTATAAAGGTGACAACTTTAGACGATTCAATGATTTCCAGGTCACTTTTTTCACGGTTCTACGAAACAAGTTGTATTAACGTCATAATTTTTCAATGTTATATGAAAAAAAATGTAAAAAGCTCACCGCTTTACATGTGTTACTCTAAAATTAACACATTTTGTACCAATCTAAAAAAAATAGAAAAAAATTCAAGTTTTTAACAATTTTCCGAAACAACCGTAAAAATAAAATCTTTTACACCGTTTTATGGAAATCTACGAAAAAGTTCACATTTTTACATGCTTCTATAAATAACAGAGATGTATAAAGGTGACAACTTTAGACGATTCATTGATTCCAGGTCACTTTTTTCACGGTTCTACGAAACAAGTTGTATTAACGTCATAATTTTTCAATGTTATATGAAACAAAAAATGTAAAAAGGTCACCGCTTTACATGTGTTACTCTAAAATTAACACATTTTGTATCACTCTAAAAACACTAGAAAAAAATTCAAGTTTTTAACAATTTTCCCAAACAACTGCTAAAAAATAAAATATTTTACACCGTTTTATAGAAATCTTTGGGAAAGTACACATTTTTACAAACTTCTAAAAGTAACATCGATTTATGAAGGTGGCTACTTTACACGTTTCAATACTTCCGGGTCACCTTTTTTCACGGTTCTACAAAACTTTGTTTCAACGTTTAGATTTTTCAATGTTATATCAAACAAAAATGTAAAAAGCTCACCGCTTTACATGTGTTTCTCTAAAATTAACACATTTTGTACCACTCTAAAAAAACTAGAAAAAAATTCAAGTTTTTAACAATTTTCCGAAACAGCTGTAAAAGATAAAATCTTTTACACCGTTTTAAGGAAATCTACGAAAAAGTTGACATTTTTACACGCTTCTATAAATAACAAAGATGTATAAAGATGACAACTTTAGACGATTCAATGATTTCCAGGTCACTTTTTTCACGGTTCTACGAAACAACTTGTATTAACATCATAATTTTTCAATGTTATATGAAACAAAAAATGTAAAAAGCTCACCGCTTTACATTTGTTACTCTAAAATTAACACATTTTGTACCAATCTAAAAAAACTAGAAAAAAATTCAAGTTTTTAACAATTTTCCAAAATAACTGTTAAAAAATAAAATCTTTTACACTGTTTTATGGAAATCTTTGAAAAAGTACACATTTTTACAAACTTCTAAAAGTAACATCGATTTATAAAGGTGGCTACTTTACACGTATCAATGATTTCCGAAACAACCGTAAAACTAAAATCTTTTACACCGTTTTAAGGAAATCTACGAAAAAGTTGACATTTTTACACGCTTCTATAAATAATAAAGATGTATATAGGTGACAACTTTAGACGATTCAATGATTTCCAGGTCACTTTTTCACGGTTCTACGAAACAATTGTATTAACGTCATAATTTTTCAATGTTATATGAAACAAAAAATTTAAAAAGCTCACCGCTTTACATGTGTTACTCTAAAATTAACACATTTTGTACCAATCTAAAAAAACTAGAAAAAAATTCAAGTTTTTAAAAATTTTCCGAAACAACCGTAAAAAATAAAATCTTTTACACCGTTTTATGGAAATCTACGAAAAAGTTCACATTTTTACATGCTTCTATAAATAACAAAGATGTATAAAGGTGACAAGTTTAGACGATTCAATGATTTCCAGGTCACTTTTTTCACAGTTCTACGAAACAAGTTGTATTAACATCATAATTTTTCAATGTTATATGAAACAAAAAATGTAAAAAGGTCACCGCTTTACATGTGTTACTCTAAAATTAACACATTTTGTACCAATCTAAAAAAACTAGAAAAAAATTCAAGTTTTTAACAATTTTCCGAAAAAACTGCTAAAAAATAAAATATTTTACACCGTTTTATGGAAATCTTTGGGAAAGTACACATTTTTACAAACTTCTAAAAGTAACATCGATTTATGAAGGTGGCTACTTTACATGTTTCAATACTTCCGGGTCACCTTTTTTCACGGTTCTACAAAACTTTGTTTCAACGTTTAGATTTTTCAATGTTATATCAAACAAAAATGTAAAAAGCTCACCGCTTTACATGTGTTTCTCTAAAATTAACACATTTTGTACCACTCTAAAAAAACTAGAAAAAAATTCAAGTTTTTAACAATTTTCCGAAACAACTTTAAAAGATAAAATCTTTTACACCGTTTTAAGGAAATCTACGAAAAAGTTGACATTTTTACATTCTTTTATAAATAACAAAGATGTATAAATGTGACAATTTTAGACGATTCAATGATTTCCAGGTCACTTTTTTCACGGTTCTACGAAACAAGTTGTATTAACGTCATAATTTTTCAATGGTATATGAAAAAAAATGTAAAAAGCTCACCGCTTTACATGTGTTACTCTAAAATTAACACATTTTGTACCAATCTAAAAAAACTAGAAAAAAATTCAAGTTTTTAACAATTTTCCGAAACAACCGTAAAAATAAAATCTTTTACACCGTTTTATGGAAATCTACGAAAAAGTTAACATTTTTACATGCTTCTATAAATAACAGAGATGTATAAAGGTGACAACTTTAGACGATTCAATGATTCCAGGTCACTTTTTTCACGGTTCTACGAAACAAGTTGTATTAACGTCATAATTTTTCAATGTTATATGAAACAAAAAATGTAAAAAGGTCACCGCTTTACATGTGTTACTCTAAAATTATCACATTTTGTACCACTCTAAAAACACTAGAAAAAAATTCAAGTTTTTAACAATTTTCCCAAACAACTGCTAAAAAATAAAATATTTTACACCGTTTTATGGAAATCTTTGGGAAAGTACACATTTTTACAAACTTCTAAAAGTAACATCGATTTATGAAGGTGGCTACTTTACACGTTTCAATACTTCCGGGTCACCTTTTTTCACGGTTCTACAAAACTTTGTTTCAACTTTTAGATTTTTCAATGTTATATCAAACAAAAATGTAAAAAGCTCACCGCTTTACATGTGTTTCTCTAAAATTAACACATTTTGTACCACTCTAAAAAAACTAGAAAAAAATTCAAGTTTTTAACAATTTTCCGAAACAGCTGTAAAAGATAAAATCTTTTACACCGTTTTAAGGAAATCTACGAAAAAGTTGACATTTTTACACGCTTCTATAAATAACAAAGATGTATAAAGATGACAACTTTAGACGATTCAATGATTTCCAGGTCACTTTTTTCACGGTTCTACGAAACAACTTGTATTAACATCATAATTTTTCAATGTTATATGAAACAAAAAATGTAAAAAGCTCACCGCTTTACATTTGTTACTCTAAAATTAACACATTTTGTACCAATCTAAAAAAACTAGAAAAAAATTCAAGTTTTTAACAATTTTCCGAAATAACTGTTAAAAAATAAAATATTTTACACTGTTTTATGGAAATCTTTGAAAAAGTACACATTTTTACAAACTTCTAAAAGTAACATCGATTTATAAAGGTGGCTACTTTACACGTATCAATGATTTCCGAAACAACCGTAAAACTAAAATCTTTTACACCGTTTTAAGGAAATCTACGAAAAAGTTGACATTTTTACACGCTTCTATAAATAATAAAGATGTATATAGGTGACAACTTTAGACGATTCAATGATTTCCAGGTCACTTTTTCACGGTTCTACGAAACAATTGTATTAACGTCATAATTTTTCAATGTTATATGAAACAAAAAATTTAAAAAGCTCACCGCTTTACATGTGTTACTCTAAAATTAACACATTTTGTACCAATCTAAAAAAACTAGAAAAAAATTCAAGTTTTTAACAATTTTCCGAAACAACCGTAAAAAATAAAATCTTTTACACCGTTTTATGGAAATCTACGAAAAAGTTCACATTTTTACATGCTTCTATAAATAACAAAGATGTATAAAGGTGACAAGTTTAGACGATTCAATGATTTCCAGGTCACTTTTTTCACAGTTCTACGAAATAAGTTGTATTAACATCATAATTTTTCAATGTTATATGAAACAAAAAATGTAAAAAGGTCACCGCTTTACATGTGTTACTCTAAAATTAACACATTTTGTACCAATCTAAAAAAACTAGAAAAAAATTCAAGTTTTTAACAATTTTCCGAAATAACTGTTAAAAAATAAAATATTTTACACTGTTTTATGGAAATCTTTGAAAAAGTACACATTTTTACAAACTTCTAAAAGTAACATCGATTTATGAAGGTGGCTACTTTACATGTTTCAATACTTCCGGGTCACCTTTTTTCACGGTTCTACAAAACTTTGTTTCAACGTTTAGATTTTTCAATGTTATATCAAACAAAAATGTAAAAAGCTCACCGCTTTACATGTGTTTCTCTAAAATTAACACATTTTGTACCACTCTAAAAAAACTAGAAAAAAATTCAAGTTTTTAACAATTTTCCGAAACAACTTTAAAAGATAAAATCTTTTACACCGTTTTAAGGAAATCTACGAAAAAGTTGACATTTTTACATTCTTTTATAAATAACAAAGATGTATAAATGTGACAATTTTAGACGATTCAATGATTTCCAGGTCACTTTTTTCACGGTTCTACGAAACAAGTTGTATTAACGTCATAATTTTTCAATGGTATATGAAAAAAAATGTAAAAAGCTCACCGCTTTACATGTGTTACTCTAAAATTAACACATTTTGTACCAATCTAAAAAAACTAGAAAAAAATTCAAGTTTTTAACAATTTTCCGAAACAACCGTAAAAATAAAATCTTTTACACCGTTTTATGGAAATCTACGAAAAAGTTAACATTTTTACATGCTTCTATAAATAACAGAGATGTATAAAGGTGACAACTTTAGACGATTCAATGATTCCAGGTCACTTTTTTCACGGTTCTACGAAACAAGTTGTATTAACGTCATAATTTTTCAATGTTATATGAAACAAAAAATGTAAAAAGGTCACCGCTTTACATGTGTTACTCTAAAATTATCACATTTTGTACCACTCTAAAAACACTAGAAAAAAATTCAAGTTTTTAACAATTTTCCCAAACAACTGCTAAAAAATAAAATATTTTACACCGTTTTATGGAAATCTTTGGGAAAGTACACATTTTTACAAACTTCTAAAAGTAACATCGATTTATGAAGGTGGCTACTTTACACGTTTCAATACTTCCGGGTCACCTTTTTTCACGGTTCTACAAAACTTTGTTTCAACGTTTAGATTTTTCAATGTTATATCAAACAAAAATGTAAAAAGCTGACCGCTTTACATGTGTTACTCTAAAATTAACACATTTTGTACCACTCTAAAAAAACTAGAAAAAAATTGAAGTTTTTAACAATTTTCCGAAACAACTGTAAAAGATGAAATCTTTTACACCGTTTTAAGGAAATCTACGAAAAAGTTGACATTTTTACACGCTTCTATAAATAACAAAGATGTATAAAGATGACAACTTTAGACGATTCAATGATTTCCAGGTCACTTTTTTCACGGTTCTACGAAACAAGTTGTATTAACGTCATAATTTTTCAATGTTATATGAAACAAAAAATGTAAAAAGCTCATCGCTTTACATTTGTTACTCTAAAATTAACACATTTTGTACCAATCTAAAAAAACTAGAAAAAAATTCAAGTTTTTAACAATTTTCCGAAATAACTGTTAAAAAATAAAATCTTTTACACTGTTTTATGGAAATCTTTGAAAAAGTACACATTTTTACAAACTTCTAAAAGTAACATCGATTTATAAAGGTGGCTACTTTACACGTATCAATGATTTCCGAAACAACCGTAAAAATAAAATCTTTTACACCGTTTTAAGGAAATCTACGAAAAAGTTGACATTTTTACATGCTTCTATAAATAATAAAGATGTATATTGGTGACAACTTTAGACGATTCAATGATTTCCAGGTCACTTTTTCACGGTTCTACGAAACAATTGTATTAACGTCATAATTTTTCAATGTTATATGAAACAAAAAATTTAAAAAGCTCACCGATTTACATGTGTTACTCTAAAATTAACACATTTTGTACCAATCTAAAAAAACTAGAAAAAAATTCAAGTTTTTAACAATTTTCCGAAACAACCGGAAAAAATAAAATCTTTTACACCGTTTTATGGAAATCTATGAAAAAGTTCACATTTTTACATGCTTCTATAAATAACAAAGATGTATAAAGGTGACATGTTTAGACGATTCAATGATTTCCAGGTCACTTTTTTCACGGTTCTACGAAACAAGTTGTATTAACATCATAATTTTTCAATGTTATATGAAACAAAAAATGTAAAAAGGTCACCGCTTTACATGTGTTACTCTAAAATTAACACACTTTGTACCAATCTAAAAAAACTAGAAAAAAATTCAAGTTTTTAACAATTTTCCGAAACAACCGTAAAAATAAAATCTTTTACACCGTTTTATGGAAATCTACGAAAAAGTTCACATTTTTACATGCTTCTATAAATAACAGAGATGTATAAAGGTGACAACTTTAGACGATTCAATGATTCCAGGTCACTTTTTTCACGGTTCTACGAAACAAGTTGTATTAACGTCATAATTTTTCAATGTTATATGAAACAAAAAATGTAAAAAGGTCACCGCTTTACATGTGTTACTCTAAAATTAACACATTTTGTACCACTCTAAAAACACTAGAAAAAAATTCAAGTTTTTAACAATTTTCCGAAACAACTGCTAAAAAATAAAATATTTTACACCGTTTTATGGAAATCTTTGGGAAAGTACACATTTTTACAAACTTCTAAAAGTAACATCGATTTATGAAGGTGGCTACTTTACACGTTTCAATACTTACGGGTCACCTTTTTTCACGGTTCTACAAAACTTTGTTTCAACGTTTAGATTTTTCAATGTTATATCAAACAAAAATGTAAAAAGCTCACCGCTTTACATGTGTTTCTCTAAAATTAACACATTTTGTACCACTCTAAAAAAATTAGAAAAAAATTCAAGTTTTTACCAATTTTCCGAAACAACCGTAAAAGATAAAATCTTTTACACCGTTTTAAGGAAATCTACGAAAAAGTTGACATTTTTACACGCTTCTATAAATAACAAAGATGTATAAAGGTGACAACTTTAGACGATTCAATGATTTCCAGGTCACTTTTTTCACGGTTCTACGAAACAAGTTGTATTAACGTCATAATTTTTCAATGTTATATGAAAAAAAATGTAAAAAGCTCACCGCTTTACATGTGTTACTCTAAAATTAACACATTTTGTACCAATCTAAAAAAACTAGAAATAATTCAAGTTTTTAACAATTTTCCGAAACAACCGTAAAAATAAAATCTTTTACACCGTTTTATGGAAATCTACGAAAAAGTTGACATTTTTACACGCTTCTATAAATAACAAAGATGTATAAAGGTGACAACTTTAGACGATTCAATGATTTCCAGGTCACTTTTTTCACGGTTCTACGAAACAAGTTGTATTAACGTCAAAATTTTTCAATGTTATATGAAAAAAAATGTAAAAAGCTCACCGCTTTACATGTGTTACTCTAAAATTAACACATTTTGTACCAATCTAAAAAAACTAGAAAAAAATTCAAGTTTTTAACAATTTTCCGAAATAACTGTTAAAAAATAAAATCTTTTACACTGTTTTATGGAAATCTTTGAAAAAGTACACATTTTTACAAACTTCTAAAAGTAACATCGATTTATAAAGGTGGCTACTTTACACGTATCAATGATTTCCGAAACAACCGTAAAAATAAAATCTTTTACACCGTTTTAAGGAAATCTACGAAAAAGTTGACATTTTTACATGCTTCTATAAATAATAAAGATGTATATAGGTGACAACTTTAGACGATTCAATGATTTCCAGGTCAGTTTTTCACGGTTCTACGAAACAATTGTATTAACGTCATAATTTTTCAATGTTATATGAAACAAAAAATTTAAAAAGCTCACCGATTTACATGTGTTACTCTAAAATTAACACATTTTGTACCAATCTAAAAAAACTAGAAAAAAATTCAAGTTTTTAACAATTTTCCGAAACAACCGGAAAAAATAAAATCTTTTACACCGTTTTATGGAAATCTATGAAAAAGTTCACATTTTTACATGCTTCTATAAATAACAAAGATGTATAAAGGTGACATGTTTAGACGATTCAATGATTTCCAGGTCACTTTTTTCACGGTTCTACGAAACAAGTTGTATTAACATCATAATTTTTCAATGTTATATGAAACAAAAAATGTAAAAAGGTCACCGCTTTACATGTGTTACTCTAAAATTAACACACTTTGTACCAATCTAAAAAAACTAGAAAAAAATTCAAGTTTTTAACAATTTTCCGAAACAACCGTAAAAATAAAATCTTTTACACCGTTTTATGGAAATCTACGAAAAAGTTCACATTTTTACATGCTTCTATAAATAACGAAGATGTATAAAGGTGACAACTTTAGACGATTCAATGATTCCAGGTCACTTTTTTCACGGTTCTACGAAACAAGTTGTATTAACGTCATAATTTTTCAATGTTATATGAAACAAAAAATGTAAAAAGGTCACCGCTTTACATGTGTTACTCTAAAATTAACACATTTTGTACCACTCTAAAAACACTAGAAAAAAATTCAAGTTTTTAACAATTTTCCGAAACAACTGCTAAAAAATAAAATATTTTACACCGTTTTATGGAAATCTTTGGGAAAGTACACATTTTTACAAACTTCTAAAAGTAACATCGATTTATGAAGGTGGCTACTTTACACGTTTCAATGACTTCCGGGTCACCTTTTTTCACGGTTCTACAAAACTTTGTTTCAACGTTTAGATTTTTCAATGTTATATCAAACAAAAATGTAAAAAGCTCACCGCTTTACATGTGTTTCTCTAAAATTAACACATTTTGTACCACTCTAAAAAAACTAGAAAAAAATTCAAGTTTTTAACAATTTTCCGAAACAACCGTAAAAGATAAAATCTTTTACACCGTTTTAAGGAAATCTACGAAAAAGTTGACATTTTTACACGCTTCTATAAATAACAAAGATGTATAAAGGTGACAACTTTAGACGATTCAATGATTTCCAGGTCACTTTTTTCACGGTTCTACGAAACAAGTTGTATTAACGTCATAATTTTTCAATGTTATATGAAAAAAAATGTAAAAAGCTCACCGCTTTACATGTGTTACTCTAAAATTAACACATTTTGTACCAATCTAAAAAAACTAGAAATAATTCAAGTTTTTAACAATTTTCCGAAACAACCGTAAAAATAAAATCTTTTACACCGTTTTATGGAAATCTACGAAAAAGTTCACATTTTTACATGCTTCTATAAATAACAGAGATGTATAAAGGTGACAACTTTAGACGATTCAATGATTCCAGGTCACTTTTTTCACGGTTCTACGAAACAAGTTGTATTAACGTCATAATTTTTCAATGTTATATGAAACAAAAAATGTAAAAAGGTCACCGCTTTACATGTGTTACTCTAAAATTAACACATTTTGTACCACTCTAAAAACACTAGAAAAAAATTCAAGTTTTTAACAATTTTCCGAAACAACTGCTAAAAAATAAAATATTTTACACCGTTTTATGGAAATCTTTGGGAAAGTACACATTTTTACAAACTTCTAAAAGTAACATCGATTTATGAAGGTGGCTACTTTACACGTTTCAATACTTCCGGGTCACCTTTTTTCACGGTTCTACAAAACTTTGTTTCAACGTTTAGATTTTTCAATGTTATATCAAACAAAAATGTAAAAAGCTCACCGCTTTACATGTATTTCTCTAAAATTAACACATTTTGTACCACTCTAAAAAAACCAGAAAAAAATTCAAGTTTTTAACAATTTTCCGAAACAACTGTAAAAGATAAAATCTTTTACACCGTTTTAAGGAAATCTACGAAAAAGTTGACATTTTTACACGCTTCTATAAATAACAAATATGTATAAAGGTGACAACTTTAGACGATTCAATGATTTCCAGGTCACTTTTTTCACGGTTCTACGAAACAATTGTATTAACGTCATATTTTTTCAATGTTATATGAAACAAAAAATGTAAAAAGCTCAAAGCTTTACATGCGTTACTCTAAAATTAACACATTTTGTACCAATCTAAAAAAACTAGAAAAAAATATAAGTTTTTAACAATTTTCCGAAACAACCGTAAAAAATTAAATCTTTTACACCGTTTTATGGAAATTTACGAAAAAGTTCCCATTTTTACATGTTTTCTATAAATAACAAAGATGTATAAAGGTGATAACTTTAGACGATTCAATGATTTCCAGGTCACTTTTTTCACGGTTCTACGAAACAAGTTGTATTAACGTCATAATTTTTCAATGTTATATGAAAAAAATGTAAAAAGCTCACCGCTTTACATGTGTTACTCTAAAATTAACACATTTTGTACCAATCTAAAAAAACTAGAAAAAAATTCAAATTTTTAACAATTTTCCGAAACAACCGTAAAAATAAAATCTTTTACACCGTTTTATGGAAATCTACGAAAAAGTTCACATTTTTACATGCTTCTATAAATAACAGAGATGTATAAAGGTGACAAATTTAGACGATTCAATGATTCCAGGTCACTTTTTTCACGGTTCTACGAAACAAGTTGTATTAACGTCATAATTTTTCAATGTTATATGAAACAAAAAATGTAAAAAGCTCACCGCTTTACATGTGTTACTCTAAAATTAACACATTTTGTACCAATCTAAAAAAACTAGAAAAAAATTCAAATTTTTAACAATTTTCCGAAACAACCGTAAAAATAAAATCTTTTACACCGTTTTATGGAAATCTACGATAAAGTTCACATTTTTACATGCTTCTATAAATAACAGAGATGTATAAAGGTGACAAATATAGACGATTCAATGATTCCAGGTCACTTTTTTCACGGTTCTACGAAACAAGTTGTATTAACGTCATAATTTTTCAATGTTATATGAAACAAAAAATGTAAAAAGGTCACCGCTTTACATGTGTTACTCTAAAATTAACACATTTTGTACCACTCTAAAAATACTAGAAAAAAATTCAAGTTTTTAACAATTTTCTGAAACAACTGCTAAAAAATAAAATATTTTACACCGTTTTATGGAAATCTTTGGGAAAGTACACATTTTTACAAACTTCTAAAAGTAACATCGATTTATGAAGGTGGCTACTTTACACGTTTCAATACTTCCGGGTCACCTTTTTTCACGGTTCTACAAAACTTTGTTTCAACGTTTAGATTTTTCAATGTTATATCAAACAAAAATGTAAAAAGCTCACCGCTTTACATGTATTTCTCTAAAATTAACACATTTTGTACCACTCTAAAAAAACCAGAAAAAAATTCAAGTTTTTAACAATTTTCCGAAACAACTGTAAAAGATAAAATCTTTTACACCGTTTTAAGGAAATCTACGAAAAAGTTGACATTTTTACACGCTTCTATAAATAACAAAGATGTATAAAGGTGACAACTTTAGACGATTCAATGATTTCCAGGTCACTTTTTTCACGGTTCTACGAAACAAGTTGTATTAACATCATAATTTTTCAATGTTATATGAAACAAAAAATGTAAAAAGGTCACCGCTTTACATGTGTTACTCTAAAATTAACACATTTTGTACCACTCTAAAAACACTAGAAAAAAATTCAAGTTTTTAACAATTTTCCGAAACAACTGCTAAAAAATAAAATATTTTACACCGTTTTATGGAAATCTTTGGGAAAGTACACATTTTTACAAACTTCTAAAAGTAACATCGATTTATGAAGGTGGTTACTTTACACGTTTCAATACTTCCGGGTCACCTGTTTTCACGCTTCTACAAAACTTTGTTTCAACGTTTAGATTTTTCAATGTTATATCAAACAAAAATGTAAAAAGCTCACCGCTTTACATGTGTTTATCTAAAATTAACACATTTTGTACCACTCTAAAAAAACTAGAAAAAAAATCAAGTTTTTAACAATTTTCCGAAACAACTGTAAAAGATAAAATCTTTTACACAAGATAAAATCTTTTACACCGTTTTAAGGAAATCTACGAAAAAGTTGACATTTTTACAGGCTTCTATAAATAATAAAGATGTATAAAGGTGACAACTTTAGACGATTCAATGATTTCCAGGTCACTATTTCACGGTTCTACGAAACAATTGTATTAACCTCATAATTTTTCAATGTTATATGAAAGAAAAAATATAAAAAGCTAACCGCTTTACATGTGTTACTCTAAAATTAACACATTTTGTACCAATCTAAAAAAACTAGAAAAAAATTCAAGTTTTTAACAAATTTCCGAAACAACCGTAAAAAATAAAATCTTTTACACCGTTTTATGGAAATCTACGAAAAAGTTCACATTTTTACATGCTTCTATAAATAACAAAGATGTATAAATGTGACAAGTTTAGACGATTCAATGATTTCCAGGTCACTTTTTTCACGGTTCTACGAAACAAGTTGTATTAACGTCATAATTTTTCAATGTTATATGAAACAAAAAATGTAAAAAGGTCACCGCTTTACATGTGTTACTCTAAAATTAACACATTTTGTATCACTCTAAAAAAAAAAAGAAAAAAATTCAAGTTTTTATCAATTTTCCGAAACAACTGCTAAAAAATAACATATTTTACACCGTTTTATGGAAATCTTTGGGAAAGTACACATTTTTACAAACTTCTAAAAGTAACATCGATTTATGAAGGTGGCTACTTTACACGTTTCAATACTTCCGGGTCACCTTTTTTCACGGTTCTACAAAACTTTGTTTCAACGTTTAGATTTTTCAATGTTATATCAAACAAAAATGTAAAAAGCTCACCGCTTTACATGTATTTCTCTAAAATTAACACATTTTGTACCACTCTAAAAAAACCAGAAAAAAATTCAAGTTTTTAACAATTTTCCGAAACAACTGTAAAAGATAAAATCTTTTACACCGTTTTAAGGAAATCTACGAAAAAGTTGACATTTTTACACGCTTCTATAAATAACAAAGATGTATAAAGGTGACAACTTTAGACGATTCAATGATTTCCAGGTCACTTTTTTCACGGTTCTACGAAACAAGTTGTATTAACATCATAATTTTTCAATGTTATATGAAACAAAAAATGTAAAAAGGTCACCGCTTTACATGTGTTACTCTAAAATTAACACATTTTGTACCACTCTAAAAACACTAGAAAAAAATTCAAGTTTTTAACAATTTTCCGAAACAACTGCTAAAAAATAAAATATTTTACACCGTTTTATGGAAATCTTTGGGAAAGTACACATTTTTACAAACTTCTAAAAGTAACATCGATTTATGAAGGTGGTTACTTTACACGTTTCAATACTTCCGGGTCACCTGTTTTCACGCTTCTACAAAACTTTGTTTCAACGTTTAGATTTTTCAATGTTATATCAAACAAAAATGTAAAAAGCTCACCGCTTTACATGTGTTTATCTAAAATTAACACATTTTGTACCACTCTAAAAAAACTAGAAAAAAAATCAAGTTTTTAACAATTTTCCGAAACAACTGTAAAAGATAAAATCTTTTACACCGTTTTAAGGAAATCTACGAAAAAGTTGACATTTTTACAGGCTTCTATAAATAATAAAGATGTATAAAGGTGACAACTTTAGACGATTCAATGATTTCCAGGTCACTATTTCACGGTTCTACGAAACAATTGTATTAACCTCATAATTTTTCAATGTTATATGAAAGAAAAAATATAAAAAGCTAACCGCTTTACATGTGTTACTCTAAAATTAACACATTTTGTACCAATCTAAAAAAACTAGAAAAAAACTCAAGTTTTTAACAAATTTCCGAAACAACCGTAAAAAATAAAATCTTTTACACCGTTTTATGGAAATCTACGAAAAAGTTCACATTTTTACATGCTTCTATAAATAACAAAGATGTATAAATGTGACAAGTTTAGACGATTCAATGATTTCCAGGTCACTTTTTTCACGGTTCTACGAAACAAGTTGTATTAACATCATAATTTTTCAATGTTATATGAAACAAAAAATGTAAAAAGGTCACCGCTTTACATGTGTTACTCTTAAATTAACACATTTTGTACCACTCTAAAAACACTAGAAAAAAAATTCAAGTTTTTAACAATTTTCCGAAACAACTGCTAAAAAATAAAATATTTTACACCGTTTTATGGAAATCTTTGGGAAAGTACACATTTTTACAAACTTCTAAAAGTAACTTCGATTTATGAAGGTGGCTACTTTACACGTTTCAATACTTCCGGGTCACCTTTTTTCACGGTTCTACAAAACTTTGTTTCAACGTTTAGATTTTTCAATGTTATATCAAACAAAAATGTAAAAAGCTCACCGCTTTACATGTGTTTCTCTAAAATTAACACATTTTGTACCACTCCAAAAAAACTAGAAAAAAACTCAAGTATTTAACAATTTTCCGAAACAACCGTAAAAGATAAAATCTTTTACACCGTTTTAAGGAAATCTACGAAAAAGTTGACATTTTTACACGCTTCTATAAATAACAAAGATGTATAAAGTTGACAACTTTAGACGATTCAATGATTTCCAGGTCACTTGTTTCACGGTTTTACGAAACAATTGTATTAACGTCATAATTTTTCAATGTTATATTAAACAAAAAATGTAAAAAGCTCACCGCTTTACATGTGTTACTCTAAAATTAACACATTTTGTACCAATCTAAAAAAACTAGAAAAAAATTCAAGTTTTTAACAATTTTCCGAAACAACCGTAAAAAATAAAATCTTTTACAACGTTTTATGGAAATCTACGAAAAAGTTCACATTTTTACATGCTTCTATAAATAACAAAGATGTATAAAGGTGACAAGTTTAGACGATTCAATGATTTTCAGGTCACTTTTTTCACGGTTCTACGAAACAAGTTGTATTAACATCATAATTTTTCAATGTTATATGAAACAAAAAATGTAAAAAGGTCACCGCTTTACATGTGTTACTCTAAAATTAACACATTTTGTACCACTCTAAAAACACTAGAAAAAAATTCAAGTTTTTAACAATTTTCCGAAACAACTGCTAAAAAGTAAAATATTTTACACCGTTTTATGGAAATCTTTGGGAAAGTACACATTTTTACAAACTTCTAAAAGTAACTTCGATTTATGAAGGTGGCTACTTTACACGTTTCAATACTTCCGGGTCGCCTTTTTTCACGGTTCTACAAAACTTTGTTTCAACGTTTAGATTTTTCAATGTTATATCAAACAAAAATGTAAAAAGCTCACCGCTTTACATGTGTTTCTCTAAAATTAACACATTTTATACCACTCTAAAAAAACTAGAAAAAAACTCAAGTATTTAACAATTTTCCGAAACAACCGTAAAAGATAAAATCTTTTACACCGTTTTAAGGAAATCTACGAAAAAGTTGACATTTTTACACGCTTCTATAAATAACAAAGATGTATAAAGGTGACAACTTTAGACGATTCAATGATTTCCAGGTCACTTGTTTCACGGTTTTACGAAACAATTGTATTAACGTCATAATTTTTCAATGTTATATGAAACAAAAAATGTAAAAAGCTCACCGCTTTACATGTGTTACTCTAAAATTAACACATTTTGTACCAATCTAAAAAAACTAGAAAAAAATTCATGTTTTTAACAATTTTCCGAAACAACCGTAAAAAATAAGATCTTTTACACCATTTTATGGAAATCTACGAAAAAGTTCACATTTTTACATGCTTCTATAAATAACAGAGATGTATAAAGGTGACAAGTTTAGACGATTCAATGATTTCCAGGTCACTTTTTTCACGGTTCTACGAAACAAGTTGTATTAACATCATAATTTTTCAATGTTATATGAAACAAAAAATGTAAAAAGGTCACCGCTTTACATGTGTTACTCTAAAATTAACACATTTTGTACCACTCTAAAAACACTAGAAAAAAATTCAAGTTTTTAACAACTTTCCGAAACAACTGCTAAAAAGTAAAATATTTTACACCGTTTTATGGAAATCTTTGGGAAAGTACACATTTTTACAAACTTTTAAAAGTAACATCAATTTATGAAGGTGGTTACTTTACACGTTTCAATACTTCCGGGTCACCTTTTTTCACGGTTCTACAAAACTTTGTTTCAACGTTTAGATTTTTCAATGTTATATCAAACAAAAATGTAAAAGCTCACCGCTTTACATGTGTTTCTCTAAAATTAACACATTTTGTACCACTCTAAAAAAACTAGAAAAAAATTCAAGTTTTTAACAATTTTCCGAAACAACCGTAAAAGATAAAATCTTTTACACCGTTTTAAGGAAATCTACCAAAAAGTTGACATTTTTACACGCTTCTATAAATAACAAAGATGTATAAAGGTGACAACTTTAGACGATTCAATGATTTCCAGGTCACTTGTTTCACGGTTTTACGAAACAATTGTATTAACGTCATAATTTTTCAATGTTATATGAAACAAAAAATGTAAAAAACTCACCGCTTTACATGTGTTACTCTAAAATTAACACATTTTGTACCAATCTAAAAAAACTAGAAAAAAATTCAAGTTTTTAACAATTTTCCGAAACAACCGTAAAAAATAAGATCTTTTACACCATTTTATGGAAATCTACGAAAAAGTTCACATTTTTACATGCTTCTATAAATAACAGAGATGTATAAAGGTGACAAGTTTAGACGATTCAATGATTTCCAGGTCACTTTTTTCACGGTTCTACGAAACAAGTTGTATTAACATCATAATTTTTCAATGTTATATGAAACAAAAAATGTAAAAAGGTCACCGCTTTACATGTGTTACTCTAAAATTAACACATTTTGTACCACTCTAAAAACACTAGAAAAAAATTCAAGTTTTTAACAATTTTCCGAAACAACTGCTAAAAAGTAAAATATTTTACACCGTTTTATGGAAATCTTTGGGAAAGTACACATTTTTACAAACTTCTAAAAGTAACATCGATTTATGAAGGTGGTTACTTTACAAGTTTCAATACTTCCGGGTCACCTTTTTTCACGGTTCTACAAAACTTTGTTTCAACGTTTAGATTTTTCAATGTTATATCAAACAAAAATGTAAAAAGCTCACCGCTTTACATGTGTTTCTCTAAAATTAACACATTTTGTACCACTCTAAAAAAACTAGAAAAAAATTCAAGTTTTTAACAATTTTCCGAAACAACTGTAAAAGATAAAATCTTTTACACCGTTTTAAGGAAATCTACCAAAAAGTTGACATTTTTACACGCTTCTATAAATAACAAAGATGTATAAAGGTGACAACTTTAAACGATTTAATGATTTCCAGGTCACTTTTTCACGGTTCTACGAAACAATTGTATTAACGTCATAATTTTTCAATGTTATATGAAACAAAAAAATATAAAAACCTCACCGCTTTACATGTGTTACTCTAAAATTAACACATTTTGTACCAATCTAAAAAAACTAGAAAAAAATTCAAGTTTTTAACAATTTTCCGAAACAACCGTAAAAAATAAAATCTTTTACACCGTTTTATGGAAATCTACGAAAAAGTTCACATTTTTACATGCTTCTATAAATAACAGAGATGTATAAAGGTGACAAGTTTAGACGATTCAATGATTTCCAGGTCACTTTTTTCACGGTTCTACGAAACAAGTTGTATTAACATCATAATTTTTCAATGTTATATGAAACAAAAAATGTAAAAAGGTCACCGCTTTACATGTGTTACTCTAAAATTAACACATTTTGTACCACTTTAAAAACACTAGAAAAAAATTCAAGTTTTTAACAATTTTCCGAAACAACTGCTAAAAAATAAAATATTTTACACCGTTTTATGGAAATCTTTGGGAAAGTACACATTTTTACAAACTTCTAAAAGTAACATCGATTTATGAAGGTGGCTACTTTACACGTTTCAATACTTCCGGGTAACCTTTTTTCACGGTTCTACAAAACTTTGTTTCAACGTTTAGATTTTTCAATGTTATATCAAACAAAAATATAAAAAGCTCACCGCTTTACATGTGTTTCTCTAAAATTAACACATTTTGTACCACTCTAAAAAAACTAGAAAAAAATTCAAGTTTTTAACAATTTTCCGAAACAACTGTAAAAGATAAAATCTTTTACACCGTTTTAAGGAAATCTACGAAAAAGTTGACATTTTTACACGCTTCTATAAATAACAAAGATGTATAAAGGTGACAACTTTAGACGATTCAATGATTTCCAGGTCACTTGTTTCACGGTTCTACGAAACAAGTTGTATTAACGTCATAATTTTTCAATGTTATATGAAACAAAAATGTAAAAAGCTCACCGCTTTACATGTGTTACTCTAAAATTAACACATTTTGTATCAATCTAAAAAAACTAGAAAAAAATATAAGTTTTTAACAATTTTCCGAAACAACCGTAAAAATAAAATCTTTTACACCGTTTTATAGAAATTTACGAAAAAGTTCCCATTTTTACATGTTTTCTATAAATAACAAAGATGTATAAGGGTGACAACTTTAGACGATTCAATGATTTCCAGGTCACTTTTTTCACGGTTCTACGAAATAAGTTGTATTAACGTCATAATTTTTCAATGTTATATGAAAAAAAATGTAAAAAGCTCACCGCTTTACATGTGTTACTCTAAAATTAACACATTTTGTACCACTTTAAAAACACTAGAAAAAAATTCAAGTTTTTAACAATTTTCCGAAACAACTGCTAAAAAATAAGATATTTTACACCGTTTTATGGAAATCTTTGGGAAAGTACACATTTTTACAAACTTCTAAAAGTAACATCGATTTATGAAGGTGGCTACTTTACACGTTTCAATACTTCCGGGTAACCTTTTTTCACGGTTCTACAAAACTTTGTTTCAACGTTTAGATTTTTCAATGTTATATCAAACAAAAATATAAAAAGCTCACCGCTTTACATGTGTTTCTCTAAAATTAACACATTTTGTACCACTCTAAAAAAACTAGAAAAAAATTCAAGTTTTTAACAATTTTCCGAAACAACTGTAAAAGATAAAATCTTTTACACCGTTTTAAGGAAATCTACGAAAAAGTTGACATTTTTACACGCTTCTATAAATAACAAAGATGTATAAAGGTGACAACTTTAGACGATTCAATGATTTCCAGGTCACTTGTTTCACGGTTCTACGAAACAATTGTATTAACGTCATAATTTTTCAATGTTATATGAAACAAAAATGTAAAAAGCTCACCGCTTTACATGTGTTACTCTAAAATTAACACATTTTGTACCAATCTAAAAAAACTAGAAAAAAATATAAGTTTTTAACAATTTTCCTAAACAACCGTAAAAAATAAAATCTTTTACACCGTTTTATAGAAATTTACGAAAAAGTTCCCATTTTTACATGTTTTCTATAAATAACAAAGATGTATAAGGGTGACAACTTTAGACGATTCAATGATTTCCAGGTCACTTTTTTCACGGTTCTACGAAATAAGTTGTATTAACATCATAATTTTTCAATGTTATATGAAACAAAAAATGTAAAAAGGTCACCGCTTTACATGTGTTACTCTAAAATTAACACATTTTGTACCACTCTAAAAACACTAGAAAAAAATTCAAGTTTTTAACAACTTTCCGAAACAACTGCTAAAAAGTAAAATATTTTACACCGTTTTATGGAAATCTTTGGGAAAGTACACATTTTTACAAACTTTTAAAAGTAACATCGATTTATGAAGGTGGTTACTTTACACGTTTCAATACTTCCGGGTCACCTTTTTTCACGGTTCTACAAAACTTTGTTTCAACGTTTAGATTTTTCAATGTTATATCAAACAAAAATGTAAAAGCTCACCGCTTTACATGTGTTTCTCTAAAATTAACACATTTTGTACCACTCTAAAAAAACTAGAAAAAAATTCAAGTTTTTAACAATTTTCCTAAACAACCGTAAAAGATAAAATCTTTTACACCGTTTTAAGGAAATCTACGAAAAAGTTGACATTTTTACACGCTTCTATAAATAACAAAGATGTATAAAGGTGACAACTTTAGACGATTCAATGATTTCCAGGTCACTTGTTTCACGGTTCTAGGAAACAAGTTGTATTAACGTCATAATTTTTCAATGTTATATGAAACAAAAAATGTAAAAAGGTCACCGCTTTACATGTGTTACTCTAAAATTAACACATTTTGTACCACTCTAAAAACACTTGAAAAAAGTTCAAGTTTTTAACAATTTTCCGAAACAACTGCTAAAAAAATAAAATATTTTACACCGTTTTATGGAAATCTTTGGGAAAGTACACATTTTTACAAACTTCTAAAAGTAACATCCATTTATGAAAGTGGCTACTTTACACGTTTTAATACTTCCGGGTCACCTTTTTTCACGGTTCTACAAAACTTTGTTTCAACGTTTAGATTTTTCAATGTTATATCAAACAAAAATGTAAAAAGCTCACCGCTTTACATGTGTTTCTCTAAAATTAAAACATTTTGTACCACTCTAAAAAAAGTAGAAAAAAACTCAAGCTTTTAACAATTTTCCGAAACAACTGTAAAAGATAAAATCTTTTACACCGTTTTAAGGAAATCTACGAAAAAGTTGACATTTTTACACGCTTCTATAAATAACAAAGATGTATAAAGGTGACAACTTTAGACGATTCAATGATTTCCAGGTCACTTGTTTCACGGTTCTACGAAACAATTGTATTAACGTCATAATTTTTCAATGTTATATGAAACAAAAAATGTAAAAAACTCACCGCTTTACATGTGTTACTCTAAAATTAACACATTTTGTACCAATCTAAAAAAACTAGAAAAAAATATAAGTTTTTAACAATTTTCCGAAACAACCGTAAAAAATAAAATCTTTTACACCGTTTTATAGAAATTTACGAAAAAGTTCCCATTTTTACATGGTTTCTATAAATAACAAAGATGTATAAAGGTGACAACTTTAGACGATTCAAAGATTTCCAGGTCACTTTTTTCACGGTTCTACGAAATAAGTTGTATTCACGTCATAATTTTTCAATGTTATATGAAAAAAAAATATAAAAAGCTCACCGCTTTACATGTGTTACTCTAAAATTAACACATTTTGTACCAATCTAAAAAAACTAGAAAAAAATTCATGTTTTTAACAATTTTCCGAAACAACCGTAAAAATAAAATCTTTTACACCGTTTTATGGAAATCTACGAAAAAGTTGACATTTTTACACGGTTCTATAAATAACAAAGATGTATAAAGGTGACAACTTTAGACGATTCAATGATTTCCAGGTCACTTGTTTCACGGTTCTACGAAACAAGTTGTATTAACGTCATAATTTTTCAATGTTATATGAAACAAAAATGTAAAAAGCTCACCGCTTTACATGTGTTACTCTAAAATTAACACATTTTGTACCAATCTAAAAAAACTAGAAAAAAATATAAGTTTTTAACAATTTTCCTAAACAACCGTAAAAAAAAAAATCTTTTACACCGTTTTATAGAAATTTACGAAAAAGTTCCCATTTTTACATGTTTTCTATAAATAACAGAGATGTATAAAGGTGACAACTTTAGACGATTCAATGATTTCCAGGTCACTTTTTTCACGGTTCTACGAAATAAGTTGTATTAACGTCATAATTTTTCAATGTTATATGAAAAAAAATGTAAAAAGCTCACCGCTTTACATGTGTTACTCTAAAATTAACACATTTTGTACCACTTTAAAAACACTAGAAAAAAATTCAAGTTTTTAACAATTTTCCGAAACAACTGGTAAAAAATAAGATATTTTACACCGTTTTATGGAAATCTTTGGGAAAGTACACATTTTTACAAACTTCTAAAAGTAACATCGATTTATGAAGGTGGCTACTTTACACGTTTCAATACTTCCGGGTAAGCTTTTTTCACGGTTCTACAAAACTTTGTTTCAACGTTTAGATTTTTCAATGTTATATCAAACAAAAATATAAAAAGCTCACCGCTTTACATGTGTTTCTCTAAAATTAACACATTTTGTACCACTCTAAAAAAACTAGAAAAAAATTCAAGTTTTTAACAATTTTCCGAAACAACTGTAAAAGATAAAATCTTTTACACCGTTTTAAGGAAATCTACGAAAAAGTTGACATTTTTACACGCTTCTATAAATAACAAAGATGTATAAAGGTGACAACTTTAGACGATTCAATGATTTCCAGGTCACTTGTTTCACGGTTCTACGAAACAATTGTATTAACGTCATAATTTTTCAATGTTATATGAAACAAAAATGTAAAAAGCTCACCGCTTTACATGTGTTACTCTAAAATTAACACATTTTGTACCAATCTAAAAAAACTAGAAAAAAATATAAGTTTTTAACAATTTTCCTAAACAACCGTAAAAAATAAAATCTTTTACACCGTTTTATAGAAATTTACGAAAAAGTTCCCATTTTTACATGTTTTCTATAAATAACAAAGATGTATAAAGGTGACAACTTTAGACGATTCAATGATTTCCAGGTCACTTTTTTCACGGTTCTACGAAATAAGTTGTATTAACGTCATAATTTTTCAATGTTATATGAAAAAAAAATGTAAAAAGCTCACCGCTTTACATGTGTTACTCTAAAATTAACACATTTTGTACCAATCTAAAAAAACTAGAAAAAAATTCAAGTTTTTAACAATTTTCCGAAACAACCGTAAAAATAAAATCTTTTACACCGTTTTATGGAAATCTACGAAAAAGTTCACATTTTTACATGCTTCTATAAATAACAGAGATGTATAAAGGTGACAACTTTAGACGATTCAATGATTCCAGGTCACTTTTTTCACGGTTCTAGGAAACAAGTTGTATTAACGTCATAATTTTTCAATGTTATATGAAACAAAAAATGTAAAAAGGTCACCGCTTTACATGTGTTACTCTAAAATTAACACATTTTGTACCACTCTAAAAACACTTGAAAAAAATTCAAGTTTTTAACAATTTTCCGAAACAACTGCTAAAAAAATAAAATATTTTACACCGTTTTATGGAAATCTTTGGGAAAGTACACATTTTTACAAACTTCTAAAAGTAACATCCATTTATGAAAGTGGCTACTTTACACGTTTTAATACTTCCGGGTCACCTTTTTTCACGGTTCTACAAAACTTTGTTTCAACGTTTAGATTTTTCAATGTTATATCAAACAAAAATGTAAAAAGCTCACCGCTTTACATGTGTTTCTCTAAAATTAAAACATTTTGTACCACTCTAAAAAAAGTAGAAAAAAACTCAAGTTTTTAACAATTTTCCGAAACAACTGTAAAAGATAAAATCTTTTACACCGTTTTAAGGAAATCTACGAAAAAGTTGACATTTTTACACGCTTCTATAAATAACAAAGATGTATAAAGGTGACAACTTTAGACGATTCAATGATTTCCAGGTCACTTGTTTCACGGTTCTACGAAACAATTGTATTAACGTCATAATTTTTCAATGTTATATGAAACAAAAAATGTAAAAAGCTCACCGCTTTACATGTGTTACTCTAAAATTAACACATTTTGTACCAATCTAAAAAAACTAGAAAAAAATATAAGTTTTTAACAATTTTCCGAAACAACCGTAAAAAATAAAATCTTTTACACCGTTTTATAGAAATTTACGAAAAAGTTCCCATTTTTACATGGTTTCTATAAATAACAAAGATGTATAAAGGTGACAACTTTAGACGATTCAAAGATTTCCAGGTCACTTTTTTCACGGTTCTACGAAATAAGTTGTATTCACGTCATAATTTTTCAATGTTATATGAAAAAAAAATGTAAAAAGGTCATCGCTTTACATGTGTTACTCTAAAATTAACACATTTTGTACCAATCTAAAAAAACTAGAAAAAAATTTAAGTTTTTAACAATTTTCCTAAACAACCGTAAAAATAAAATCTTTTACACCGTTTTATGGAAATCTACGAAAAAGTTGACATTTTTACACGGTTCTATAAATAACAAAGATGTATAAAGGTGACAACTTTAGACGATTCAATGATTTCCAGGTCACTTGTTTCACGGTTCTACGAAACAATTGTATTAACGTCATAATTTTTCAATGTTATATGAAACAAAAATGTAAAAAGCTCACCGCTTTACATGTGTTACTCTAAAATTAACACATTTTGTACCAATCTAAAAAAACTAGAAAAAAATATAAGTTTTTAACAATTTTCCTAAACAACCGTAAAAAATAAAATCTTTTACACCGTTTTATAGAAATTTACGAAAAAGTTCCCATTTTTACATGTTTTCTATAAATAACAAAGATGTATAAGGGTGACAACTTTAGACGATTCAATGATTTCCAGGTCACTTTTTTCACGGTTCTACGAAATAAGTTGTATTAACGTCATAATTTTTCAATGTTATATGAAAAAAAATGTAAAAAGCTCACCGCTTTACATGTGTTACTCTAAAATTAACACATTTTGTACCACTTTAAAAACACTAGAAAAAAATTCAAGTTTTTAACAATTTTCCGAAACAACTGCTAAAAAATAAGATATTTTACACCGTTTTATGGAAATCTTTGGGAAAGTACACATTTTTACAAACTTCTAAAAGTAACATCGATTTATGAAGGTGGCTACTTTACACGTTTCAATACTTCCGGGTCACCTTTTTTCACGGTTCTACAAAACTTTGTTTCAACGTTTAGATTTTTCAATGTTATATCAAACAAAAATGTAAAAAGCTCACCGCTTTACATGTGTTTCTCTAAAATTAACACATTTTGTACCACTCTAAAAAAACTAGAAAAAAATTCAAGTTTTTAACAATTTTCCGAAACAACTGTAAAAGATAAAATCTTTTACACCGTTTTAAGGAAATCTACGAAAAAGTTGACATTTTTACACGCTTCTATAAATAACAAAGATGTATAAAGGTGACAACTTTAGACGATTCAATGATTTCCAGGTCACTTGTTTCACGGTTCTACGAAATAATTGTATTAACGTCATAATTTTTCAATGTTATATGAAACAAAAATGTAAAAAGCTCACCGCTTTACATGTGTTACTCTAAAATTAACACATTTTGTACCAATCTAAAAAAACTAGAAAAAAATTCAAGTTTTTAACAATTTTCCGAAACAACCGTAAAAAATAAAATCTTTTACACCGTTTTATGGAAATCTACGAAAAAGTTCACATTTTTACATGCTTCTATAAATAACAGAGATGTATAAAGGTGACAACTTTAGACGATTCAATGATTTCCAGGTCACTTTTTTCACGGTTCTACGAAACAAGTTGTATTAACGTCATAATTTTTCAATGTTATATGAAACAAAAAATGTAAAAAGGTCACCGCTTTACATGTGTTACTCTAAAATTAACACATTTTGTACCACTCTAAAAACACTAGAAAAAAATTCAAGTTTTTAACAATTTTCCGAAACAACTGCTAAAAAATAAAATATTTTACACCGTTTTATGGAAATCTTTGGGAAAGTACACATTTTTACAAACTTCTAAAAGTAACATCCATTTATGAAGGTGGCTACTTTACACGTTTTAATACTTCCAGGTCACCTTTTTTCACGGTTCTACAAAACTTTGTTTCAATGTTTAGATTTTTCAATGTTATATCAAACAAAAATGTAAAAAGCTCACCGCTTTACATGTGTTTCTCTAAAATTAAAACATTTTGTACCACTCTAAAAAAACTAGAAAAAAACTCAAGTTTTTAACAATTTTCCGAAACAACCGTAAAAAATAAAATCTTTTACACCGTTTTATGGAAATCTACGAAAAAGTTCACATTTTTACATGCTTCTATAAATAACAGAGATGTATAAAGGTGACAACTTTAGACGATTCAATGATTCCAGGTCACTTTTTTCACGGTTCTAGGAAACAAGTTGTATTAACGTCATAATTTTTCAATGTTATATGAAACAAAAAATGTAAAAAGGTCACCGCTTTACATGTGTTACTCTAAAATTAACACATTTTGTACCACTCTATAAACACTTGAAAAAAATTCAAGTTTTTAACAATTTTCCGAAACAACTGCTAAAAAAATAAAATCTTTTACACCGTTTTATGGAAATCTACGAAAAAGTTGACATTTTTACATGCTTCTATAAATAACAGAGATGTATAAAGGTGACAACTTTAGACGATTCAATGATTCCAGGTCACTTTTTTCACGGTTCTACGAAACAAGTTGTATTAACGTCATAATTTTTCAATGTTATATGAAACAAAAAATGTAAAAAGGTCACCGCTTTACATGTGTTACTCTAAAATTAACACATTTTGTACCACTCTAAAAACACTAGAAAAAAATTCAAGTTTTTAACAATTTTCCGAAACAACTGCTAAAAAAATAAAATATTTTACACCGTTTTATGGAAATCTTTGGGAAAGTACACATTTTTACAAACTTCTAAAAGTAACATCCATTTATGAAGGTGGCTACTTTACACGTTTCAATACTTCCGGGTCACCTTTTTTCACGGTTCTACAAAACTTTGTTTCAACGTTTAGATTTTTCAATGTTATATCAAACAAAAATGTAAAAAGCTCACCGCTTTACATGTGTTTCTCTAAAATTAACACATTTTGTACCACTCTAAAAAACTAGAAAAAAATTCAAGTTTTTAACAATTTTCGAAACAACTATAAAAGATAAAATCTTTTACACCGTTTTAAGGAAATCTACAAAAAAGTTGACATTTTTACACGCTTCTATAAATAACAAAGATGTATAAAGGTGACAACTTTAGACGATTCAATGATTTCCAGGTCACTTTTTTCACGGTTCTACGAAACAATTGTTTTAACGTCATAATTTTTCAATGTTATATGAAACAAAAAATATAAAAAGCTCACCGCTTTACCTGTGTTACTCTAAAATTAACACATTTTGTACCACTCTAAAAAAACTAGAAAAAAATTCAAGTTTTTAACAATTTTCCGAAACAACCGTAATAAATAAAATCTTTTACACCGTTTTATGGAAATCTACGAAAAAGTTCACATTTTTACATGCTTATATAAATAACAAAGATGTATAAAGGTGACAAGTTTAGACGATTCAATGATTTCCAGGTCACTTTTTTCACGGTTCTACGAAACAAGTTGTATTAACGTCATAATTTTTCAATGTTATATGAAAAAAAAATGTAAAAAGCTCACCGCTTTACATGTGTTACTCTAAAATTAACACATTTTGTACCAATCTAAAAAAACTAGAAAAAAATTCAAGTTTTTAACAATTTTCCGAAACAACCGTAAAAATAAAATCTTTTACACCGTTTTATGGAAATCTACGAAAAAGTTCACATTTTTACATGCTTCTATAAATAACAGAGATGTATAAAGGTGACAACTTTAGACGATTCAATAATTTCCAGGTCAATTTTTTCACGGTTCTACGAAACAAGTTGTATTAACGTCATAATTTTTCAATGTTATATGAAACAAAAATGTAAAAAGCTCACCGCTTTACATGTGTTACTCTAAAATTAACACATTTTGTACCAATCTAAAAAAACTAGAAAAAAAATCAAGTTTTTAACAATTTTCCGAAACAACCGTAAAAATAAAACCTTTTACACCGTTTTATGGAAATCTACGAAAAAGTTCACATTTTTACATGCTTCTATAAATAACAGAGATGTATAAAGCTGACAACTTTAGACGATTCAATGATTCCAGGTCAATTTCTTCACGATTCTACCAAACAAGTTGTATTAACGTCATAATTTTTCAATGTTATATGAAACAAAAAATGTAAAAAGGTCACCGCTTTACATGTGTTACTCTAAAATTAACACATATTGTACCACTCTAAAAACACTAGAAAAAAATTCAAGTTTTTAACAATTTTCCGAAACAACTGCTAAAAAATAAAATATTTTACACCGTTTTATGGAAATCTTTGGGAAAGTACACATTTTTACAAACTTCTAAAAGTAACATCGATTTATGAAGGTGGGTACTTTACACGTTTCAATACTTCCGGGTCACCTTTTTTCAAGGTTCTACAAAACTTTGTTTCAACGTTTAGATTTTTCAATGTTATATCAAACAAAAATGTAAAAGCTCACCGCTTTACATGTGTTTCTCTAAAATTAACACATTTTGTACCACTCTAAAAAAACTAGAAAAAAATTCAAGTTTTTAACAATTTTCGAAACAACTATAAAAGATAAAATCTTTTACACCGTTTTAAGGAAATCTACAAAAAAGTTGACATTTTTACACGCTTCTATAAATAACAAAGATGTATAAAGGTGACAACTTTAGACGATTCAATGATTTCCAGGTCACTTTTTCACGGTTCTACGAAACAATTGTTTTAACGTCATAATTTTTCAATGTTATATGAAACAAAAAATATAAAAAGCTCACCGCTTTACCTGTGTTACTCTAAAATTAACACATTTTGTACCACTCTAAAAAAACTAGAAAAAAATTCAAGTTTTTAACAATTCTCCGAAACAACCGTAATAAATAAAATCTTTTACATCGTTTTATGGAAATCTACGAAAAAGTTCACATTTTTACATGCTTATATAAATAACAAAGATGTATAAAGGTGACAAGTTTAGACGATTCAATGATTTCCAGGTCACTTTTTTCACGGTTCTACGAAACAAGTTGTATTAACATCATAATTTTTCAATGTTATATGAAACAAAAAATGTAAAAAGGTCACCGCTTTACATGTGTTACTCTAAAATTAACACATTTTGTACCACTCTAAAAACACTAGAAAAAAATTCAAGTTTTTAACAATTTTCCGAAACAACCGTAAAAATAAAATCTTTTACACCGTTTTATGGAAATCTACGAAAAAGTTCACATTTTTACATGCTTCTATAAATAACAGAGATGTATAAAGGTGACAAGTTTAGACGATTCAATGATTTCCAGGTCACTTTTTTCACGGTTCTACGAAACAAGTTGTATTAACGTCATAATTTTTCAATGTTATATTAAAAAAAAATGTAAAAAGCTCACCGCTTTACATGTGTTACTCTAAAATTAACACATTTTGTACCAATCTAAAAAAACTAGAAAAAAATTCAAGTTTTTAACAATTTTCCGAAACAACCGTAAAAATAAAATCTTTTACACCGTTTTATGGAAATCTACGAAAAAGTTCACATTTTTACATGCTTCTATAAATAACAGAGATGTATAAAGCTGACAACTTTAGACGATTCAATGATTCCAGGTCAATTTCTTAACGATTCTACCAAACAAGTTGTATTAACGTCATAATTTTTCAATGTTATATGAAACAAAAAATGTAAAAAGGTCACCGCTTTACATGTGTTACTCTAAAATTAACACATATTGTACCACTCTAAAAACACTAGAAAAAAATTCAAGTTTTTAACAATTTTCCGAAACAACTGCTAAAAAATAAAATATTTTACACCGTTTTATGGAAATCTTTGGGAAAGTACACATTTTTACAAACTTCTAAAAGTAACATCGATTTATGAAGGTGGTTACTTTACACGTTTCAATACTTCCGGGTCACCTTTTTTCACGGTTCTACAAAACATTGTTTCAACGTTTAGATTTTTCAATGTTATATCAAACAAAAATGTAAAAGCTCACCGCTTTACATGTGTTTCTCTAAAATTAACACATTTTGTACCACTCTAAAAAAACTAGAAAAAAATTCAAGTTTTTAACAATTTTCCGAAACAACTGTAAAAGGTAAATTCTTTTACACCGTTTTAAGGAAATCTACGAAAAGTTGACATTTTTACACGCTTCTATAAATTACAAAGATGTATAAAGGTGACAACTTTAGACGATTCAATGATTTCCAGGTCACTTTTTCACGGTTCTACGAAATAATTGTATTAACGTCATAATTTTTCAATGTTATAAGAAACAAAAAATATAAAAACCTCACCGCTTTAAATGTGTTACTCTAAAATTAACACATTTTGTACCAATCTAAAAAAACTAGAAAAAAATTCAAGTTTTTAACAATTTTCCGAAACAACTGTAAAAGATAAAATCTTTTACACCGTTTTAAGGAAATCTACGAAAAAGTTGACATTTTTACACGCTTCTATAAATAACAAAGATGTATAAAGGTGACAAGTTTAGACGATTCAATGATTTCCAGGTCACTTTTTCACGGTTCTACGAAACAATTGTATTAACGTCATAATTTTTCAATGTTATATGAAACAAAAAATATAAAAAGCTCACCGCTTTAAATGTGTTACTCTAAAATTAACACATTTTGTACCAATCTAAAAAAACTAGAAAAAATTTCAAGTTTTTAACAATTTTCCGAAACAACCGTAAAAAATAAAATCTTTTACACCGTTTTATGGAAATCTACGAAAAAGTTCACATTTTTACATGCTTCTATAAATAACAAAGATGTATAAAGGTGACAAGTTTAGACGATTCAATGATTTCCAGGTCACTTTTTTCACGGTTCTACGAAACAAGTTGTATTAACATCATAATTTTTCAATGTTATATAAAACAAAAAATGTAAAAAGGTCACCGCTTTACATGTGTTACTCTAAAATTAACACATTTTGTACCACTCTAAAAACACTAGAAAAAAATTCAAGTTTTTAACAATTTTCCCAAACAACTACTAAAAAATAAAATATTTTACACCGTTTTATGGAAATCTTTGGGAAAGTACACATTTTTACAAACTTCTAAAAGTAACATCGATTTATGAAGGTGGTTACTTTACACGTTTCAATACTTCAGGGTCACCTTTTTTCACGGTTCTACAAAACTTTGTTTCAACGTTTAGATTTTTCAATGTTATATCAAACAAAAATGTAAAAGCTCACCGCTTTACATGTGTTTCTCTAAAATTAACACATTTTGTACCACTCTAAAAAGACTAGAAAAAAATTCAAGTTTTTAACAATTTTCCGAAACAACTGTAAAAAATAAAATCTTTTACACCGTTTTAAGGAAATCTACGAAAAAGTTGACATTTTTACACGCTTCTATAAATAACAAAGATGTATAAAGGTGACAACTTTAGACGATTCAATGATTTCCAGGTCACTTTTTCACGGTTCTACGAAACAATTGTATTAACGTCATAATTTTTCAATGTTATGAGAAACAAAAAATGTAAAAACCTCACCGCTTTAAATGTGTTACTCTAAAATTAACACATTTTGTACCAATCTAAAAAAACTAGAAAAAAATTCAAGTTTTTAACAATTTTCCGAAACAACCGTAAAAAATAAAATCTTTTACACCGTTTTATGGAAATCTACGAAAAAGTTCACATTTTTACATGCTTCTATAAATAACAAAGATGTATAAAGGTGACAAGTTTAGACGATTCAATGATTTCCAGGTCACTTTTTTCACGGTTCTACGAAACAAGTTGTATTAACATCATAATTTTTCAATGTTATATGAAACAAAAAATGTAAAAAGGTCACCGCTTTACATGTGTTACTCTAAAATTAACACATTTTGTACCACTCTAAAAACACTAGAAAAAAATTCAAGTTTTAAACAATTTTCCGAAACAACCGTAAAAATAAAATCTTTTACACCGTTTTATGGAAATCTACGAAAAAGTTCACATTTTTACATGCTTCTATAAATAACAAAGATGTATAAAGGTGACAAGTTTAGACGATTCAATGATTTTCCGGTCACTTTTTTCACGGTTCTACGAAACAAGTTGTATTAACATCATAATTTTTCAATGTTATATGAAACAAAAAATGTAAAAAGGTCACCGCTTTACATGTGTTACTCTAAAATTAACACATTTTGTACCACTCTAAAAACACTAGAAAAAAATTCAAGTTTTAAACAATTTTCCGAAACAACCGTAAAAATAAAATCTTTTACACCGTTTTATGGAAATCTACGAAAAAGTTCACATTTTTACATGCTTCTATAAATAACAAAGATGTATAAAGGTGACAAGTTTAGACGATTCAATGATTTCCAGGTCACTTTTTTCACGGTTCTACGAAACAAGTTGTATTAACATCATAATTTTTCAATGTTATATGAAACAAAAAATGTAAAAAGGTCACCGCTTTACATGTGTTACTCTAAAATTAACACATTTTGTACCACTCTAAAAACACTAGAAAAAAATTCAAGTTTTTAACAATTTTCCGAAACAACTGCTAAAAAATAAAATATTTTACACCGTTTTATGGAAATCTTTGGGAAAGTACACATTTTTACAAACTTCTAAAAGTAACATCGATTTATGAAGGTGGCTACTTTACACGTTTCAATACTTCCGGGTCACCTTTTTTCACGGTTCTACAAAACTTTGTTTCAACGTTTAGATTTTTCAATGTTATATCAAACAAAAATGTAAAAAGCTCACCGCTTTACATGTGTTTCTCTAAAATTAACACATTTTGTACCACTCTAAAAAAACTAGAAAAAAATTCAAGTTTTTAACAATTTTTCGAAACAACTGTAAAAGATAAAATCTTTTACACCGTTTTAAGGAATTCTATGAAAAAGTTGACATTTTTACACGCTTCTATAAATAACAAAGATGTATAAAGGTGACAACTTTAGACGATTCCATGATTTCCAGGTCACTTTTTCACGGTTCTACGAAACAATTGTATTAACGTCATAATTTTTCAATGTTATATGAAACAAAAAATATTAAAAGCTCACCGCTTTACATGTGTTACTCTAAAATTAACACATTTTGTACCAATCTAAAAAAACTAGAAAAAAATTCAAGTTTTTAACAATTTTCCGAAACAACCGTAATAAATAAAATCTTTTACACCGTTTTATGGAAATCTACGAAAAAGTTCACATTTTTACATGCTTATATAAATAACAAAGATGTATAAAGGTGACAAGTTTAGACGATTCAATGATTTCCAGGTCACTTTTTTCACGGTTCTACGAAACAAGTTGTATTAACGTCATAATTTTTCAATGTTATATGAAAAAAAAATGTAAAAAGCTCACCGCTTTACATGTGTTACTCTAAAAATAACACATTTTTTACCAATCTAAAAAAACTAGAAAAAAATTCAAGTTTTTAACAATTTTCCGAAACAACCGTAAAAATAAAATCTTTTACACCGTTTTATGGAAATCTACGAAAAAGTTCACATTTTTACATGCTTCTATAAATAACAGAGATGTATAAAGGTGACAACTTTAGACGATTCAATGATTTCCAGGTCACTTTTTTCACGGTTCTACGAAACAAGTTGTATTAACGTCATAATTTTTCAATGTTATATTAAAAAAAAATGTAAAAAGCTCACCGCTTTACATGTGTTACTCTAAAATTAACACATTTTGTACCAATCTAAAAAAACTAGAAAAAAAATCAAGTTTTTAACAATTTTCCGAAACAACCGTAAAAATAAAACCTTTTACACCGTTTTATGGAAATCTACGAAAAAGTTCACATTTTTACATGCTTCTATAAATAACAGAGATGTATAAAGCTGACAACTTTAGACGATTCAATGATTCCAGGTCAATTTCTTCACGATTCTACCAAACAAGTTGTATTAACGTCATAATTTTTCAATGTTATATGAAACAAAAAATGTAAAAAGGTCACCGCTTTACATGTGTTACTCTAAAATTAACACATATTGTACCACTCTAAAAACACTAGAAAAAAATTCAAGTTTTTAACAATTTTCCGAAACAACTGCTAAAAAATAAAATATTTTACACCGTTTTATGGAAATCTTTGGGAAAGTACACATTTTTACAAACTTCTAAAAGTAACATCGATTTATGAAGGTGGGTACTTTACACGTTTCAATACTTCCGGGTCACCTTTTTTCAAGGTTCTACAAAACTTTGTTTCAACGTTTAGATTTTTCAATGTTATATCAAACAAAAATGTAAAAGCTCACCGCTTTACATGTGTTTCTCTAAAATTAACACATTTTGTACCACTCTAAAAAAACTAGAAAAAAATTCAAGTTTTTAACAATTTTCGAAACAACTATAAAAGATAAAATCTTTTACACCGTTTTAAGGAAATCTACAAAAAAGTTGACATTTTTACACGCTTCTATAAATAACAAAGATGTATAAAGGTGACAACTTTAGACGATTCAATGATTTCCGGGTCACTTTTTTCACGGTTCTACGAAACAATTGTTTTAACGTCATAATTTTTCAATGTTATATGAAACAAAAAATATAAAAAGCTCACCGCTTTACCTGTGTTACTCTAAAATTAACACATTTTGTACCACTCTAAAAAAACTAGAAAAAAATTCAAGTTTTTAACAATTCTCCGAAACAACCGTAATAAATAAAATCTTTTACATCGTTTTATGGAAATCTACGAAAAAGTTCACATTTTTACATGCTTATATAAATAACAAAGATGTATAAAGGTGACAAGTTTAGACGATTCAATGATTTCCAGGTCACTTTTTTCACGGTTCTACGAAACAAGTTGTATTAACGTCATAATTTTTCAATGTTATATGAAACAAAAAATGTAAAAAGGTCACCGCTTTACATGTGTTACTCTAAAATTAACACATTTTGTACCACTCTAAAAACACTAGAAAAAAATTCAAGTTTTTAACAATTTTCCGAAACAACCGTAAAAATAAAATCTTTTACACCGTTTTATGGAAATCTACGAAAAAGTTCACATTTTTACATGCTTCTATAAATAACAGAGATGTATAAAGGTGACAACTTTAGACGATTCAATGATTTCCGGTCACTTTTTTCACGGTTCTACGAAACAAGTTGTATTAACGTCATAATTTTTCAATGTTATATTAAAAAAAATGTAAAAAGCTCACCGCTTTACATGTGTTACTCTAAAATTAACACATTTTGTACCAATCTAAAAAAACTAGAAAAAAATTCAAGTTTTTAACAATTTTCCGAAACAACCGTAAAAATAAAATCTTTTACACCGTTTTATGGAAATCTACGAAAAAGTTCACATTTTTACATGCTTCTATAAATAACAGAGATGTATAAAGCTGACAACTTTAGACGATTCAATGATTCCAGGTCAATTTCTTAACGATTCTACCAAACAAGTTGTATTAACGTCATAATTTTTCAATGTTATATGAAACAAAAAATGTAAAAAGGTCACCGCTTTACATGTGTTACTCTAAAATTAACACATATTGTACCACTCTAAAAACACTAGAAAAAAATTCAAGTTTTTAACAATTTTCCGAAACAACTGCTAAAAAATAAAATATTTTACACCGTTTTATGGAAATCTTTGGGAAAGTACACATTTTTACAAACTTCTAAAAGTAACATCGATTTATGAAGGTGGTTACTTTACACGTTTCAATACTTCCGGGTCACCTTTTTTCACGGTTCTACAAAACATTGTTTCAACGTTTAGATTTTTCAATGTTATATCAAACAAAAATGTAAAAGCTCACCGCTTTACATGTGTTTCTCTAAAATTAACACATTTTGTACCACTCTAAAAAAACTAGAAAAAAATTCAAGTTTTTAACAATTTTCCGAAACAACTGTAAAAGGTAAATTCTTTTACACCGTTTTAAGGAAATCTACGAAAAAGTTGACATTTTTACACGCTTCTATAAATTACAAAGATGTATAAAGGTGACAACTTTAGACGATTCAATGATTTCCTGTCACTTTTTCACGGTTCTACGAAATAATTGTATTAACGTCATAATTTTTCAATGTTATAAGAAACAAAAAATATAAAAACCTCACCGCTTTAAATGTGTTACTCTAAAATTAACACATTTTGTACCAATCTAAAAAAACTAGAAAAAAATTCAAGTTTTTAACAATTTTCCGAAACAACTGTAAAAGATAAAATCTTTTACACCGTTTTAAGGAAATCTACGAAAAAGTTGACATTTTTACACGCTTCTATAAATAACAAAGATGTATAAAGGTGACAAGTTTAGACGATTCAATGATTTCCGTGTCACTTTTTTCACGGTTCTACGAAACAATTGTATTAACGTCATAATTTTTCAATGTTATATGAAACAAAAAATATAAAAAGCTCACCGCTTTAAATGTGTTACTCTAAAATTAACACATTTTGTACCAATCTAAAAAAACTAGAAAAAATTTCAAGTTTTTAACAATTTTCCGAAACAACCGTAAAAAATAAAATCTTTTACACCGTTTTATGGAAATCTACGAAAAAGTTCACATTTTTACATGCTTCTATAAATAACAAAGATGTATAAAGGTGACAAGTTTAGACGATTCAATGATTTCCAGGTCACTTTTTTCACGGTTCTACGAAACAAGTTGTATTAACATCATAATTTTTCAATGTTATATAAAACAAAAAATGTAAAAAGGTCACCGCTTTACATGTGTTACTCTAAAATTAACACATTTTGTACCACTCTAAAAACACTAGAAAAAAATTCAAGTTTTTAACAATTTTCCCAAACAACTACTAAAAAATAAAATATTTTACACCGTTTTATGGAAATCTTTGGGAAAGTACACATTTTTACAAACTTCTAAAAGTAACATCGATTTATGAAGGTGGTTACTTTACACGTTTCAATACTTCAGGGTCACCTTTTTTCACGGTTCTACAAAACTTTGTTTCAACGTTTAGATTTTTCAATGTTATATCAAACAAAAATGTAAAAGCTCACCGCTTTACATGTGTTTCTCTAAAATTAACACATTTTGTACCACTCTAAAAAGACTAGAAAAAAATTCAAGTTTTTAACAATTTTCCGAAACAACTGTAAAAAATAAAATCTTTTACACCGTTTTAAGGAAATCTACGAAAAAGTTGACATTTTTACACGCTTCTATAAATAACAAAGATGTATAAAGGTGACAACTTTAGACGATTCAATGATTTCCAGGTCACTTTTTCACGGTTCTACGAAACAATTGTATTAACGTCATAATTTTTCAATGTTATGAGAAACAAAAAATATAAAAACCTCACCGCTTTAAATGTGTTACTCTAAAAGTAACACATTTTGTACCAATCTAAAAAAACTAGAAAAAAAATTCAAGTTTTTAACAATTTTCCGAAACAACCGTAAAAAATAAAATCTTTTACACCGTTTTATGGAAATCTACGAAAAAGTTCACATTTTTACATGCTTCTATAAATAACAAAGATGTATAAAGGTGACAAGTTTAGACGATTCAATGATTTCCAGGTCACTTTTTTCACGGTTCTACGAAACAAGTTGTATTAACATCATAATTTTTCAATGTTATATGAAACAAAAAATGTAAAAAGGTCACCGCTTTACATGTGTTACTCTAAAATTAACACATTTTGTACCACTCTAAAAACACTAGAAAAAAATTCAAGTTTTAAACAATTTTCCGAAACAACCGTAAAAATAAAATCTTTTACACCGTTTTATGGAAATCTACGAAAAAGTTCACATTTTTACATGCTTCTATAAATAACAAAGATGTATAAAGGTGACAAGTTTAGACGATTCAATGATTTCCAGGTCACTTTTTTCACGGTTCTACGAAACAAGTTGTATTAACATCATAATTTTTCAATGTTATATGAAACAAAAAATGTAAAAAGGTCACCGCTTTACATGTGTTACTCTAAAATTAACACATTTTGTACCACTCTAAAAACACTAGAAAAAAATTCAAGTTTTTAACAATTTTCCGAAACAACTGCTAAAAAATAAAATATTTTACACCGTTTTATGGAAATCTTTGGGAAAGTACACATTTTTACAAACTTCTAAAAGTAACATCGATTTATGAAGGTGGCTACTTTACACGTTTCAATACTTCCGGGTCACCTTTTTTCACGGTTCTACAAAACTTTGTTTCAACGTTTAGATTTTTCAATGTTATATCAAACAAAAATGTAAAAGCTCACCGCTTTACATGTGTCTCTCTAAAATTAACACATTTTGTACCACTCTAAAAAAACTAGAAAAAAATTCAAGTTTTTAACAATTTTTCGAAACAACTGTAAAAGATAAAATCTTTTACACCGTTTTAAGGAATTCTATGAAAAAGTTGACATTTTTACACGCTTCTATAAATAACAAAGATGTATAAAGGTGACAACTTTAGACGATTCAATGATTTCCAGGTCACTTTTTCACGGTTCTACGAAACAATTGTATTAACGTCATAATTTTTCAATGTTATGAGAAACAAAAAATATAAAAACCTCACCGCTTTAAATGTGTTACTCTAAAAGTAACACATTTTGTACCAATCTAAAAAAACTAGAAAAAAATTCAAGTTTTTAACAATTTTCCGAAACAACCGTAAAAAATAAAATCTTTTACACCGTTTTATGGAAATCTACGAAAAAGTTCACATTTTTACATGCTTCTATAAATAACAAAGATGTATAAAGGTGACAAGTTTAGACGATTCAATGATTTCCAGGTCACTTTTTTCACGGTTCTACGAAACAAGTTGTATTAACATCATAATTTTTCAATGTTATATGAAACAAAAAATGTAAAAAGGTCACCGCTTTACATGTGTTACTCTAAAATTAACACATTTTGTACCACTCTAAAAACACTAGAAAAAAATTCAAGTTTTTAACAATTTTCCGAAACAACCGTAAAAAATAAAATCTTTTACACCGTTTTATGGAAATCTACGAAAAAGTTCACATTTTTACATGCTTCTATAAATAACAAAGATGTATAAAGGTGACAAGTTTAGACGATTCAATGATTTCCAGGTCACTTTTTTCACGGTTCTACGAAACAAGTTGTATTAACATCATAATTTTTCAATGTTATATGAAACAAAAAATGTAAAAAGGTCACCGCTTTACATGTGTTACTCTAAAATTAACACATTTTGTACCACTCTAAAAACACTAGAAAAAAATTCAAGTTTTTAACAATTTTCCGAAACAACTGCTAAAAAATAAAATATTTTACACCGTTTTATGGAAATCTTTGGGAAAGTACACATTTTTACAAACTTCTAAAAGTAACATCGATTTATGAAGGTGGTTACTTTACACGTTTCAATACTTCCGGGTCACCTTTTTTCACGGTTCTACAAAACTTTGTTTCAACGTTTAGATTTTTCAATGTTATATCAAACAAAAATGTAAAAGCTCACCGCTTTACATGTGTCTCTCTAAAATTAACACATTTTGTACCACTCTAAAAAAACTAGAAAAAAATTCAAGTTTTTAACAATTTTTCGAAACAACTGTAAAAGATAAAATCTTTTACACCGTTTTAAGGAATTCTATGAAAAAGTTGACATTTTTACACGCTTCTATAAATAACAAAGATGTATAAAGGTGACAACTTTAGACGATTCCATGATTTCCAGGTCACTTTTTCACGGTTCTACGAAACAATTGTATTAACGTCATAATTTTTCAATGTTATATGAAACAAAAAATATTAAAAGCTCACCGCTTTACATGTGTTACTCTAAAATTAACACATTTTGTACCAATCTAAAAAAACTAGAAAAAAATTCAAGTTTTTAACAATTTTCCGAAACAACCGTAAAAAATAAAATCTTTTACACCGTTTTATGGAAATCTACGAAAAAGTTCACATTTATACATGCTTCTATAAAAAACAAAGATGTATAAAGGTGAAAAGTTTAGACGATTCAATGATTTCCAGGTCACTTTTTTCACGGTTCTACGAAACAAGTTGTATTAACATCATAATTTTTCAATGTTATATGAAACAAAAAATGTAAAAAGGTCACCGCTTTACATGTGTTACTCTAAAATTAACACATTTTGTACCACTCTAAAAACACTAGAAAAAAATTCAAGTTTTTAACAAATTTCCCAAACAACTGCTAAAAAATAAAATATTTTACACCGTTTTATGGAAATCTTTGGGAAAGTACACATTTTTACAAACTTCTAAAAGTAACATCGATTTATGAAGGTGGCTACTTTACACGTTTCAATACTTCCGGGTCACCTTTTTTCACGGTTCTACAAAACTTTGTTTCAACGTTTAGATTTTTCAATGTTATATCAAACAAAAATGTAAAAGGTCACCGCTTTACATGTGTTTCTCTAAAACTAACACATTTTGTACCACTCTAAAAAAACTAGAAAAAAATTCAAGTTTTTAACAATTTTCCGAAACAACTGTAAAAGATAAAATCTTTTACACCGTTTTAAGGAATTCTACGAAAAAGTTGACATTTTTACACGCTTCTATAAATAACAAAGATGTATAAAGGTGACAACTTTAGACGATTCCATGATTTCCAGGTCACTTTTTCACGGTTCTACGAAACAATTGTATTAACGTCATAATTTTTCAATGTTATATGAAACAAAAAATATTAAAAGCTCACCGCTTTACATGTGTTACTCTAAAATTAACACATTTTGTACCAATCTAAAAAAACTAGAAAAAAATTCAAGTTTTTAACAATTTTCCGAAACAACCGTAAAAAATAAAATCTTTTACACCGTTTTATGGAAATCTACGAAAAAGTTCACATTTTTACATGCATCTATAAATAACAAAGATGTATAAAGGTGACAAGTTTAGACGATTCAATGATTTCCAGGTCACTTTTTTCACGGTTCTAAGAAACAAGTTGTATTAACATCATAATTTTTCAATGTTATATGAAACAAAAAATGTAAAAAGGTCACCGCTTTACATGTGTTACTCTAAAATTAACACATTTTGTACCACTCTAAAAACACTAGAAAAAAATTCAAGTTTTTAACAATTTTCCGAAACAACTGCTAAAAAATAAGATATTTTACACCGTTTTATGGAAATCTTTGGGAAAGTACACATTTTTACAAACTTCTAAAAGTAACATCCATTTATGAAGGTGGCTACTTTACACGTTTCAATACTTCCGGGTCACCTTTTTTCACGGTTCTACAAAACTTTGTTTCAACGTTTAGATTTTTCAATGTTATATCAAACAAAAATGTAAAAAGCTCACCGCTTTGCATGTGTTTCTCTAAAATTAACACATTTTGTACCACTCTAAAAAGACTAGAAAAAAATTCAAGTTTTTAACAATTTTCCGAAACAACTGTAAAAGATAAAATCTTTTACACCGTTTTAAGGAAATCTACGAAAAAATTGACATTTTTAGACGCTTCTATAAATAACAAAGATGTATAAAGGTGACAACTTTAGACGATTCAATGATTTCCAGGTCACTTTTTTCACGGTTCTACGAAACAAGTTGTATTAACATCATAATTTTTCAATGTTATATGAAACAAAAAATGTAAAAAGCTCACCGCTTTACATGTGTTACTCTAAAATTAACACATTTTGTACCACTCTAAAAACACTGGAAAAAAATTCAAGTTTTAAACAATTTTCCGAAACAACTGTAAAAATAAAATCTTTTACACCGTTTTATGGAAATCTACGAAAAAGTTCACATTTTTACATGCTTCTATAAATAACAAAGATGTATAAAGGTGACAAGTTTAGACGATTCAATGATTTCCAGGTCACTTTTTTCACGGTTCTACGAAACAAGTTGTATTAACATCATAATTTTTCAATGTTATATGAAACAAAAAATGTAAAAAGGTCACCGCTTTACATGTGTTACTCTAAAATTAACACATTTTGTACCACTCTAAAAACACTAGAAAAAAATTCAAGTTTTTAACAATTTTCCGAAACAACTGCTAAAAAAGAAAATATTTTACACCGTTTTATGGAAATCTTTGGGAAAGTACACATTTTTACAAACATCTAAAAGTAACATCCATTTATGAAGGTGGCTACTTTACACGTTTCAATACTTCCGGGTCACCTTTTTTCACGGTTATACAAAACTTTGTTTCAACGTTAAGATTTTTCAATGTTATATCAAACAAAAATGTAAAAAGCTCACCGCTTTACATGTGTTTCTCTAAAATTAACACATTTTGTACCACTCTAAAAAAACTAGAAAAAAATTCAAGTTTTTAACAATTTTCCGAAACAACTGTAAAAGATAAAATCTTTTACACCGTTTTAAGGAAATCTACGAAAATGTTGACATTTTTACATGCTTCTATAAATAACAAAGATGTATAAAGGTGACAACTTTAGACGATTCAATGATTTCCAGGTCACTTGTTTCACGGTTCTACGAAATAATTGTATTAACGTCATAATTTTTCAATGTTATATGAAACAAAAAATGTAAAAACCTCACCGCTTTACATGGGTTACTCTAAAATTAACACATTTTGTACCAATCTAAAAAAACTACAAAAAAATATAAGTTTTTAACAATTTTCCGAAACAACCGTAAAAAATAAAATATTTTACACCGTTTTATGGAAATCTTTGGGAAAGTACACATTTTTACAAACTTCTAAAAGTAACATCGATTTATGAAGGTGGCTACTTTACACGTTTCAATACTTCCGGGTCACCTTTTTTCACGGTTCTACAAAACTTTATTTCAACGTTTAGATTTTTCAATGTTATATCAAACAAAAATGTAAAAAGCTCACCGCTTTACATGTGTTTCTCTAAAATTAACACATTTTGTACCACTCTAAAAAAAGTAGAAAAAAATTCAAGTTTTTAACAATTTTCCGAAACAACTGTAAAGATAAAATCTTTTACACCGTTTTAAGGAAATCTACGAAAAAGTTGACATTTTTACACGCTTATATAAATAACAAAGATGTATAAAGGTGACAACTTTAGACGATTCAATGATTTCCAGGTCACTTTTTTCACGGTTCTACGAAACAATTGTATTAACGTCATAATTTTTCAATGTTATAAGAAACAAAAAATATAAAAACCTCACCGCTTTACAATTGTTACTCTAAAATTAACACATTTTGTACCAATCTAAAAAAACTAGAAAAACATTCAAGTTTTTAACAATTTTCCGAAACAACCGTAAAAAATAAAATCTTTTACACCGTTTTATGGAAATCTACGAAAAAGTTGACATTTTTACATTCTTCTATAAATAACAAAGATGTATAAAGGTGACAAATTTAGACGATTCAATGATTTCCAGGTCACTTTTTTCACGGTTCTACGAAACAAGTTGTATTAACGTCATAATTTTTCAATGTTATATGAAAAAAAAATGTAAAAAGCTCACCGCTTTACATGTGTTACTCTAAAATTAACACATTTTGTACCAATCTAAAAAAACTAGAAAAAAATTCAAGTTTTTAACAATTTTCCGAAACAACTGTAAAAAATAAAATCTTTTACACCGTTTTAAGGAAATCTACGAAAATGTTGACATTTTTACACGCTTCTATAAATAACATTTATAGAGATGTATAAAGGTGACAACTTTAGACGATTCAATGATTTCCAGGTCACTTGTTTCACGGTTCTACGAAACAATTGTATTAACGTCATAATTTTTCAATGTTATATTAAAAAAAATGTAAAAAGCTCACCGCTTTACATGTGTTACTCTAAAATTAACACATTTTGTACCAATCTAAAAAAACTAGAAAAAAATACATGTTTTTAACAATTTTCCGAAACAACCGTAAAAATAAAATCTTTTACACCGTTTTATGGAAATCTACGAAAAAGTTCACATTTTTACATGCTTCTATAAATAACAGAGATGTATAAAGGTGACAAGTTTAGACGATTCAATGATTTCCAGGTCACTTTTTTCACGGTTCTACGAAACAAGTTGTATTAATATCATAATTTTTCAATGTTATATGAAACAAAAAATGTAAAAAGCTCACCGTTTTACATTTGTTACTCTAAAATTAACACATTTTGTACCAATCTAAAAAAACTAGAAAAAAATTCAAGTTTTTAACAATTTTCCGAAACAACCGTAAAAATAAAATCTTTTACACTGTTTTATGGAAATCTACGAAAAAGTTCACATTTTTACATGCTTCTATAAATAACAGAGATGTATAAAGGTGACAACTTTAGACGATTCAATGATTCCAGGTCAATTTTTTCACGATTCTACGAAACAAGTTGTATTAACGTCATAATTTTTCAATGTTATATGAAACAAAAAATGTAAAAAAGTCACCGCTTTACATGTGTTACTCTAAAATTAACACATATTGTACCACTCTAAAAACACTAGAAAAAAATTCAAGTTTTTAACAATTTTCCGAAACAACTGCTAAAAAATAAAATATTTTACACCGTTTTATGGAAATCTTTGGGAAAGTACACATTTTTACAAACTTCTAAAAGTAACATCGATTTATGAAGGTGGATACTTTACACGTTTCAATACTTCCGGATCACCTTTTTTCACGGTTCTACAAAACTTTGTTTCAACGTTTAGATTTTTCAATGTTATATCAAACAAAAATGTAAAAAGCTCACCGCTTTACATGTGTTTCTCTAAAATTAACACATTTTGTACCACTCTAAAAAAACTAGAAAAAAATTCAAGTTTTTAACAATTTTCCGAAACAACTGTAAAAGATAAAATCTTTTACACCGTTTTAAGGAAATCTACGAAAATGTTGACATTTTTACATGCTTCTATAAATAACAAAGATGTATAAAGGTGACAACATTAGACGATTCAATGATTTCCAGGTCACTTGTTTCACAGTTCTACGAAACAATTGTATTAACGTCATAATTTTTCAATGTTATATGAAACAAAAAATGTAAAAAGCTCACCGCTTTACATGTGTTTCTATAAAATTAACACATTTTGTACCAATCTAAAAAAACTAGAAAAAAATACAAGTTTTTAACAATTTTCCGAAACAACCGTTAAAATAAAATCTTTTACACCGTTTTATGGAAATCTACGAAAAAGTTCAGATTTTTACATGCTTCTATAAATAACAGAGATGTATAAAGGTGACAACTTTAGACGATTCAATGATTTCCAGGTCACTTTTTTCACGGTTCTACGAAACAAGTTGTATTAACGTCATAATTTTTCAATGTTATATTAAAAAAAATGTAAAAAGCTCACTGCTTTACATGTGTTACTCTAAAATTAACACATTTTGTACCAATCTAAAAAAACTAGAAAAAAATTCTAGTTTTTTACAATTTTCCGAAACAAGCGTAAAAATAAAATCTTTTACACCGTTTTATGGAAATCTACGAAAAAGTTCACATTTTTACATGCTTCTATAAATAACAGAGATGTATAAAGGTGACAACTTTAGACGATTCAATGATTCCAGGTCAATTTTTTCACGATTCTACGAAACAAGTTGTATCAACGTCATAATTTTTCAATGTTATATGAAACAAAAAATGTTAAAAGGTCACCGCTTTACATGTGTTACTCTATAATTAACACATATTGTACCACTCTAAAAACACTAGAAAAAAATTCAAGTTTTTAACAATTTTCCGAAACAACTGCTAAAAAATAAAATATTTTACACCGTTTTATGGAAATCTTTGGGAAAGTACACATTTTTACAAACTTCTAAAAGTAACATCGATTTATGAAGGTGGCTACTTTACACGTTTCAATACTTCCGGGTCACCTTTTATCATGGTTCTACAAAACTTTGTTTCAACGTTTAGATTTTTCAATGTTATATCAAACAAAAATGTAAAAAGCTCACCGCTTTACATGTGTTTCTCTAAAATTAACACATTTTGTACCACTCTAAAAAAACTAGAAAAAAATTCAAGTTTTTAACAATTTTCCGAAACAACTGTAAAAGATAAAATCTTTTACACCGTTTTAAGGAAATCTACGAAAAAGTTGACATTTTTACACGCTTCTATAAATAACAAAGATGTATAAAGGTGACAACTTTAGACGATTCAATGATTTCCAGGTCACTTTTTTCATGGTTCTACGAAACAATTGTATTAACGTCATAATTTTTCAATGTTATATGAAACAAAAAATATAAAAAGCTCACCGCTTTACACGTGTTACTCTAAAATTAACACATTTTGTACCAATCTAAAAAAACTAGAAAGAAATTCAAGTTTTTAACAATTTTTCGAAACAACCGTAAAAAATAAAATCTTTTACACCGTTTTATGGAAATCTACGAAAAAGTTCACATTTTTACATGGTTCTATAAGTAACAAAGATGTATCAAGGTGACAAGTTTAGACGATTCAATGATTTCGAGGTCACTTTTTTCACGGTTCTACGAAACAAGTTGTATTAACATCATAATTTTTCAATGTTATATGAAACAAAAAATGTAAAAAGCTCACCGCTTTACATTTGTTACTCTAAAATTAACACATTTTGTACCAATCTAAAAAAACTAGAAAAAAATTCAAGTTTTTAACAATTTTCCGAAACAACCGTAAAAAATAAAATCTTTTACACCGTTTTATGGAAATCTACGAAAAAGTTCACATTTTTACATGCTTCTATAAATAACATAGATGTATAAAGGTGACAAGTTTAGACGATTCAATGATTTCCAGGTCACTTTTTTCACGGTTCTACGAAACAAGTTGTATTAACATCATAATTTTTCAATGTTATATGAAACAAAAAATGTAAAAAGGTCACCGCTTTACATGTGTTACTCTAAAATTAACACATTTTGTACCACTCTAAAAACACTAGAAAAAAATTCAAGTTTTTAACAATTTTCCGAAATAACTGCTAAAAAATAAAATATTTTACACCGTTTTATGGAAATCTTTGGGAAAGTACACATTTTTACAAACTTCTAAAAGTAACATCGATTTATGAAGGTGGCTACTTTACACGTTTCAATACTTCCGGGTCACCTTTTTTCACGGTTCTACAAAACTTTGTTTCAACGTTTAGATTTTTCAATGTAATATCAAACAAAAATGTAAAAAGCTCACCGCTTTACATGTGTTTCTCTAAAATTAACACATTTTGTACCACTCTAAAAAAACTAGAAAAAAAATCAAGTTTTTAACAATTTTCCGAAACAACTGTAAAAGATAAAATCTTTTACACCGTTTTAAGGAAATCTACGAAAAAGTTGACATTTTTACACGCTTCTATAAATAACAAAGATGTATAAAGGTGACAACTTTAGACGATTCAATGATTTCCTGGTCACTTTTTTCACAGTTCTACGAAACAATTGTATTAACGTCATAATTTTTCAATGTTATATGAAACAAAAAATATAAAAAGCTCACCGCTTTACATGTGTTACTCTAAAATTAACACATTTTGTACCAATCTAAAAAAACTAGAAAGAAATTCAAGTTTTTAACAATTTTCCGAAACAACCGTAAAAAATAAAATCTTTTACACCGTTTTATGGAAATCTACGAAAAAGTTCACATTTTTACATGCTTCTATAAATAACAAAGATGTATAAAGGTGACAAGTTTAGACGATTCAATGATTTCCAGGTCACTTTTTTCACGGTTCTACGAAACAAGTTGTATTAACATCATAATTTTTCAATGTTATATGAAACAAAAAATGTAAAAATCTCACCGCTTTACATTTGTTACTCTAATATTAACACATTTTGTACCAATCTAAAAAAACTAGAAAAAAATTCAAGTTTTTAACAATTTTCCGAAACAACTGTTAAAAAATAAAATATTTTACACTGTTTTATGGAAATCTTTGAAAAAGTACACATTTTTACAAACTTCTAAAAGTAACATCGATTTATAAAGGTGGCTACTTTACACGTTTCAATGATTTCCGGATCACCTTTTTTTACGGTTTTACAAAACTAATTGTTTCAACGTTTAGATTTTTCAATGTTATATGAAACAAAAATGTAAAAAGCTCACCGCTTTACATGTGTTCCTCTAAAATTAACACATTTTGTACCAATCTAAAAAAACTATAAAAAAATTCAAGTTTTTAACAATTTTCCGAAACAACTGTAAAAAATAAATTCCTTTACACAGTTTTTTGGAAATCTACGAAAAAGTTCACATTTTTACATGCTTTTATAAATAACAAAGATGTATAAAGGTACAACTTTAGACGATTCAATGATTTCCAGGTCACTTTTTTCTCGGTTCTACGAAACAAGTTGTATTAACGTCATAATTTTTCAATGTTATATGAAACAAAAATGTAAAAAGCTCACCGCTATACATGTGTTACTCTAAAATTAACACATATTGTACCACTCTAAAAACACTAGAAAAAAAATCAAGTTTTTAACAATTTTCCCAAACAACTGCTAAAAAATAAAATAGTTTACACCGTTTTATGGAAATCTTTGGGAAAGTACACATTTCTACAAACTTCTAAAAGTAACATCGATTTATGAAGGTGGCTACTTTACAAATTTCAATACTTCTGGGTCACCTTTTTTCACGGTTCTACAAAACTTTGTTTCAACGTTTAGATTTTTCAATGTTATATCAAACAAAAATGTAAAAAGTTCACCGTTTTACATGTGTTTCTCTAAAATTAACACATTTTGTACCACTCTAAAAAAACTAGAAAAAAATTCTAGTTTTTAATTTTCCGAAACAACTGTAAAAGATAAAATATTTTACACCGTTTTAAGGAAATCTACGAAAAAGTTGACATTTTTACACGCTTCTATAAATAACAAAGATGTATAAAGCTGACAACTTTAGACGATTCCATGATTTCCAGGTCACTTTTTCACGCTTCTACGAAACAATTGTATTAACGTCATAATTTTTCAATGTTATATGAAACAAAAAATATAAAAAGCTCACCGCTTTACACGTGTTACTCTAAAATTAACACATTTTGTACCAATCTAAAAAAACTAGAAAGAACTTCAAGTTTTTAACAATTTTACGAAACAACCGTAAAAAATAAAATTTTTTACACCGTTTTATGGAAATCTACGAAAAAGTTCACATTTTTAAATGCTTCTATAAATAACAAAGATGTATAAAGGTGACAAGTTTAGACGATTCAATGATTTCCAGGTCACTTTTTTCACGGTTCTACGAAACAAGTTGTATTAACATCATAATTTTTCAATGTTATATGAAACAAAAAATGTAAAAAGGTCACCGCTTTACATGTGTTACTCTAAAATTAACACATTTTGTACCACTCTAAAAACACTAGAAAAAAATTCAAGTTTTTAACAATTTTCCGAAACAACTGCTAAAAAATAAAATATTTTACACCGTTTTATGGAAATCTTTGGGAAAGTACACATTTTTACAAACTTCTAAAAGTAACATCCATTTATGAAGGTGGCTACTTTACACGTTTCAATACTTCCGGGTCACCTTTTTTCACGGTTCTACAAAACTTTGTTTCAACGTTTAGATTTTTCAATGTTATATCAAACAAAAATGTAAAAACCTCACCGCTTTACATGTGTTTCTCTAAAATTAACACATTTTGTACCACTCTAAAAAAACTAGAAAAAAATTCAAGTTTTTAACAATTTTCCGAAACAACTGTAAAAGATAAAATCTATCTTTTACACCGTTTTAAGGAAATCTACGAAAATGTTGACATTTTTACATGCTTCTATAAATAACAAAGATGTATAAAGGTGACAACTTTACATGATTCAATGATTTCCAGGTCACTTGTTTCACGGTTCTACGAAACAAGTTGTATCAACGTCATAATTTTTCAATGTTATATTAAAAAAAATGTAAAAAGCTCACCGCTTTACATGTGTTACTCTAAAATTAACACATTTTGTACCAATCTAAAAAAACTAGAAAAAAATTCAAGTTTTTAACAATTTTCCGAAGCAACCGTAAAAATAAAATCTTTTACACCGTTTTATGGAAATCTACGAAAAAGTTCACATTTTTACATGCTTCTATAAATAACAGAGATGTATAAAGGTGACAACTTTAGACGATTCAATGATTCCAGGTCAATTTTTTCACGATTCTACGATACAAGTTGTATTAACGTCATAATTTTTCAATGTTATATGAAACAAAAAATGTTAAAAGGTCACCGCTTTACATGTGTTACTCTATAATTAACACATATTGTGCCACTCTAAAAACACTAGAAAAAAATTCAAGTTTTTAACAATTTTCCGAAACAACTGCTAAAAAATAAAATATTTTACACCGTTTTATGGAAATCTTTGGGAAAGTACACATTTTTACAAACTTCTAAAAGTAACATCGATTTATGAAGGTGTCTACTTTACACGTTTCAATACTTCCGGGTCACCTTTTTTCACGGTTCTACAAAACTTTGTTTCAACGTTTAGATTTTTCAATGTTATATCAAACAAAAATGTAAAAAGCTCACCGCTTTACATGTGTTTCTCTAAAATTAACACATTTTGTACCACTCTAAAAAAACTAGAAAAAAATTCAAGTTTTTAACAATTTTCCGAAACAACTGTAAAAGATAAAATCTTTTACACCGTTTTAAGGAAATCTACGAAAATGTTGACATTTTTACATGCTTCTATAAATAACAAAGATGTATAAAGGTGACAACTTTAGACGATTCAATGATTTCCAGGTCACTTGTTTCACGGTTCTACGAAACAATTGTATTAACGTCATAATTTTTCAATGTTATATGAAACAAAAAATGTAAAAAGCTCACCGCTTTACATGTGTTTCTATAAAATTAACACATTTTGTACCAATCTAAAAAAACTAGAAAAAAATACAAGTTTTTAACAATTTTCCGAAACAACCGTTAAAATAAAATCTTTTACACCGTTTTATGGAAATCTACGAAAAAGTTCAGATTTTTACATGCTTCTATAAATAACAGAGATGTATAAAGGTGACAACTTTAGACGATTCCATGATTTCCAGGTCACTTTTTTCACGGTTCTACGAAACAAGTTGTATTAACGTCATAATTTTTCAATGTTATATTAAAAAAAATGTAAAAAGCTCACCGCTTTACATGTGTTACTCTAAAATTAACACATTTTGTACCAATCTAAAAAAACTAGAAAAAAATTCTAGTTTTTAATTTTCCGAAACAACTGTAAAAGATAAAATATTTTACACCGTTTTAAGGAAATCTACGAAAAAGTTGACATTTTTACACGCTTCTATAAATAACAAAGATGTATAAAGCTGACAACTTTAGACGATTCCATGATTTCCAGGTCACTTTTTCACGCTTCTACGAAACAATTGTATTAACGTCATAATTTTTCAATGTTATATGAAACAAAAAATATAAAAAGCTCACCGCTTTACACGTGTTACTCTAAAATTAACACATTTTGTACCAATCTAAAAAAACTAGAAAGAACTTCAAGTTTTTAACAATTTTACGAAACAACCGTAAAAAATAAAATTTTTTACACCGTTTTATGGAAATCTACGAAAAAGTTCACATTTTTAAATGCTTCTATAAATAACAAAGATGTATAAAGGTGACAAGTTTAGACGATTCAATGATTTCCAGGTCACTTTTTTCACGGTTCTACGAAACAAGTTGTATTAACATCATAATTTTTCAATGTTATATGAAACAAAAAATGTAAAAAGGTCACCGCTTTACATGTGTTACTCTAAAATTAACACATTTTGTACCACTCTAAAAACACTAGAAAAAAATTCAAGTTTTTAACAATTTTCCGAAACAACTGCTAAAAAATAAAATATTTTACACCGTTTTATGGAAATCTTTGGGAAAGTACACATTTTTACAAACTTCTAAAAGTAACATCCATTTATGAAGGTGGCTACTTTACACGTTTCAATACTTCCGGGTCACCTTTTTTCACGGTTCTACAAAACTTTGTTTCAACGTTTAGATTTTTCAATGTTATATCAAACAAAAATGTAAAAACCTCACCGCTTTACATGTGTTTCTCTAAAATTAACACATTTTGTACCACTCTAAAAAAACTAGAAAAAAATTCAAGTTTTTAACAATTTTCCGAAACAACTGTAAAAGATAAAATCTATCTTTTACACCGTTTTAAGGAAATCTACGAAAATGTTGACATTTTTACATGCTTCTATAAATAACAAAGATGTATAAAGGTGACAACTTTACATGATTCAATGATTTCCAGGTCACTTGTTTCACGGTTCTACGAAACAAGTTGTATCAACGTCATAATTTTTCAATGTTATATGAAACAAAAAATGTAAAAAGCTCACCGCTTTACATGTGTTACTCTAAAATTAACACATTTTGTACCAATCTAAAAAAACTAGAAAAAAATTCAAGTTTTTAACAATTTTCCGAAGCAACCGTAAAAATAAAATCTTTTACACCGTTTTATGGAAATCTACGAAAAAGTTCACATTTTTACATGCTTCTATAAATAACAGAGATGTATAAAGGTGACAACTTTAGACGATTCAATGATTCCAGGTCAATTTTTTCACGATTCTACGATACAAGTTGTATTAACGTCATAATTTTTCAATGTTATATGAAACAAAAAATGTTAAAAGGTCACCGCTTTACATGTGTTACTCTATAATTAACACATATTGTGCCACTCTAAAAACACTAGAAAAAAATTCAAGTTTTTAACAATTTTCCGAAACAACTGCTAAAAAATAAAATATTTTACACCGTTTTATGGAAATCTTTGGGAAAGTACACATTTTTACAAACTTCTAAAAGTAACATCGATTTATGAAGGTGTCTACTTTACACGTTTCAATACTTCCGGGTCACCTTTTTTCACGGTTCTACAAAACTTTGTTTCAACGTTTAGATTTTTCAATGTTATATCAAACAAAAATGTAAAAAGCTCACCGCTTTACATGTGTTTCTCTAAAATTAACACATTTTGTACCACTCTAAAAAAACTAGAAAAAAATTCAAGTTTTTAACAATTTTCCGAAACAACTGTAAAAGATAAAATCTTTTACACCGTTTTAAGGAAATCTACGAAAATGTTGACATTTTTACATGCTTCTATAAATAACAAAGATGTATAAAGGTGACAACTTTAGACGATTCAATGATTTCCAGGTCACTTGTTTCACGGTTCTACGAAACAATTGTATTAACGTCATAATTTTTCAATGTTATATGAAACAAAAAATGTAAAAAGCTCACCGCTTTACATGTGTTTCTATAAAATTAACACATTTTGTACCAATCTAAAAAAACTAGAAAAAAATACAAGTTTTTAACAATTTTCCGAAACAACCGTTAAAATAAAATCTTTTACACCGTTTTATGGAAATCTACGAAAAAGTTCACATTTTTACATGCTTCTATAAATAACAGAGATGTATAAAGGTGACAACTTTAGACGATTCCATGATTTCCAGGTCACTTTTTTCACGGTTCTACGAAACAAGTTGTATTAACGTCATAATTTTTCAATGTTATATTAAAAAAAATGTAAAAAGCTCACCGCTTTACATGTGTTACTCTAAAATTAACACATTTTGTACCAATCTAAAAAAACTAGAAAAAAATTCTAGTTTTTTACAATTTTCCGAAACAAGCGTAAAAATAAAATCTTTTACACCGTTTTATGGAAATCTACGAAAAAGTTCACATTTTTACATGCTTCTATAAATAACAGAGATGTATAAAGGTGACAACTTTAGACGATTCAATGATTCCAGGTCAATTTTTTCACGATTCTACGAAACAAGTTGTATCAACGTCATAATTTTTCAATGTTATATGAAACAAAAAATGTTAAAAGGTCACCGCTTTACATGTGTTACTCTATAATTAACACATATTGTACCACTCTAAAAACACTAGAAAAAAATTCAAGTTTTTAACAATTTTCCGAAACAACTGCTAAAAAATAAAATATTTTACACCGTTTTATGGAAATCTTTGGGAAAGTACACATTTTTACAAACTTCTAAAAGTAACATCGATTTATGAAGGTGGCTACTTTACACGTTTCAATACTTCCGGGTCACCTTTTTTCATGGTTCTACAAAACTTTGTTTCAACGTTTAGATTTTTCAATGTTATATCAAACAAAAATGTAAAAAGCTCACCGCTTTACATGTGTTTCTCTAAAATTAACACATCTTGTACCACTCTAAAAGAACTAGAAAAAAATTCAAGTTTTTAACAATTTTCCGAAACAACTGTAAAAGATAAAATCTTTTACACCGTTTTAAGGAAATCTACGAAAAAGTTGACATTTTTACACGCTTCTATAAATAACAAAGATGTATAAAGGTGACAACTTTAGACGATTCAATGATTTCCAGGTCACTTTTTTCATGGTTCTACGAAACAATTGTATTAACGTCATAATTTTTCAATGTTATATGAAACAAAAAATATAAAAAGCTCACCGCTTTACACGTGTTACTCTAAAATTAACACATTTTGTACCAATCTAAAAAAACTAGAAAGAAATTCAAGTTTTTAACAATTTTTCGAAACAACCGTAAAAAATAAAATCTTTTACACCGTTTTATGGAAATCTACGAAAAAGTTCACATTTTTACATGGTTCTATAAGTAACAAAGATGTATCAAGGTGACAAGTTTAGACGATTCAATGATTTCGAGGTCACTTTTTTCACGGTTCTACGAAACAAGTTGTATTAACATCATAATTTTTCAATGTTATATGAAACAAAAAATGTAAAAAGCTCACCGCTTTACATTTGTTACTCTAAAATTAACACATTTTGTACCAATCTAAAAAAACTAGAAAAAAATTCAAGTTTTTAACAATTTTCCGAAACAACCGTAAAAAATAAAATCTTTTACACCGTTTTATGGAAATCTACGAAAAAGTTCACATTTTTACATGCTTCTATAAATAACATAGATGTATAAAGGTGACAAGTTTAGACGATTCAATGATTTCCAGGTCACTTTTTTCACGGTTCTACGAAACAAGTTGTATTAACATCATAATTTTTCAATGTTATATGAAACAAAAAATGTAAAAAGGTCACCGCTTTACATGTGTTACTCTAAAATTAACACATTTTGTACCACTCTAAAAACACTAGAAAAAAATTCAAGTTTTTAACAATTATCCGAAACAACTGCTAAAAAATAAAATATTTTACACCGTTTTATGGAAATCTTTGGGAAAGTACACATTTTTACAAACTTCTAAAAGTAACATCGATTTATGAAGGTGGCTACTTTACACGTTTCAATACTTCCGGGTCACCTTTTTTCACGGTTCTACAAAACTTTGTTTCAACGTTTAGATTTTTCAATGTTATATCAAACAAAAATGTAAAAAGCTCACCGCTTTACATGTGTTTCTCTAAAATTTACACATTTTGTACCACTCTAAAAAAACTAGAAAAAAATTCAAGTTTTTAACAATTTTCCGAAACAACTGTAAAAGATAAAATCTTTTACACCGTTTTAAGGAAATCTACGAAAAAGTTGACATTTTTACACGCTTCTATAAATAACAAAGATGTATAAAGGTGACAACTTTAGACGATTCAATGATTTCCTGGTCACTTTTTTCACGGTTCTACGAAACAATTGTATTAACGTCATAATTTTTCAATGTTATATGAAACAAAAAATATAAAAAGCTCACCGCTTTACATGTGTTACTCTAAAATTAACACATTTTGTACCAATCTAAAAAAACTAGAAAGAAATTCAAGTTTTTAACAATTTTCCGAAACAACCGTAAAAAATAAAATCTTTTACACCGTTTTATGGAAATCTACGAAAAAGTTCACATTTTTACATGCTTCTATAAATAACAAAGATGTATAAAGGTGACAAGTTTAGACGATTCAATGATTTCCAGGTCACTTTTTTCACGGTTCTACGAAACAAGTTGTATTAACATCATAATTTTTCAATGTTATATGAAACAAAAAATGTTAAAAGGTCACCGCTTTACATGTGTTACTCTATAATTAACACATATTGTACCACTCTAAAAACACTAGAAAAAAATTCAAGTTTTTAACAATTTTCCGAAACAACTGCTAAAAAATAAAATATTTTACACCGTTTTATGGAAATCTTTGGGAAAGTACACATTTTTACAAACTTCTAAAAGTAACATCGATTTATGAAGGTGGCTACTTTACACGTTTCAATACTTCCGGGTCACCTTTTTTCATGGTTCTACAAAACTTTGTTTCAACGTTTAGATTTTTCAATGTTATATCAAACAAAAATGTAAAAAGCTCACCGCTTTACATGTGTTTCTCTAAAATTAACACATCTTGTACCACTCTAAAAGAACTAGAAAAAAATTCAAGTTTTTAACAATTTTCCGAAACAACTGTAAAAGATAAAATCTTTTACACCGTTTTAAGGAAATCTACGAAAAAGTTGACATTTTTACACGCTTCTATAAATAACAAAGATGTATAAAGGTGACAACTTTAGACGATTCAATGATTTCCAGGTCACTTTTTTCATGGTTCTACGAAACAATTGTATTAACGTCATAATTTTTCAATGTTATATGAAACAAAAAATATAAAAAGCTCACCGCTTTACACGTGTTACTCTAAAATTAACACATTTTGTACCAATCTAAAAAAACTAGAAAGAAATTCAAGTTTTTAACAATTTTTCGAAACAACCGTAAAAAATAAAATCTTTTACACCGTTTTATGGAAATCTACGAAAAAGTTCACATTTTTACATGGTTCTATAAGTAACAAAGATGTATCAAGGTGACAAGTTTAGACGATTCAATGATTTCGAGGTCACTTTTTTCACGGTTCTACGAAACAAGTTGTATTAACATCATAATTTTTCAATGTTATATGAAACAAAAAATGTAAAAAGCTCACCGCTTTACATTTGTTACTCTAAAATTAACACATTTTGTACCAATCTAAAAAAACTAGAAAAAAATTCAAGTTTTTAACAATTTTCCGAAACAACCGTAAAAAATAAAATCTTTTACACCGTTTTATGGAAATCTACGAAAAAGTTCACATTTTTACATGCTTCTATAAATAACATAGATGTATAAAGGTGACAAGTTTAGACGATTCAATGATTTCCGTGTCACTTTTTTCACGGTTCTACGAAACAAGTTGTATTAACATCATAATTTTTCAATGTTATATGAAACAAAAAATGTAAAAAGGTCACCGCTTTACATGTGTTACTCTAAAATTAACACATTTTGTACCACTCTAAAAACACTAGAAAAAAATTCAAGTTTTTAACAATTATCCGAAACAACTGCTAAAAAATAAAATATTTTACACCGTTTTATGGAAATCTTTGGGAAAGTACACATTTTTACAAACTTCTAAAAGTAACATCGATTTATGAAGGTGGCTACTTTACACGTTTCAATACTTCCGGGTCACCTTTTTTCACGGTTCTACAAAACTTTGTTTCAACGTTTAGATTTTTCAATGTTATATCAAACAAAAATGTAAAAAGCTCACCGCTTTACATGTGTTTCTCTAAAATTTACACATTTTGTACCACTCTAAAAAAACTAGAAAAAAATTCAAGTTTTTAACAATTTTCCGAAACAACTGTAAAAGATAAAATCTTTTACACCGTTTTAAGGAAATCTACGAAAAAGTTGACATTTTTACACGCTTCTATAAATAACAAAGATGTATAAAGGTGACAACTTTAGACGATTCAATGATTTCCTGGTCACTTTTTTCACGGTTCTACGAAACAATTGTATTAACGTCATAATTTTTCAATGTTATATGAAACAAAAAATATAAAAAGCTCACCGCTTTACATGTGTTACTCTAAAATTAACACATTTTGTACCAATCTAAAAAAACTAGAAAGAAATTCAAGTTTTTAACAATTTTCCGAAACAACCGTAAAAAATAAAATCTTTTACACCGTTTTATGGAAATCTACGAAAAAGTTCACATTTTTACATGCTTCTATAAATAACAAAGATGTATAAAGGTGACAAGTTTAGACGATTCAATGATTTCCAGGTCACTTTTTTCACGGTTCTACGAAACAAGTTGTATTAACATCATAATTTTTCAATGTTATATGAAACAAAAAATGTAAAAAGCTCACCGCTTTACATTTGTTACTCTAATATTAACACATTTTGTACCAATCTAAAAAAACTAGAAAAAAATTCAAGTTTTTAACAATTTTCCGAAACAACTGTTAAAAAATAAAATATTTTACACTGTTTTATGGAAATCTTTGAAAAAGTACACATTTTTACAAACTTCTAAAAGTAACATCGATTTATAAAGGTGGCTACTTTACACGTTTCAATGATTTCCGGATCACCTTTTTTTACGGTTTTACAAAACTAATTGTTTCAACGTTTAGATTTTTCAATGTTATATGAAACAAAAATGTAAAAAGCTCACCGCTTTACATGTGTTCCTCTAAAATTAACACATTTTGTACCAATCTAAAAAAACTATAAAAAAATTCAAGTTTTTAACAATTTTCCGAAACAACTGTAAAAAATAAATTCCTTTACACAGTTTTTTGGAAATCTACGAAAAAGTTCACATTTTTACATGCTTTTATAAATAACAAAGATGTATAAAGGTACAACTTTAGACGATTCAATGATTTCCAGGTCACTTTTTTCTCGGTTCTACGAAACAAGTTGTATTAACGTCATAATTTTTCAATGTTATATGAAACAAAAATGTAAAAAGCTCACCGCTATACATGTGTTACTCTAAAATTAACACATATTGTACCACTCTAAAAACACTAGAAAAAAAATCAAGTTTTTAACAATTTTCCCAAACAACTGCTAAAAAATAAAATAGTTTACACCGTTTTATGGAAATCTTTGGGAAAGTACACATTTCTACAAACTTCTAAAAGTAACATCGATTTATGAAGGTGGCTACTTTACACGTTTCAATACTTCTGGGTCACCTTTTTTCACGGTTCTACAAAACTTTGTTTCAACGTTTAGATTTTTCAATGTTATATCAAACAAAAATGTAAAAAGTTCACCGTTTTACATGTGTTTCTCTAAAATTAACACATTTTGTACCACTCTAAAAAAACTAGAAAAAAATCCTAGTTTTTAATTTTCCGAAACAACTGTAAAAGATAAAATCTTTTACACCGTTTTAAGGAAATCTACGAAAAAGTTGACATTTTTACACGCTTCTATAAATAACAAAGATGTATAAAGCTGACAACTTTAGACGATTCCATGATTTCCAGGTCACTTTTTCACGCTTCTACGAAACAATTGTATTAACGTCATAATTTTTCAATGTTATATGAAACAAAAAATATAAAAAGCTCACCGCTTTACATGTGTTACTCTAAAATTAACACATTTTGTACCAATCTAAAAAAACTAGAAAAAAATTCAAGTTTTTAACAATTTTCCGAAACAACCGTAAAAAATAAAATCTTTTACACCGTTTTATGGAAATCTACGAAAAAGTTCACATTTTTACATGCTTCTATAAATAACAAAGATGTATAAAGGTGACAAGTTTAGACGATTCAATGATTTCCAGGTCACTTTTTTCACGGTTCTACGAAACAAGTTGTATTAACATCATAATTTTTCAATGTTATATGAAACAAAAAATGTAAAAAGGTCACCGCTTTACATGTGTTACTCTAAAATTAACACATTTTGTACCACTCTAAAAACACTAGAAAAAAATTCAAGTTTTTAACAATTTTCCGAAACAACTGCTAAAAAATAAAATATTTTACACCGTTTTATGGAAATCTTTGGGAAAGTACACATTTTTACAAACTTCTAAAAGTAACATCGATTTATGAAGGTGGCTACTTTACACGTTTCAATACTTCCGGGTCACCTTTTTTCACGGTTCTACAAAACTTTGTTTCAACGTTTAGATTTTTCAATGTTATATCAAACAAAAATGTAAAAGCTCACCGCTTTACATGTGTTTCTCTAAAATTAACACATTTTGTACCACTCTAAAAAAACTAGAAAAAAATTCAAGTTTTTAACAATTTTCCGAAACAACTGTAAAAGATAAAAATTTTTACACCGTTTTATGGAAATCTACGAAAAAGTTCACATTTTTACATGCTTCTATAAATAACAAAGATGTATAAAGGTGACAAGTTTAGACGATTCAATGATTTCCAGGTCACTTTTTTCACGGTTCTACGAAACAAGTTGTATTAACATCATAATTTTTCAATGTTATATGAAACAAAAAATGTAAAAAGGTCACCGCTTTACATGTGTTACTCTAAAATTAACACATTTTGTACCACTCTAAAAACACTAGAAAAAAATTCAAGTTTTTAACAATTTTCCGAAACAACTGCTAAAAAATAAAATATTTTACACCGTTTTATGGAAATCTTTGGGAAAGTACACATTTTTACAAACTTCTAAAAGTAACATCCATTTATGAAGGTGGCTACTTTACACGTTTCAATACTTCCGGGTCACCTTTTTTCACGGTTCTACAAAACTTTGTTTCAACGTTTAGATTTTTCAATGTTATATCAAACAAAAATGTAAAAACCTCACCGCTTTACATGTGTTTCTCTAAAATTAACACATTTTGTACCACTCTAAAAAAACTAGAAAAAAATTCAAGTTTTTAACAATTTTCCGAAACAACTGTAAAAGATAAAATCTTTTACACCGTTTTAAGGAAATCTACGAAAATGTTGACATTTTTACATGCTTCTATAAATAACAAAGATGTATAAAGGTGACAACTTTACACGATTCAATGATTTCCAGGTCACTTGTTTCACGGTTCTACGAAACAATTGTATTAACGTCATAATTTTTCAATGTTATATGAAACAAAAAATGTAAAAAGCTCACCGCTTTACATGTGTTACTTTAAAATTAACACATTTTGTACCAATCTAAAAAAACTAGAAAAAAATACAAGTTTTTAACAATTTTCCGAAACAACCGTTAAAATAAAATCTTTTACACAGTTTTATGGAAATCTACGAAAAAGTTCACATTTTTACATGCTTCTATAAATAACAGAGATGTATAAAGGTGACAACTTTAGACGATTCAATGATTTCCAGGTCACTTTTTTCACGGTTCTACGAAACAAGTTGTATCAACGTCATAATTTTTCAATGTTATATTAAAAAAAATGTAAAAAGCTCACCGCTTTACATGTGTTACTCTAAAATTAACACATTTTGTACCAATCTAAAAAAACTAGAAAAAAATTCAAGTTTTTAACAATTTTCCGAAGCAACCGTAAAAATAAAATCTTTTACACCGTTTTATGGAAATCTACGAAAAAGTTCACATTTTTACATGCTTCTATAAATAACAGAGATGTATAAAGGTGACAACTTTAGACGATTCAATGATTCCAGGTCAATTTTTTCACGATTCTACGATACAAGTTGTATTAACGTCATAATTTTTCAATGTTATATGAAACAAAAAATGTTAAAAGGTCACCGCTTTACATGTGTTACTCTATAATTAACACATATTGTGCCACTCTAAAAACACTAGAAAAAAATTCAAGTTTTTAACAATTTTCCGAAACAACTGCTAAAAAATAAAATATGTTACACCGTTTTATGGAAATCTTTGGGAAAGTACACATTTTTACAAACTTCTAAAAGTAACATCGATTTATGAAGGTGGCTACTTTACACGTTTCAATACTTCCGGGTCACCTTTTTTCACGGTTCTACAAAACTTTGTTTCAACGTTTAGATTTTTCAATGTTATATCAAACAAAAATGTAAAAAGCTCACCGCTTTACATGTGTTTCTCTAAAATTAACACATTTTGTACCACTCTAAAAAAAGTAGAAAAAAATTCAAGTTTTTAACAATTTTCCGAAACAACTGTAAAAGATAAAATCTTTTACACCGTTTTAAGGAAATCTACGAAAAAGTTGACATTTTTACACGCTTCTATAAATAACAAAGATGTATAAAGGTGACAACTTTAGACGATTCAATGATTTCCAGGTCACTTTTTTCATGGTTCTACGAAACAATTGTATTAACGTCATAATTTTTCAATGTTATATGAAACAAAAAATATAAAAAGCTCACCGCTTTACACGTGTTACTCTAAAATTAACACATTTTGTACCAATCTAAAAAAACTAGAAAGAAATTCAAGTTTTTAACAATTTTCCGAAACAACCGTAAAAAATAAAATCTTTTACACCGTTTTATGGAAATCTACGAAAAAGTTCACATTTTTACATGCTTCTATAAATAACAAAGATGTATAAAGGTGACATGTTTAGACGATTCAATGATTTCCAGGTCACTTTTTTCACGGTTCTACGAAACAAGTTGTATTAACATCATAATTTTTCAATGTTATATGAAACAAAAAATGTAAAAAGGTCACCGCTTTACATGTGTTACTCTAAAATTAACACATTTTGTACCACTCTAAAAACACTAGAAAAAAAGTCAAGTTTTTAACAATTTTCCGAAACAACTGCTAAAAAATAAAATATTTTACACCGTTTTATGGAAATCTTTGGGAAAGTACACATTTTTACAAACTTCTAAAAGTAACATCGATTTATGAAGGTGGTTACTTTACACGTTTCAATACTTCCGGGTCACCTTTTTTCACGGTTCTACAAAACTTTGTTTCAACGTTTAGATTTTTCAATGTTATATCAAACAAAAATGTAAAAGCTCACCGCTTTACATGTGTTACTCTAAAATTAAAACATTTTGTACCAATCTAAAAAAACTAGAAAAAAATTAAAGTTTTTAACAATTTTCCGAAACAACCGTAAAAAATAAAATCTTTTACACCGTTTTATGGAAATCTACGAAAAAGTTCACATTTTTACATTCTTCTATAAATAACAAAGATGTATAAAGGTGACAACTTTATACGATTCCATGATTTCCAGGTCACTTTTTCACGGTTCTACGAAACAATTGTATTAACGTCATAATTTTTCAATGTTATATGAAACAAAAAATATAAAAAGCTCACCGCTTTACATGTGTCACTCTAAAATTAACACATTTTGTACCAATCTAAAAAAACTAGAAAAAAATTCAAGTTTTTAACAATTTTCCGAAACAACCGTAAAAAATAAAATCTTTTACACCGTTTTATGGAAATCTACGAAAAAGTTCACATTTTTACATTCTTCTATAAATAACAAAGATGTATAAAGGTGATAACTTTAGACGATTCAATGATTTCCATGTCACTTTTTTCACGGTTCTACGAAACAAGTTGTATGAAAAAAAAATGTAAAAAGCTCACCGCTTTACATGTGTTACTCTAAAATTAACACATTTTGTACCAATCTAAAAAAACTAGAAAAAAATTCAAGTTTTTAACAATTTTCCGAAACAACCGTAAAAATAAAATCTTTTACACCATTTTATGGAAATCTACGAAAAAGTTCACATTTTTACATGCTTCTATAAATAACAGAGATGTTACAAAATGTGATAATTCGAAAGTTGTCACTCTTCTACATCGTTTTTATTCATTGAAGCGTAAAAATGTGGCATTTTTCATAGATGTTCTATTAAATGGTGTAAAATGTACAGTTGTTTCGAAAACTTGTTAAATACTTGTATTTTTTTTAGTTTTTTTTAGAGTGGTACAAAATATGATAATTCGAAATTTGTCACGCTTCTACATCGTTTTTATTTATTGAAGCGTAAAAATGTGGCTTTTTTAATAGATGTTCTATTAAACGGTGTAAAATGTTTTATTTTTTAACAGTTGTTTCGAAACTTGTTAAATAATTGTATTTTTTTTAGTTTTTTTTTAAAGTGGTACAAAATGTGGTAATTCGAAAGTTGTCACCCTTCTACATCATTTTTATTTATTGAAACGTAAAAATGTGGCTTTTTTCATAGATGTTTACATAAAACGGTGTAAAACTTTGTATTTTTTAACAGTAGTTCGGAAAACTTGTTAAAAAACTTTTATTTTTTTTTGTTTTTTTTAGAGTGGTACAAAATGTGATAATTCGAAAGTTGTCACGCTTCTACATCGTTTTTATTTATTGAAGCGTAAAAATGTGGCTTTTTTAATAGATGTTCTATTAAATGGTGTAAAATGTTTTATTTTTTAACAGTTGTTTCGAAAACTTGTTAAATACTTGTATTTTTTAGTTTTTTTTTTAAATTGGTACAAAATGTGATAATTCGAAAGTTGTCACCCTTCTACATAGTTTTATTTATAGAAGCGTAAAAATGTGGCTTTTTTCATAGATGTTTACATAAAACGGTGTAAAACTTTGTATTTTTTAACAGTAGTTCGGAAAACTTATTAAAAAAACTTGTATTTTTTTTAGTTTTTTTTAGAGTGGTACAAAATGTGATAATTCGAAAGTTGTCACGCTTCTACATCGTTTTTATTTATTGAAGCGTAAAAATGTGGCTTTTTTCATAGATGTTCTATTAAATGGTGTAAAATGTTTTATTTTTTAACAGTTGTTTCGAAAACTTGTTAAATACTTGTATTTTTTTAGTTTTTTTTAAATTGGTAGAAAAAGTGATAATTCGAAAGTTGTCACCTTCTGCATAGTTTTTATTTATAGAAGCGTAAAAATGTGGCTTTTTTCATAGATGTTTATATAAAACGGTGTAAAATTTTGTATTTTTTAACAGTAGTTCGGAAAACTTGTTAAAAACTTGTATTTTTTTAGTTTTTTTTTCTTAAAGTGGTACAAAATGTGATAATTCGAAAGTTGTCACTCTTCTACATCGTTTTTATTCATTGAAGCGTAAAAATGTGGCTTTTTTCATAGATGTTCTATTAAATGGTGTAAAATGTTTTATTTTTTAACAGTTGTTTCGAAAACTTGTAAAATACTTGTATTTTTTTAGTTTTTTTTAAATTGGTAGAAAATGTGATAATTCGAAAGTTGTCACCTTCTACATAGTTTTTATTTATTGAAACGTAAAAATGTGGCTTTTTTCATAGATGTTTACATAAAACGATGTAAATTTTTTTATTTTTTAACAGTAGTTCGGAAAACTTGTTAAAAAAACTTGTATTTTTTTAAGTTTTTTTTTTCTTAAAGTCAAAATGTGATAATTCGATAGTTATCACCCTTCTAGATCGTTTTTATTTATTGAAGCGTAAAAATGTGGCTTTTTTCATAGATGTTCTATTAAATGGTGTAAAATGTTTTATTTTTTAACAGTTGTTTCGAAAACTTGTTAAATAATTGTATTTTTTTTAGTTTTTTTTTAAAGTGGTACAAAATGTGGTAATTCGAAAGTTGTCACCCTTCTACATCATTTTTATTTATTGAAACGTAAAAATGTGGCTTTTTTCATAGATGTTTACATAAAACGGTGTAAAACTTTGTATTTTTTATCAGTAGTTCGGAAAACTTGTTAAAAAACTTTTATTTTTTTTAGTTTTTTTTAGAGTGGTACAAAATGTGATAATTCGAAAGTTGTCACGCTTCTACATCGTTTTTATTTATTGAAGCGTAAAAATGTGGCTTTTTTAATAGATGTTCTATTAAATGGTGTAAAATGTTTTATTTTTTAACAGTTGTTTCGAAAACTTGTTAAATACTTGTATTTTTTAGTTTTTTTTTTAAATTGGTACAAAATGTGATAATTCGAAAGTTGTCACCCTTCTACATAGTTTTATTTATAGAAGCGTAAAAATGTGGCTTTTTTCATAGATGTTTACATAAAACGGTGTAAAACTTTGTATTTTTTAACAGTAGTTCGGAAAACTTATTAAAAAAACTTGTATTTTTTTTAGTTTTTTTTAGAGTGGTACAAAATGTGATAATTCGAAAGTTGTCATGCTTCTACATCGTTTTTATTTATTGAAGCGTAAAAATGTGGCTTTTTTCATAGATGTTCTATTAAATGGTGTAAAATGTTTTATTTTTTAACAGTTGTTTCGAAAACTTGTTAAATACTTGTATTTTTAGTTTTTTTTAAATTGGTAGAAAAAGTGATAATTCGAAAGTTGTCACCTTCTGCATAGTTTTTATTTATAGAAGCGTAAAAATGTGGCTTTTTTCATAGATGTTTATATAAAACGGTGTAAAATTTTGTATTTTTTAACAGTAGTTCGGAAAACTTGTTAAAAACTTGTATTTTTTTAGTTTTTTTTTCTTAAAGTGGTACAAAATGTGATAATTCGAAAGTTGTCACTCTTCTACATCGTTTTTATTCATTGAAGCGTAAAAATGTGGCTTTTTTCATAGATGTTCTATTAAATGGTGTAAAATGTTTTATTTTTTAACAGTTGTTTCGAAAACTTGTAAAATACTTGTATTTTTTTAGTTTTTTTTAAATTGGTAGAAAATGTGATAATTCGAAAGTTGTCACCTTCTACATAGTTTTTATTTATTGAAACGTAAAAATGTGGCTTTTTTCATAGATGTTTACATAAAACGATGTAAATTTTTTTATTTTTTAACAGTAGTTCGGAAAACTTGTTAAAAAAACTTGTATTTTTTTAAGTTTTTTTTTTCTTAAAGTCAAAATGTGATAATTCGATAGTTATCACCCTTCTAGATCGTTTTTATTTATTGAAGCGTAAAAATGTGGCTTTTTTCATAGATGTTCTATTAAATGGTGTAAAATGTTTTATTTTTTAACAGTTGTTTCGAAAACTTGTTAAATACTTGTATTTTTTAGTTTTTTTTTAAATTGGTACAAAATGTGATAATTCGAAAGTTGTCACCCTTCTACATAGTTTTATTTATAGAAGCGTAAAAATGTGGCTTTTTTCATAGATGTTTACATAAAACGGTGTAAAACTTTGTATTTTTTAACAGTAGTTCGAAAAACTTGTTAAAAAAACTTGTATTTTTTTTAGTTTTTTTTAGAGTGGTACAAAATGTGATAATTCGAAAGTTGTCACGCTTCTACATCGTTTTTATTTATTGAAGCGTAAAAATGTGGCTTTTTTAATAGATGTTCTATTAAATGGTGTAAAATGTTTTATTTTTTAACAGTTGTTTCGAAAACTTGTTAAATACTTGTATTTTTTAGTTTTTTTTTTAAATTGGTACAAAATGTGATAATTCGAAAGTTGTCACCCTTCTACATAGTTTTATTTATAGAAGAGTAAAAATGTGGCTTTTTTCATAGATGTTTACATAAAACGGTGTAAAACTTTGTATTTTTTAACAGCAGTTCGGAAAACTTGTTAAAAACTTGTATTTTTTTAGTTTTTTTTTCTTAAAGTGGTACAAAATGTTATAATTCGAAAGTTGTCACTCTTCTACATCGTTTTTATTCATTGAAGCGTAAAAATGTGGCTTTTTTCATAGATGTTCTATTAAATGGTGTAAAATGTTTTATTTTTTAACAGTTGTTTCGAAAACTTGTAAAATACTTGTATTTTTTTAGTTTTTTTTAAATTGGTAGAAAATGTGATAATTCGAAAGTTGTCACCTTCTACATAGTTTTTATTTATTGAAACGTAAAAATGTGGCTTTTTTCATAGATGTTTACATAAAACGGTGTAAATTTTTTTATTTTTTAACAGTAGTTCGGAAAACTTGTTAAAAAAACTTGTATTTTTTTAAGTTTTTTTTTCTTAAAGTCAAAATGTGATAATTCGATAGTTATCACCCTTCTAGATCGTTTTTATTTATTGAAGCGTAAAAATGTGGCTTTTTTCATAGATGTTCTATTAAATGGTGTAAAATGTTTTATTTTTTAACAGTTGTTTCGAAAACTTGTTAAATACTTGTATTTTTTAGTTTTTTTTTAAATTGGTACAAAATGTGATAATTCGAAAGTTGTCACCCTTCTACATAGTTTTATTTATAGAAGCGTAAAAATGTGGATTTTTTCATATATGTTTACATAAAACGGTGTAAAACTTTGTATTTTTTAACAGTAGTTCGGAAAACTTATTAAAAAAACTTGTATTTTTTTTAGTTTTTTTTAGAGTGGTACAAAATGTGATAATTCGAAAGTTGTCACGCTTCTACATCGTTTTTATTTATTGAAGCGTAAAAATGTGGCTTTTTTAATAGATGTTCTATTAAATGGTGTAAAATGTTTTATTTTTTAACAGTTGTTTCGAAAACTTGTTAAATACTTGTATTTTTTAGTTTTTTTTTTAAATTGGTACAAAATGTGATAATTCGAAAGTTGTCACCCTTCTACATAGTTTTATTTATAGAAGCGTAAAAATGTGGCTTTTTTCATAGATGTTTACATAAAACGGTGTAAAACTTTGTATTTTTTAACAGTAGTTCGGAAAACTTGTTAAAAAAACTTGTATTTTTTTTAGTTTTTTTTAGAGTGGTACAAAATGTGATAATTCGAAAGTTGTCACGCTTCTACATCGTTTTTATTTATTGAAGCGTAAAAATGTGGCTTTTTTAATAGATGTTCTATTAAATGGTGTAAAATGTTTTATTTTTTAACAGTTGTTTCGAAAACTTGTTAAATAATTGTATTTTTTTTAGTTTTTTTTAAAGTGGTACAAAATGTGATAATTCGAAAGTTGTCACTCTTTTACATCATTTTTATTTATTGAAACGTAAAAGTGTGGCTTTTTTCATAGATGTTTACATAAAACGGTGTAAATTTTTTTATTTTTTAACAGTAGTTCGGAAAACTTGTTAAAAAAACTTGTATTTTTTTTAGTTTTCTTAGAGTGGTACAAAATGTGATAATTCGAAAGTTGTTACCCTTCTACATCGTTTTTATTTATTGAAACGTAAAAATGTGGCTTTTTTCATAGATGTTCTATTAAATGGTGTAAAATGTTTTATTTTTTAACAGTTGTTTCGAAAACTTGTTAAATACTTGTATTTTTTTAGTTTTTTTTAAATTGGTAGAAAAAGTGATAATTCGAAAGTTGTCACCTTCTGCATAGTTTTTATTTATAGAAGCGTAAAAATGTGGCTTTTTTCATAGATGTTTATATAAAACGGTGTAAAATTTTTTATTTTTTAACAGTAGTTCGGAAAACTTGTTAAAAACTTGTATTTTTTTAGTTTTTTTTTCTTAAAGTGGTACAAAATGTGATAATTCGAAAGTTGTCACTCTTCTACATCGTTTTTATTCATTGAAGCGTAAAAATGTGGCTTTTTTCATAGATGTTCTATTAAATGGTGTAAAATGTTTTATTTTTTAACAGTTGTTTCGAAAACTTGTAAAATACTTGTATTTTTTTAGTTTTTTTTGAATTGGTAGAAAATGTGATAATTCGAAAGTTGTCACCTTCTACATAGTTTTTATTTATTGAAACGTAAAAATGTGGCTTTTTTCATAGATGTTTACATAAAACGGTGTAAATTTTTTTATTTTTTCACAGTAGTTCGGAAAACTTGTTAAAAAAACTTGTATTTTTTTAATTTTTTTTTTCTTAAAGTCAAAATGTGATAATTCGATAGTTATCACCCTTCTACATCGTTTTTATTTATTGAAGCGTAAAAATGTGGCTTTTTTCATAGATGTTCTATTAAATGGTGTAAAATGTTTTATTTTTTAACAGTTGTTTCGAAAACTTGTTAAATACTTGTATTTTTTAGTTTTTTTTTAAATTGGTACAAAATGTGATAATTCGAAAGTTGTCACCCTTCTACATAGTTTTATTTATAGAAGCGTAAAAATGTGGCTTTTTTCATAGATGTTTACATAAAACGGTGTAAAACTTTATATTTTTTAACAGTAGTTCGGAAAACTTGTTAAAAAAACTTGTATTTTTTTAGTTTTTTTTAGAGTGGTACAAAATGTGATAATTCGAAAGTTGTCACGCTTCTACATCGTTTTTATTTATTGAAGCGTAAAAATGTGGCTTTTTTAATAGATGTTCTATTAAATGGTGTAAAATGTTTTATTTTTTAACAGTTGTTTCGAAAACTTGTTAAATAATTGTATTTTTTTTAGTTTTTTTTAAAGTGGTACAAAATGTGATAATTCGAAAGTTGTCACTCTTTTACATCATTTTTATTTATTGAAACGTAAAAGTGTGGCTTTTTTCATAGATGTTTACATAAAACGGTGTAAATTTTTTTATTTTTTAACAGTAGTTCGGAAAACTTGTTAAAAAAACTTGTATTTTTTTTAGTTTTCTTAGAGTGGTACTAAATGTGATAATTCGAAAGTTGTTACCCTTCTACATCGTTTTTATTTATTGAAACGTAAAAATGTGGCTTTTTTCATAGATGTTCTATTAAATGGTGTAAAATGTTTTATTTTTTAACAGTTGTTTCGAAAACTTGTTAAATACTTGTATTTTTTTAGTTTTTTTTAAATTGGTAGAAAAAGTGATAATTCGAAAGTTGTCACCTTCTGCATAGTTTTTATTTATAGAAGCGTAAAAATGTGGCTTTTTTCATAGATGTTTATATAAAACGGTGTAAAATTTTGTATTTTTTAACAGTAGTTCGGAAAACTTGTTAAAAACTTGTATTTTTTTAGTTTTTTTTTCTTAAAGTGGTACAAATTGTGATAATTCGAAAGTTGTCACTCTTCTACATCGTTTTTATTCATTGAAGCGTAAAAATGTGGCTTTTTTCATAGATGTTCTATTAAATGGTGTAAAATGTTTTATTTTTTAACAGTTGTTTCGAAAACTTGTAAAATACTTGTATTTTTTTGGTTTTTTTAAATTGGTAGAAAATGTGATAATTCGAAAGTTGTCACCTTCTACATAGTTTTTATTTATTGAAACGTAAAAATGTGGCTTTTTTCATAGATGTTTACATAAAACGGTGTAAATTTTTTTATTTTTTAACAGTAGTTCGGAAAACTTGTTAAAAAAACTTGTATTTTTTTAAGTTTTTTTTTCTTAAAGTCAAAATGTGATAATTCGATAGTTATCACCCTTCTACATCGTTTTTATTTATTGAAGCGTAAAAATGTGGCTTTTTTCATAGATGTTCTATTAAATGGTGTAAAATGTTTTATTTTTAACAGTTGTTTCGAAAACTTGTTAAATACTTGTATTTTTTAGTTTTTTTTAAATTGGTACAAAATGTGATAATTCGAAAGTTGTCACCCTTCTACATTGTTTTATTTATAGAAGAGTAAAAATGTGGCTTTTTTCATAGATGTTAACATAAAACGGTGTAAATTTTTTTATTTTTTAACAGTAGTTCGGAAAACTTGTTAAAAAAAACTTGTATTTTTTTTAGTTTTCTTAGAGTGGTACAAAATGTGATAATTCGAAAGTGGTTACCCTTCTACATCGTTTTTATTTATTGAAACGTAAAAATGTGGCTTTTTTCATAGATGTTCTATTAAATGGTGTAAAATGTTTTATTTTTTAACAGTTGTTTCGAAAACTTGTTAAATAATTGTATTTTTTTTAGTTTTTTTTTTAAGTGGTACAAAATGTGATAATTCGAAAGTTGTCACCCTTCTACATCATTTTTATTTATTGAAACGTAAAAATGTGGCTTTTTTCATAGATGTTTACATAAAACGGTGTAAAATTTTGTATTTTTTAACAGTAGTTCGGAAAACTTGTTAAAAACTTGTAATTTTTTAGTTTTTTTTTCTTAAAGTGGTACAAAATGTGATAATTCGAAAGTTGTCACTCTTCTACATCGTTTTTATTCATTGAAGCGTAAAAATGTGGCTTTTTTCATAGATGTTCTATTAAATGGTGTAAAATATTTTATTTTTTAACAGTTGTTTCGAAAACTTGTAAAATACTTGTATTTTTTTAGTTTTTTTAAATTGGTAGAAAATGTGATAATTCGAAAGTTGTCACCTTCTACATAGTTTTTATTTATTGAAACGTAAAAATGTGGCTTTTTTCATAGATGTTTACATAAAACGATGTAAATTTTTTTATTTTTTAACAGTAGTTCGGAAAACTTGTTAAAAAAGCTTGTATTTTTTTTAGTTTTTTTTTCTTAGAGTGGTACAAAATGTGATAATTCGATAGTTATCACCCTTCTACATCGTTTTTATTTATTGAAGCGTAAAAATGTGGCTTTTTTCATAGATGTTCTATTAAATGGTGTAAAATGTTTTATTTTTTAACAGTTGTTTCGAAAACTTGTTAAATACTTGTATTTTTTAGTTTTTTTTTAAATTGGTACAAAATGTGATAATTCGATAGTTGTCACCCTTCTACATAGTTTTTATTTATAGAAGCGTAAAAATGTGGCTTTTTTCATAGATGTTTACATAAAACGGTGTAAAACTTTGTATTTTTTAACAGTAGTTCGGAAACTTGTTAAAAAAACTTGTATTTTTTTTAGTTTTTTTTAGAGTGGTACAAAATGTGATAATTCGAAAGTTGTCACGCTTCTACATCGTTTTTATTTATTGAAGCGTAAAAATGTGGCTTTTTTAATAGATGTTCTATTAAATGGTGTAAAATGTTTTATTTTTTAACAGTTGTTTCGAAAACTTGTTAAATAATTGTATTTTTTTTAGTTTTTTTTAAAGTGGTACAAAATGTGATAATTCGAAAGTTGTCACTCTTTTACATCATTTTTATTTATTGAAACGTAAAAGTGTGGCTTTTTTCATAGATGTTTACATAAAACGGTGTAAATTTTTTTATTTTTTAACAGTAGTTCGGAAAACTTGTTAAAAAAACTTGTATTTTTTTTAGTTTTCTTAGAGTGGTACAAAATGTGATAATTCGAAAGTTGTTACCCTTCTACATCGTTTTTATTTATTGAAACGTAAAAATGTGGCTTTTTTCATAGATGTTCTATTAAATGGTGTAAAATGTTTTATTTTTTAACAGTTGTTTCGAAAACTTGTTAAATACTTGTATTTTTTTAGTTTTTTTTAAATTGGTAGAAAAAGTGATAATTCGAAAGTTGTCACCTTCTGCATAGTTTTTATTTATAGAAGCGTAAAAATGTGGCTTTTTTCATAGATGTTTATATAAAACGGTGTAAAATTTTTTATTTTTTAACAGTAGTTCGGAAAACTTGTTAAAAACTTGTATTTTTTTAGTTTTTTTTTCTTAAAGTGGTACAAAATGTGATAATTCGAAAGTTGTCACTCTTCTACATCGTTTTTATTCATTGAAGCGTAAAAATGTGGCTTTTTTCATAGATGTTCTATTAAATGGTGTAAAATGTTTTATTTTTTAACAGTTGTTTCGAAAACTTGTAAAATACTTGTATTTTTTTAGTTTTTTTTGAATTGGTAGAAAATGTGATAATTCGAAAGTTGTCACCTTCTACATAGTTTTTATTTATTGAAACGTAAAAATGTGGCTTTTTTCATAGATGTTTACATAAAACGGTGTAAATTTTTTTATTTTTTCACAGTAGTTCGGAAAACTTGTTAAAAAACTTGTATTTTTTTAATTTTTTTTTTCTTAAAGTCAAAATGTGATAATTCGATAGTTATCACCCTTCTACATCGTTTTTATTTATTGAAGCGTAAAAATGTGGCTTTTTTCATAGATGTTCTATTAAATGGTGTAAAATGTTTTATTTTTTAACAGTTGTTTCGAAAACTTGTTAAATACTTGTATTTTTTAGTTTTTTTTTAAATTGGTACAAAATGTGATAATTCGAAAGTTGTCACCCTTCTACATAGTTTTATTTATAGAAGCGTAAAAATGTGGCTTTTTTCATAGATGTTTACATAAAACGGTGTAAAACTTTATATTTTTTAACAGTAGTTCGGAAAACTTGTTAAAAAAACTTGTATTTTTTTAGTTTTTTTTAGAGTGGTACAAAATGTGATAATTCGAAAGTTGTCACGCTTCTACATCGTTTTTATTTATTGAAGCGTAAAAATGTGGCTTTTTTAATAGATGTTCTATTAAATGGTGTAAAATGTTTTATTTTTTAACAGTTGTTTCGAAAACTTGTTAAATAATTGTATTTTTTAGTTTTTTTTAAAGTGGTACAAAATGTGATAATTCGAAAGTTGTCACTCTTTTACATCATTTTTATTTATTGAAACGTAAAAGTGTGGCTTTTTTCATAGATGTTTACATAAAACGGTGTAAATTTTTTTATTTTTATTAGTTCGGAAAACTTGTTAAAAAAACTTGTATTTTTTAGTTTTCTTAGAGTGGTACTAAATGTGATAATTCGAAAGTTGTTACCCTTCTACATCGTTTTTATTTATTGAAACGTAAAAATGTGGCTTTTTTCATAGATGTTCTATTAAATGGTGTAAAATGTTTTATTTTTTAACAGTTGTTTCGAAAACTTGTTAAATACTTGTATTTTTTTAGTTTTTTTTAAATTGGTAGAAAAAGTGATAATTCGAAAGTTGTCACCTTCTGCATAGTTTTTATTTATAGAAGCGTAAAAATGTGGCTTTTTTCATAGATGTTTATATAAAACGGTGTAAAATTTTGTATTTTTTAACAGTAGTTCGGAAAACTTGTTAAAAACTTGTATTTTTTTAGTTTTTTTTTCTTAAAGTGGTACAAATTGTGATAATTCGAAAGTTGTCACTCTTCTACATCGTTTTTATTCATTGAAGCGTAAAAATGTGGCTTTTTTCATAGATGTTCTATTAAATGGTGTAAAATGTTTTATTTTTTAACAGTTGTTTCGAAAACTTGTAAAATACTTGTATTTTTTTGGTTTTTTTAAATTGGTAGAAAATGTGATAATTCGAAAGTTGTCACCTTCTACATAGTTTTTATTTATTGAAACGTAAAAATGTGGCTTTTTTCATAGATGTTTACATAAAACGGTGTAAATTTTTTTATTTTTTAACAGTAGTTCGGAAAACTTGTTAAAAAAACTTGTATTTTTTTAAGTTTTTTTTTCTTAAAGTGAAAATGTGATAATTCGATAGTTATCACCCTTCTACATCGTTTTTATTTATTGAAGCGTAAAAATGTGGCTTTTTTCATAGATGTTCTATTAAATGGTGTAAAATGTTTTATTTTTAACAGTTGTTTCGAAAACTTGTTAAATACTTGTATTTTTTAGTTTTTTTTAAATTGGTACAAAATGTGATAATTCGAAAGTTGTCACCCTTCTACATTGTTTTATTTATAGAAGAGTAAAAATGTGGCTTTTTTCATAGATGTTAACATAAAACGGTGTAAATTTTTTTATTTTTTAACAGTAGTTCGGAAAACTTGTTAAAAAAAACTTGTATTTTTTTTAGTTTTCTTAGAGTGGTACAAAATGTGATAATTCGAAAGTGGTTACCCTTCTACATCGTTTTTATTTATTGAAACGTAAAAATGTGGCTTTTTTCATAGATGTTCTATTAAATGGTGTAAAATGTTTTATTTTTTAACAGTTGTTTCGAAAACTTGTTAAATAATTGTATTTTTTTTAGTTTTTTTTTTAAGTGGTACAAAATGTGATAATTCGAAAGTTGTCACCCTTCTACATCATTTTTATTTATTGAAACGTAAAAATGTGGCTTTTTTCATAGATGTTTACATAAAACGGTGTAAAATTTTGTATTTTTTAACAGTAGTTCGGAAAACTTGTTAAAAACTTGTAATTTTTTAGTTTTTTTTTCTTAAAGTGGTACAAAATGTGATAATTCGAAAGTTGTCACTCTTCTACATCGTTTTTATTCATTGAAGCGTAAAAATGTGGCTTTTTTCATAGATGTTCTATTAAATGGTGTAAAATATTTTATTTTTTAACAGTTGTTTCGAAAACTTGTAAAATACTTGTATTTTTTTAGTTTTTTTAAATTGGTAGAAAATGTGATAATTCGAAAGTTGTCACCTTCTACATAGTTTTTATTTATTGAAACGTAAAAATGTGGCTTTTTTCATAGATGTTTACATAAAACGATGTAAATTTTTTTATTTTTTAACAGTAGTTCGGAAAACTTGTTAAAAAAGCTTGTATTTTTTTTAGTTTTTTTTTTCTTAAAGTCAAAATGTGATAATTCGATAGTTATCACCCTTCTACATCGTTTTTATTTATTGAAGCGTAAAAATGTGGCTTTTTTCATAGATGTTCTATTAAATGGTGTAAAATGTTTTATTTTTTAACAGTTGTTTCGAAAACTTGTTAAATACTTGTATTTTTTAGTTTTTTTTTAAATTGGTACAAAATGTGATAATTCGAAAGTTGTCACCCTTCTACATAGTTTTATTTATAGAAGCGTAAAAATGTGGCTTTTTTCATAGATGTTTACATAAAACGGTGTAAAACTTTGTATTTTTTAACAGTAGTTCGGAAACTTGTTAAAAAAACTTGTATTTTTTTTAGTTTTTTTTAGAGTGGTACAAAATGTGATAATTCGAAAGTTGTCACGCTTCTACATCGTTTTTATTTATTGAAGCGTAAAAATGTGGCTTTTTTAATAGATGTTCTATTAAATGGTGTAAAATGTTTTATTTTTTAACAGTTGTTTCGAAAACTTGTTAAATAATTGTATTTTTTTTAGTTTTTTTTAAAGTGGTACAAAATGTGATAATTCGAAAGTTGTCACCCTTTTACATCATTTTTATTTATTGAAACGTAAAAATGTGGCTTTTTTCATAGATGTTTACATAAAACGGTGTAAATTTTTTTATTTTTTAACAGTAGTTCGGAAAACTTGTTAAAAAAACTTGTATTTTTTTTAGTTTTTTTTTCTTAAACTCAAAATGTGATAATTCGATAGTTATCACCCTTCAACATCGTTTTTATTTATTGAAGCGTAAAAATGTGGCTTTTTTCATAGATGTTCTATTAAATGGTGTAAAATGTTTTATTTTTTAACAGTTGTTTCGAAAACTTGTTAAATACTTGTATTATTTAGTTTTTTTTTTAAATTGGTACAAACTGTGATAATTCGAAAGTTGTCACCCTTCTACATAGTTTTATTTATAGAAGCGTAAAAATGTGGCTTTTTTCATAGATGTTTACATAAAACGGTGTAAAACTTTGTATTTTTTAACAGTAGTTCGGAAAACTTGTTAAAAAACTTGTACTTTTTTTAGTTTTTTTTTTCTTAAAGTGGTACAAAATGTGATAATTCGAAAGTTGTCACCCTTCTACATCGTTTTTATTTATTGAAGCGTAAAAATCTGGCTTTTTTCATAGATGTTCTATTAAATGGTGTAAAATGTTTTATTTTTTAACAGTTGTTTCGAAAACTTGTTAAATACTTGTATTTTTTTTTAGTTTTTTTAGAGTGGTACAAAATGTGATAATTCGAAAGATGTTACCCTTCTACATCGTTTTTATTTATTGAAGCGTAAAAATGTGGCTTTTTTCATAGATGTTCTATTAAATGGTGTAAAATGTTTTATTTTTTAACAGTTGTTTCGAAAACATGTTAAATACTTGTATTTTTTTTAGTTTTCTTAGAGTGGTACAAAATGTGATAATTCGAAAGTTGTTACCCTTCTACATCGTTTTTATTTATTGAAACGTAAAAATGTGGCTTTTTTCATAGATGTTCTATTAAATGGTGTAAAATGTTTTATTTTTTAACAGTTGTTTCGAAAACTTGTTAAATACTTGTATTTTTTTAGTTTTTTTTAAATTGGTAGAAAATGTGATAATTCGAAAGTTGTCACCTTCTACATAGTTTTTATTTATAGAAGCGTAAAAATGTGGCTTTTTCCATAGATGTTTACATAAAACGGTGTAAAATTTTGTATTTTTTAACAGTAGTTCGGAAAACTTGTTAAAAACTTGTATTTTTTTTAGTTTTTTTTTCTTAAAGTGGTACAAAATGTGATAATTCGAAAGTTGTCACTCTTCTACATCGTTTTTATTTATTGAAGCGTAAAAATGTGGCTTTTTTCATAGATGTTCTATTAAATGGTGTAAAATGTTTTATTTTTTAACAGTTGTTTCGAAAACTTGTTAAATACTTGTATTTTTTTTAGTTGTTTTAGAGTGGTACAAAATGTGATAATTCGAAAGTTGTCACGCTTCTACATCGTTTTTATTTATTGAAGAGTAAAAATGTGGCTTTTTTAATATATGTTCTATTAAATGGTGTAAAATGTTTTATTTTTTAACAGTTGTTTCGAAAACATGTTAAATACTTGTATTTTTTTTAGTTTTCTTAGAGTGGTACAAAATGTGATAATTCGAAAGTTGTTACCCTTCTACATCGTTTTTATTTATTGAAACGTAAAAATGTGGCTTTTTTCATAGATGTTCTATTAAATGGTGTAAAATGTTTTATTTTTTAACAGTTGTTTCGAAAACTTGTTAAATACTTGTATTTTTTAGTTTTTTTTTTAAATTGGTACAAAATGTGATAATTCGAAAGTTGTCACCCTTCTACATAGTTTTATTTATAGAAGCGTAAAAATGTGGCTTTTTTCATAGATGTTTACATAAAACGGTGTAAAACTTTGTATTTTTTAACAGTAGTTCGGAAAACTTGTTAAAAAACTTGTATTTTTTTTAGTTTTTTTTAGAGTGGTACAAAATGTGATAATTCGAAAGTTGTCACCTTTCTATATAGTATTTATTTATTGAAGCGTAAAAATGTGGCTTTTTTCATAGATGTTCTATTAAATGGTGTAAAATGTTTTATTTTTTAACAGTTGTTTCGAAAACTTGTTAAATACTTGTATTTTTTTTGGTTTTTTTAGAGTGGTAAAAATGTGGTAATTCGAAAGTTGTCACGCTTCTACATCGTTTTTATTTATTGAAGCGTAAAAATGTGGCTTTTATAATATATGTTCTATTAAATGGTGTAAAATGTTTTATTTTTTAACAGTTGTTTCGAAAACTTGTTAAATAATTGTATTTTTTTTAGTTTTTTTTAAAGTGGTACAAAATGTGATAATTCGAAAGTTGTCACCCTTCTACATCGTTTTTATTTATTGAAACGTAAAAATGTGGCTTTTTTCATAGATGTTTACATAAAACGGTGTAAATTTTTTTATTTTTTAACAGTAGTTCGGAAAACTTGTTAAAAAAACTTGTATTTTTTTTAGTTTTTTTTTCTTAAAGTGGTACAAAATGTGATAATTCGAAAGTTGTCACCTTCTACATCGTTTTTATATATTGAAGCGTAAAAATGTGGCTTTTTTCATAGATGTTTTATTAAATGGTGTAAAATGTTTTATTTTTTGACAGTTGTTTCGAAAACTTGTTAAATACTTGTATTTTTTAGTTTTTTTTTTAAATTGGTACAAAATGTGATAATTCGAAAGTTGTCACCCTTCTACATAGTTTTATTTATAGAAGCGTAAAAATGTGGCTTTTTTCATAGATGTTTACATAAAACGGTGTAAAACTTTGTATTTTTTAACAGTAGTTCGGAAAACTTGTTAAAAAAATTTGTATTTTTTTTAGTTTTTTTTAGAGTGGTACAAAATGTGATAATTCGAAATTTGTCACGCTTCTACATCGTTTTTATTTATTGAAGCGTAAAAATGTGGCTTTTTTAATAGATGTTCTATTAAATGGTGTAAAATGTTTTATTTTTTAACAGTTGTTTCGAAAACTTGTTAAATAATTGTATTTTTTTTAGTTTTTTTTAAAGTGGTACAAAATGTGATAATTCGAAAGTTGTCACTCTTTTACATCATTTTTATTTATTGAAACTTAAAAGTGTGGCTTTTTTCATAGATGTTTACATAAAACGGTGTAAATTTTTTTATTTTTTAACAGTAGTTCGGAAAACTTGTTAAAAAAACTTGTATTTTTTTTAGTTTTTTTTCTTAAAGTCAAAATGTGATAATTCGATAGTTATCACCCTTCAACATCGTTTTTATTTATTGAAGCGTAAAAATGTGGCTTTTTTCATAGATGTTCTATTAAATGGTGTAAAATGTTTTATTTTTTAACAGTTGTTTCGAAAACTTGTTAAATACTTGTATTTTTTTTAGTTTTTTTAGAGTGGTAAAAATGTGGTAATTCGAAAGTTGTCACGCTTCTACATCGTTTTTATTTATTGAAGCGTAAAAATGTGGCTTTTATAATATATGTTCTATTAAATGGTGTAAAATGTTTTATTTTTTAACAGTTGTTTCGAAAACTTGTTAAATAATTGTATTTTTTTTAGTTTTTTTTAAAGTGGTACAAAATGTGATAATTCGAAAGTTGTCACCCTTCTACATCGTTTTTATTTATTGAAACGTAAAAATGTGGCTTTTTTCATAGATGTTTACATAAAACGGTGTAAATTTTTTTATTTTTTAACAGTAGTTCGGAAAACTTGTTAAAAAAACATGTATTTTTTTTAGTTTTTTTTTCTTAAAGTGGTACAAAATGTGATAATTCGAAAGTTGTCACCTTCTACATCGTTTTTATATATTGAAGCGTAAAAATGTGGCTTTTTTCATAGATGTTTTATTAAATGGTGTAAAATGTTTTATTTTTTAACAGTTGTTTCGAAAACTTGTTAAATACTTGTATTTTTTTTAGTTTTTTTTAAAGTGGTACAAAATGTGATAATTCGAAAGTTGTCACCCTTCTACATCATTTTTATTTATTGAAACGTAAAAATGTGGCTTTTTTCATAGATGTTTACATAAAACGGTGTAAATTTTTTTATTTTTTAACAGTAGTTCTGAAAACTTGTTAAAAAAACTTGTATTTTTTTTAGTTTTTTTTAGAGTGGTACAAAATGTGATAATTCGAAAGTTGTCACGCTTCTACATCGTTTTTATTTATTGAAGCGTAAAAATGTGGCCTTTTTAATAGATGTTCTATTAAATGGTGTAAAATGTTTTATTTTTTAACAGTTGTTTCGAAAACTTGTTAAATAATTGTATTTTTTTAGTTTTTTTTAGAGTGGTACAAAATGTGATAATTCGAAAGTTGTCACCCTTTTACATCATTTTTATTTATTGAAACGTAAAAATGTGGCTTTTTTCATAGATGTTTACATAAAACGGTGTAAATTTTTTTATTTTTTAACAGTAGTTCGGAAAACTTGTTAAAAAAACTTGTATTTTTTTTAGTTTTTTTTTCTTAAAGTCAAAATGTGATAATTCGATAGTTATCACCCTTCAACATCGTTTTTATTTATTGAAGCGTAAAAATGTGGCTTTTTTCATAGATGTTCTATTAAATGGTGTAAAATGATTTATTTTTTAACAGTTGTTTCGAAAACTTGTTAAATACTTGTATTATTTAGTTTTTTTTAAATTGGTACAAAATGTGATAATTCGAAAGTTGTCACCCTTCTACATAGTTTTATTTATAGAAGCGTAAAAATATGGCTTTTTTCATAGATGTTTACATAAAACGGTGTAAAACTTTGTATTTTTTAACAGTAGTTCGGAAAACTTGTTAAAAAAACTTGTATTTTTTTTAGTTTTTTTTTCTTAAAGTGGTACAAAATGTGATAATTCGAAAGTTGTCACCCTTCTACATCGTTTTTATTTATTGAAGCGTAAAAATGTGGCTTTTTTCATCGATGTTCTATTAAATGGTGTAAAATGTTTTATTTTTTAACAGTTGTTTCGAAAACTTGTTAAATACTTGTATTTTTTTTAGTTTTTTTAGAGTGGTACAAAATGTGATAATTCGAAAGATGTTACCCTTCTACATTGTTTTTATTTATTGAAGCGTAAAAATGTGGCTTTTTTCATAGATGTTCTATTAAATGGTGTAAAATGTTTTATTTTTTAACATTTGTTTCGAAAACATGTTAAATACTTGTATTTTTTTTAGTTTTCTTAGAGTGGTACAAAATGTGATAATTCGAAAGTTGTCACCTTCTACATAGTTTTTATTTATAGAAGCGTAAAAATGTGGCTTTTTTCATAGATGTTTACATAAAACGGTGTAAAATTTTGTATTTTTTAACAGTAGTTCGGAAAACTTGTTAAAAACTTGTATTTTTTTTAGTTTTTTTTTCTTAAAGTGGTACAAAATGTGATAATTCGAAAGTTGTTACTCTTCTACATCGTTTTTATTTATTGGAGCGTAAAAATGTGGCTTTTTTCATAGATGTTCTATTAAATGGTGTAAAATGTTTTCTTTTTTAACAGTTGTTTCGAAAAGTTGTTAAATAGTTGTATTTTTTTTAGTTTTTTTAGAGTAGTACAAAATGTGATAATCCGAAAGTTGTTACCCTTCTACATCGTTTTTATTTATTGAAGCGTAAAAATGTGGCTTTTTTCATAGATGTTCTATTAAATGGTGTAAAATGTTTTATTCTTTAACAGTTGTTTCGAAAACTTGTTAAATAATTGTTTTTTTTAATTTCTTTTAAAGTGGTACAAAATGTGATAATTCGAAAGTTGTCACCCTTCTACATCGTTTTTATTTATTGAAGCGTAAAAATGTGGCTTTTTTCATAGATGTTCTATTAAATGGTGTAAAATGTTTTATTTTTTAACAGTTGTTTCGAAAACTTGTTAAATACTTGTACTTTTTTTGGTTTTTTTTAGAGTGGTACAAAATGTGATAATTCGAAAGTTGTCACGCTTCTACATCGTTTTTATTTATTGAAGCGTAAAAATGTGGCTTTTTTAATAGATGTTCTATTAAATGGTGTAAAATGTTTTATTTTTTAACAGTTGTTTCGAAAACTTGTTAAATAATTGTATTTTTTTTAGTTTTTTTTAAAGTGGTACAAAATGTGATAATTCGAAAGTTGTCACCCTTCTACATCATTTTTATTTATTGAAACGTAAAAATGTGGCTTTTTTCATAGATGTTTACATAAAACGGTGTAAATTTTTTTATTTTTTAACAGTAGTTCTGAAAACTTGTTAAAAAAACTTGTATTTTTTTTAGTTTTTTTTTAGAGTGGTACAAAATGTGGTAATTCGAAAGTTGTCACGCTTCTACATCGTTTTTATTTATTGAAGCGTAAAAATGTGGCCTTTTTAATAGATGTTCTATTAAATGGTGTAAAATGTTTTATTTTTTAACAGTTGTTTCGAGAACTTGTTAAAAACTTGTATTTTTTTTAGTTTTTTTAGAGTGGTACAAAATGTGATAATTCGAAAGTTGTCACCTTTCTATATAGTATTTATTTATTGAAGCGTAAAAATGTGGCTTTTTTCATAGATTTTCTATTAAATGGTGTAAAATGTTTTATTTTTTAACAGTTGTTTCGAAAACATGTTAAATACTTGTATTTTTTTTAGTTTTCTTAGAGTGGTACAAAATGTGATAATTCGAAAGTTGTTACCCTTCTACATCGTTTTTATTTATTGAAACGTAAAAATGTGGCTTTTTTCATAGATGTTCTATTAAATGGTGTAAAATGTTTTATTTTTTAACAGTTGTTTCGAAAACATGTTAAATACTTGTATTTTTTTTAGTTTTCTTAGAGTGGTACAAAATGTGATAATTCGAAAGTTGTCACCTTCTACATAGTTTTTATTTATAGAAGCGTAAAAATGTGGCTTTTTTCATAGATGTTTACATAAAACGGTGTAAAATTTTGTATTTTTTAACAGTAGTTCGGAAAACTTGTTAAAAACTTGTATTTTTTTTTGTTTTTTTTTCTTAAAGTGGTACAAAATGTGATAATTCGAAAGTTGTTACTCTTCTACATCGTTTTTATTTATTGAAGCGTAAAAATGTGGCTTTTTTCATAGATGTTCTATTAAATGGTGTAAAATGTTTTCTTTTTTAACAGTTGTTTCGAAAAGTTGTTAAATAGTTGTATTTTTTTTAGTTTTTTTTAGAGTAGTACAAAATGTGATAATCCGAAAGTTGTTACCCTTCTACATCGTTTTTATTTATTGAAGCGTAAAAATGTGGATTTTTTCATAGATGTTCTATTAAATGGTGTAAAATGTTTTATTCTTTAACAGTTGTTTCGAAAACTTGTTAAATAATTGTTTTTTTTTAATTTTTTTTAAAGTGGTACAAAATGTGATAATTCGAAAGTTGTCACCCTTCTACATCGTTTTTATTTATTGAAGCGTAAAAATGTGGCTTTTTTCATAGATGTTCTATTAAATGGTGTAAAATGTTTTATTTTTTAACAGTTGTTTCGAAAACTTGTTAAATACTTGTATTTTTTTTGGTTTTTTTTAGAGTGGTACAAAATGTGATAATTCGAAAGTTGTCACGCTTCTACATCGTTTTTATTTATTGAAGCGTAAAAATGTGGCTTTTTTAATAGATGTTCTATTAAATGGTGTAAAATGTTTTATTTTTTAACAGTTGTTTCGAAAACTTGTTAAATAATTGTATTTTTTTTAGTTTTTTTTAAAGTGGTACAAAATGTGATAATTCGAAAGTTGTCACCCTTCTACATCATTTTTATTTATTGAAACGTAAAAATGTGGCTTTTTTCATAGATGTTTACACAAAACGGTGTAAATTTTTTTATTTTTTAACAGTAGTTCTGAAAACTTGTTAAAAAAACTTGTATTTTATTTAGTTTTTTTTTAGAGTGGTCCAAAATGTGATAATTCGAAAGTTGTTACTCTTCTACATCGTTTTTATTTATTGGAGCGTAAAAATGTGGCTTTTTTCATAGATGTTCTATTAAATGGTGTAAAATGTTTTCTTTTTTAACAGTTGTTTCGAATAGTTGTTAAATAGTTGTATTTTTTTTAGTTTTTTTTAGAGTAGTACAAAATGTGATAATCCGAAAGTTGTTACCCTTCTACATCGTTTTTATTTATTGAAGCGTAAAAATGTGGCTTTTTTCATAGATGTTCTATTAAATGGTGTAAAATGTTTTATTCTTTAACAGTTGTTTCGAAAACTTGTTAAATAATTGTTTTTTTTTAATTTTTTTTAAAGTGGTACAAAATGTGATAATTCGAAAGTTGTCACCCTTCTACATCGTTTTTATTTATTGAAGCGTAAAAATGTGGCTTTTTTTATAGATGTTCTATTAAATGGTGTAAAATGTTTTATTTTTTAACAGTTGTTTCGAAAACTTGTTAAATACTTGTACTTTTTTTGGTTTTTTTTAGAGTGGTACAAAATGTGATAATTCGAAAGTTGTCACGCTTCTACATCGTTTTTATTTATTGAAGCGTAAAAATGTGGCTTTTTTAATAGATGTTCTATTAAATGGTGTAAAATGTTTTATTTTTTAACAGTTGTTTCGAAAACTTGTTAAATAATTGTATTTTTTTTAGTTTTTTTTAAAGTGGTACAAAATGTGATAATTCGAAAGTTGTCACCCTTCTACATCATTTTTATTTATTGAAACGTAAAAATGTGGCTTTTTTCATAGATGTTTACATAAAACGGTGTAAATTTTTTTATTTTTTAACAGTAGTTCTGAAAACTTGTTAAAAAAACTTGTATTTTTTTTAGTTTTTTTTTAGAGTGGTACAAAATGTGATAATTCGAAAGTTGTCACGCTTCTACATCGTTTTTATTTATTGAAGCGTAAAAATGTGGCCTTTTTAATAGATGTTCTATTAAATGGTGTAAAATGTTTTATTTTTTAACAGTTGTTTCGAGAACTTGTTAAAAACTTGTATTTTTTAGTTTTTTTAGAGTGGTACAAAATGTGATAATTCGAAAGTTGTCACCTTTCTATATAGTATTTATTTATTGAAGCGTAAAAATGTGGCTTTTTTCATAGATTTTCTATTAAATGGTGTAAAATGTTTTATTTTTTAACAGTTGTTTCGAAAACATGTTAAATACTTGTATTTTTTTTAGTTTTCTTAGAGTGGTACAAAATGTGATAATTCGAAAGTTGTTACCCTTCTACATCGTTTTTATTTATTGAAACGTAAAAATGTGGCTTTTTTCATAGATGTTCTATTAAATGGTGTAAAATGTTTTATTTTTTAACAGTTGTTTCGAAAACATGTTAAATACTTGTATTTTTTTTAGTTTTCTTAGAGTGGTACAAAATGTGATAATTCGGAAGTTGTCACCTTCTACATAGTTTTTATTTATAGAAGCGTAAAAATGTGGCTTTTTTCATAGATGTTTACATAAAACGGTGTAAAATTTTGTATTTTTTAACAGTAGTTCGGAAAACTTGTTAAATACTTGTATTTTTTTTAGTTTTCTTAGAGTGGTACAAAATGTGATAATTCGAAAGTTGTCACCTTCTACATAGTTTTTATTTATAGAAGCGTAAAAATGTGGCTTTTTTCATAGATGTTTACATAAAACGGTGTAAAATTTTGTATTTTTTAACAGTAGTTCGGAAAACTTGTTAAAAACTTGTATTTTTTTTGTTTTTTTTTCTTAAAGTGGTACAAAATGTGATAATTCGAAAGTTGTTACTCTTCTACATCGTTTTTATTTATTGAAGCGTAAAAATGTGGCTTTTTTCATAGATGTTCTATTAAATGGTGTAAAATGTTTTCTTTTTTAACAGTTGTTTCGAAAAGTTGTTAAATAGTTGTATTTTTTTTAGTTTTTTTTAGAGTAGTACAAAATGTGATAATCCGAAAGTTGTTACCCTTCTACATCGTTTTTATTTATTGAAGCGTAAAAATGTGGCTTTTTTCATAGATGTTCTATTAAATGGTGTAAAATGTTTTATTCTTTAACAGTTGTTTCGAAAACTTGTTAAGTAATTGTTTTTTTTTAATTTTTTTTAAAGTGGTACAAAATGTGATAATTCGAAAGTTGTCACCCTTCTACATCGTTTTTATTTATTGAAGCGTAAAAATGTGGCTTTTTTCATAGATGTTCTATTAAATGGTGTAAAATGTTTTATTTTTTAACAGTTGTTTCGAAAACTTGTTAAATACTTGTACTTTTTTTGGTTTTTTTTAGAGTGGTACAAAATGTGATAATTCGAAAGTTGTCACGCTTCTACATCGTTTTTATTTATTGAAGCGTAAAAATGTGGCTTTTTTAATAGATGTTCTATTAAATGGTGTAAAATGTTTTATTTTTTAACAGTTGTTTCGAAAACTTGTTAAATAATTGTATTTTTTTTTAGTTTTTTTTAAAGTGGTACAAAATGTGATAATTCGAAAGTTGTCACCCTTCTACATCATTTTTATTTATTGAAACGTAAAAATGTGGCTTTTTTCATAGATGTTTACACAAAACGGTGTAAATTTTTTTATTTTTTAACAGTAGTTCTGAAAACTTGTTAAAAAAACTTGTATTTTTTTTAGTTTTTTTTTAGAGTGGTACAAAATGTGATAATTCGAAAGTTGTCACGCTTCTACATCGTTTTTATTTATTGAAGCGTAAAAATGTGGCCTTTTTAATAGATGTTCTATTAAATGGTGTAAAATGTTTTATTTTTTAACAGTTGTTTCGAAAACTTGTTAAAAACTTGTATTTTTTTTAGTTTTTTTAGAGTGGTACAAAATGTGATAATTCGAAAGTTGTCACCTTTCTATATAGTATTTATTTATTGAAGCGTAAAAATGTGGCTTTTTTCATAGATTTTCTATTAAATGGTGTAAAATGTTTTATTTTTTAACAGTTGTTTCGAAAACATGTTAAATACTTGTATTTTTTTTAGTTTTCTTAGAGTGGTACAAAATGTGATAATTCGAAAGTTGTTACCCTTCTACATCGTTTTTATTTATTGAAACGTAAAAATGTGGCTTTTTTCATAGATGTTCTATTAAATGGTGTAAAATGTTTTATTTTTTAACAGTTGTTTCGAAAACTTGTTAAATAATTGTATTTTTTTTAGTTTTTTTTAAAGTGGTACAAAATGTGATAATTCGAAAGTTGTCACCCTTTTACATCATTTTTATTTATTGAAACGTAAAAATGTGGCTTTTTTCATAGATGTTTACAAAAAACGGTGTAAATTTTTTTATTTTTTAACAGTAGTTCGGAAAACTTGTTAAAAAAACTTGTATTTTTTTTAGTTTTTTTTCTTAAAGTCAAAATGTGATAATTCGATAGTTATCACCCTTCAACATCGTTTTTATTTATTGAAGCGTAAAAATGTGGCTTTTTTCATAGATGTTCTATTAAATGGTGTAAAATGTTTTATTTTTTAACAGTTGTTTCGAAAACTTGTTAAATACTTGTATTATTTAGTTTTTTTTAAATTGGTACAAAATGTGATAATTCGAAAGTTGTCACCCTTCTACATAGTTTTATTTATAGAAGCGTAAAAATATGGCTTATTTCATAGATGTTTACATAAAACGGTGTAAAACTTTGTATTTTTTAACAGTAGTTCGGAAAACTTGTTAAAAAAACTTGTATTTTTTTTAGTTTTTTTTTTCTTAAAGTGGTACAAAATGTGATAATTCGATAGTTATCACCCTTCAACATCGTTTTTATTTATTGAAGCGTAAAAATGTGGCTTTTTTCATAGATGTTCTATTAAATGGTGTAAAATGTTTTATTTTTTAACAGTTGTTTCGAAAACTTGTTAAATACTTGTATTATTTAGTTTTTTTTAAATTGGTACAAAATGTGATAATTCGAAAGTTGTCACCCTTCTACATAGTTTTATTTATAGAAGCGTAAAAATATGGCTTTTTTCATAGATGTTTACATAAAACGGTGTAAAACTTTGTATTTTTTAACAGTAGTTCGGAAAACTTGTTAAAAAAACTTGTATTTTTTTTAGTTTTTTTTTTCTTAAAGTGGTACAAAATGTGATAATTCGAAAGTTGTCACCCTTCTACATCGTTTTTATTTATTGAAGCGTAAAAATGTGGCTTTTTTCATAGATGTTCTATTAAATGGTGTAAAATGTTTTATTTTTTAACAGTTGTTTCGAAAACTTGTTAAATACTTGTATTTTTTTTAGTTTTTTTAGAGTGGTACAAAATGTGATAATTCGAAAGATGTTACCCTTCTACATCGTTTTTATTTATTGAAGCGTAAAAATGTGGCTTTTTTCATAGATGTTCTATTAAATGGTGTAAAATGTTTTATTTTTTAACAGTTGTTTCGAAAACTTGTTAAATACTTGTATTTTTTAGTTTTCTTAGAGTGGTACAAAATGTGATAATTCGAAAGTTGTCACCTTCTACATAGTTTTTATTTATAGAAGCGTAAAAATGTGGCTTTTTTCATAGATGTTTACATAAAACGGTGTAAAATTTTGTATTTTTTAACAGTAGTTCGGAAAACTTGTTAAAAACTTGTATTTTTTTTAGTTTTTTTTTCTTAAAGTGGTACAAAATGTGATAATTCGAAAGTTGTTACTCTTCTACATCGTTTTTATTTATTGAAGCGTAAAAATGTGGCTTTTTTCATAGATGTTCTATTAAATGGTGTAAAATGTTTTCTTTTTTAACAGTTGTTTCGAAAAGTTGTTAAATAGTTGTATTTTTTTTAGTTTTTTTTAGAGTGGTACAAAATGTGATAATCCGAAAGTTGTTACCCTTCTACATCGTTTTTATTTATTGAAGCGTAAAAATGTGGCTTTTTTCATAGATGTTCTATTAAATGGTGTAAAATGTTTTATTCTTTAACAGTTGTTTCGAAAACTTGTTAAATAATTGTTTTTTTTTTAATTTTTTTTAAAGTGGTACAAAATGTGATAATTCGAAAGTTGTCACCCTTCTACATCGTTTTTATTTATTGAAACGTAAAAATGTGGCTTTTTTCATAGATGTTCTATTAAATGGTGTAAAATGTTTTATTTTTTAACAGTTGTTTCGAAAACTTGTTAAATACTTGTATTTTTTTTGGTTTTTTTAGAGTGGTACAAAATGTGATAATTCCAAAGTTGTCACGCTTCTACATCGTTTTTATTTATTGAAGCGTAAAAATGTGGCTTTTTTCATAGATGTTCTATTAAATGGTGTAAAATGTTTTATTTTTTAACAGTTGTTTCGAAAACATGTTAAATACTTGTATTTTTTTTAGTTTTCTTAGAGTGGTACAAAATGTGATAATTCGAAAGTTGTCACCTTCTACATAGTTTTTATTTATAGAAGCGTAAAAATGTGGCTTTTTTCATAGATGTTTACATAAAACGGTGTAAAATTTTGTATTTTTTAACAGTAGTTCGGAAAACTTGTTAAAAACTTGTATTTTGTTTTGTTTTTTTTTCTTAAAGTGGTACAAAATGTGATAATTCGAAAGTTGTTACTCTTCTACATCGTTTTTATTTATTGAAGCGTAAAAATGTGGCTTTTTTCATAGATATTCTATTAAATGGTGTAAAATGTTTTCTTTTTTAACAGTTGTTTCGAAAAGTTGTTAAATAGTTGTATTTTTTTTAGTTTTTTTTAGAGTAGTACAAAATGTGATAATCCGAAAGTTGTTACCCTTCTACATCGTTTTTATTTATTGAAGCGTAAAAATGTGGATTTTTTCATAGATGTTCTATTAAATGGTGTAAAATGTTTTATTCTTTAACAGTTGTTTCGAAAACTTGTTAAATAATTGTTTTTTTTTAATTTTTTTTAAAGTGGTACAAAATGTGATAATTCGAAAGTTGTCACCCTTCTACATCGTTTTTATTTATTGAAGCGTAAAAATGTGGCTTTTTTCATAGATGTTCTATTAAATGGTGTAAAATGTTTTATTTTTTAACAGTTGTTTCGAAAACTTGTTAAATACTTGTATTTTTTTTGGTTTTTTTTAGAGTGGTACAAAATGTGATAATTCGAAAGTTGTCACGCTTCTACATCGTTTTTATTTATTGAAGCGTAAAAATGTGGCTTTTTTAATAGATGTTCTATTAAATGGTGTAAAATGTTTTATTTTTTAACAGTTGTTTCGAAAACTTGTTAAATAATTGTATTTTTTTTAGTTTTTTTTAAAGTGGTACAAAATGTGATAATTCGAAAGTTGTCACCCTTCTACATCATTTTTATTTATTGAAACGTAAAAATGTGGCTTTTTTCATAGATGTTTACACAAAGCGGTGTAAATTTTTTTATTTTTTAACAGTAGTTCTGAAAACTTGTTAAAAAAACTTGTATTTTTTTTAGCTTTTTTTTAGAGTGGTACAAAATTTGATAATTCGAAAGTTGTCACGCTTCTACATCGTTTTTATTTATTGAAGCGTAAAAATGTGGCCTTTTTAATAGATGTTCTATTAAATGGTGTAAAATGTTTTATTTTTTAACAGTTGTTTCGAAAACTTGTTAAAAACTTGTATTTTTTTTAGTTTTTTTAGAGTGGTACAAAATGTGATAATTCGAAAGTTGTCACCTTTCTATATAGTATTTATTTATTGAAGCGTAAAAATGTGGCTTTTTTCATAGATTTTCTATTAAATGGTGTAAAATGTTTTATTTTTTAACAGTTGTTTCGAAAACATGTTAAATACTTGTATTTTTTTTAGTTTTCTTAGAGTGGTACAAAATGTGATAATTCGAAAGTTGTTACCCTTCTACATCGTTTTTATTTATTGAAACGTAAAAATGTGGCTTTTTTCATAGATGTTCTATTAAATGGTGTAAAATGTTTTATTTTTTAACAGTTGTTTCGAAAACTTGTTAAATAATTGTATTTTTTTTAGTTTTTTTTAAAGTGGTACAAAATGTGATAATTCGAAAGTTGTCACCCTTTTACATCATTTTTATTTATTGAAACGTAAAAATGTGGCTTTTTTCATAGATGTTTACAAAAAACGGTGTAAATTTTTTTATTTTTTAACAGTAGTTCGGAAAACTTGTTAAAAAAACTTGTATTTTTTTTAGTTTTTTTTTCTTAAAGTCAAAATGTGATAATTCGATAGTTATCACCCTTCAACATCGTTTTTATTTATTGAAGCGTAAAAATGTGGCTTTTTTCATAGATGTTCTATTAAATGGTGTAAAATGTTTTATTTTTTAACAGTTGTTTCGAAAACTTGTTAAATACTTGTATTATTTAGTTTTTTTTAAATTGGTACAAAATGTGATAATTCGAAAGTTGTCACCCTTCTACATAGTTTTATTTATAGAAGCGTAAAAATATGGCTTTTTTCATAGATGTTTACATAAAACGGTGTAAAACTTTGTATTTTTTAACAGTAGTTCGGAAAACTTGTTAAAAAAACTTGTATTTTTTTTAGTTTTTTTTTTCTTAAAGTGGTACAAAATGTGATAATTCGAAAGTTGTCACCCTTCTACATCGTTTTTATTTATTGAAGCGTAAAAATGTGGCTTTTTTCATAGATGTTCTATTAAATGGTGTAAAATGTTTTATTTTTTAACAGTTGTTTCGAAAACTTGTTAAATACTTGTATTTTTTTAGTTTTTTTAGAGTGGTACAAAATGTGATAATTCGAAAGTTGTTACCCTTCTACATCGTTTTTATTTATTGAAGCGTAAAAATGTGGCTTTTTTCATAGATGTTCTATTAAATGGTGTAAAATGTTTTATTTTTTAACAGTTGTTTCGAAAACATGTTAAATACTTGTATTTTTTTTAGTTTTCTTAGAGTGGTACAAAATGTGATAATTCGAAAGTTGTCACCTTCTACATAGTTTTTATTTATAGAAGCGTAAAAATGTGGCTTTTTTCATAGATGTTTACATAAAACGGTGTAAAATTTTGTATTTTTTAACAGTAGTTCGGAAAACTTGTTAAAAACTTGTATTTTTTTTAGTTTTTTTTTCTTAAAGTGGTACAAAATGTGATAATTCGAAAGTTGTTACTCTTCTACATCGTTTTTATTTATTGAAGCGTAAAAATGTGGCTTTTTTCATAGATGTTCTATTAAATGGTGTAAAATGTTTTCTTTTTTAACAGTTGTTTCGAAAAGTTGTTAAATAGTTGTATTTTTTTTAGTTTTTTTTAGAGTGGTACAAAATGTGATAATTCGAAAGTTGTTACCCTTCTACATCGTTTTTATTTATTGAAGCGTAAAAATGTGGCTTTTTTCATAGATGTTCTATTAAATGGTGTAAAATGTTTTATTCTTTAACAGTTGTTTCGAAAACTTGTTAAATAATTGTTTTTTTTTTAATTTTTTTTAAAGTGGTACAAAATGTGATAATTCGAAAGTTGTCACCCTTCTACATCGTTTTTATTTATTGAAACGTAAAAATGTGGCTTTTTTCATAGATGTTCTATTAAATGGTGTAAAATGTTTTATTTTTTAACAGTTGTTTCGAAAACTTGTTAAATACTTGTATTTTTTTTGGTTTTTTTTAGAGTGGTACAAAATGTGATAATTCCAAAGTTGTCACGCTTCTACATCGTTTTTATTTATTGAAGCGTAAAAATGTGGCTTTTTTCATAGATGTTCTATTAAATGGTGTAAAATGTTTTATTTTTTAACAGTTGTTTCGAAAACTTGTTAAATACTTGTATTTTTTTTAGTTTTTTTAGAGTGGTACAAAATGTGATAATTCGAAAGATGTTACCCTTCTACATCGTTTTTATTTATTGAAGCGTAAAAATGTGGCTTTTTTCATAGATGTTCTATTAAATGGTGTAAAATGTTTTATTTTTTAACAGTTGTTTCGAAAACATGTTAAATACTTGTATTTTTTTTAGTTTTCTTAGAGTGGTACAAAATGTGATAATTCGAAAGTTGTCACCTTCTACATAGTTTTTATTTATAGAAGCGTAAAAATGTGGCTTTTTTCATAGATGTTTACATAAAACGGTGTAAAATTTTGTATTTTTTAACAGTAGTTCGGAAAACTTGTTAAAAACTTGTATTTTTTTTAGTTTTTTTTTCTTAAAGTGGTACAAAATGTGATAATTCGAAAGTTGTTACTCTTCTACATCGTTTTTATTTATTGAAGCGTAAAAATGTGGCTTTTTTCATAGATGTTCTATTAAATGGTGTAAAATGTTTTCTTTTTTAACAGTTGTTTCGAAAAGTTGTTAAATAGTTGTATTTTTTTTAGTTTTTTTAGAGTAGTACAAAATGTGATAATTCGAAAGTTGTTACCCTTCTACATCGTTTTTATTTATTGAAGCGTAAAAATGTGGCTTTTTTCATAGATGTTCTATTAAATGGTGTAAAATGTTTTATTCTTTAACAGTTGTTTCGAAAACTTGTTAAATAATTGTTTTTTTTTTAATTTTTTTTAAAGTGGTACAAAATGTGATAATTCGAAAGTTGTCACCCTTCTACATCGTTTTTATTTATTGAAACGTAAAAATGTGGCTTTTTTCATAGATGTTCTATTAAATGGTGTAAAATGTTTTATTTTTTAACAGTTGTTTCGAAAACTTGTTAAATACTTGTATTTTTTTTGGTTTTTTTTAGAGTGGTACAAAATGTGATAATTCCAAAGTTGTCACGCTTCTACATCGTTTTTATTTATTGAAGCGTAAAAATGTGGCTTTTTTAATAGATGTTCTATTAAATGGTGTAAAATGTTTTATTTTTTAACAGTTGTTTCGAAAACTTGTTAAATAATTGTATTTTTTTTTAGTTTTTTTTAAAGTGGTACAAAATGTGATAATTCGAAAGTTGTCACCCTTCTACATCATTTTTATTTATTGAAACGTAAAAATGTGGCTTTTTTCATAGATGTTTACATAAAACGGTGTAAATTTTTTTATTTTTTAACAGTAGTTCTGAAAACTTGTTAAAAAAACTTGTATTTTTTTTAGTTTTTTTTTCTTAAAGTGGTACAAAATGTGATAATTCGAAAGTTGTCACGCTTCTACATCGTTTTTATTTATTGAAGCGTAAAAATGTGGCCTTTTTAATAGATGTTCTATTAAATGGTGTAAAATGTTTTATTTTTTAACAGTTGTTTCGAAAACTTGTTAAAAACTTGTATTTTTTTAGTTTTTTTAGAGTGGTACAAAATGTGATAATTCGAAAGTTGTCGCCTTTCTATATAGTATTTATTTATTGAAGCGTAAAAATGTGGCTTTTTTCATAGATTTTCTATTAAATGGTGTAAAATGTTTTATTTTTTACGCTTGTTTCGAAAACATGTTAAATACTTGTATTTTTTTTAGTTTTCTTAGAGTGGTACAAAATGTGATAATTCGAAAGTTGTTACCCTTCTACATCGTTTTTATTTATTGAAACGTAAAAATGTGGCTTTTTTCATAGATGTTCTATTAAATGGTGTAAAATGTTTTCTTTTTTAACAGTTGTCTCGAAAAGTTGTTAAATAGTTGTATTTTTTTAGTTTTTTTTTAGAGTGGTACAAAATGTGATAATTCGAAAGTTGTCACCCTTCTACATCGTTTTTATTTATTGAAGCGTAAAAATGTGGCTTTTTTCATAGATGTTCTATTAAATGGTGTAAAATGTTTTATTCTTTAACAGTTGTTTCGAAAACTTGTTAAATAATTGTTTTTTTTTAATTTTTTTTTAAAGTGGTACAAAATGTGATAATTCGAAAGTTGTCACCCTTCTACATCGTTTTTATTTATTGAAGCGTAAAAATGTGGCTTTTTTCATAGATGTTCTATTAAATGGTGTAAAATGTTTTATTTTTTAACAGTTGTTTCGAAAACTTGTTAAATACTTGTATTTTTTTTGGTTTTTTTTAGAGTGGTACAAAATGTGATAATTCGAAAGTTGTCACGCTTCTACATCGTTTTTATTTATTGAAGCGTAAAAATGTGGCTTTTTTAATAGATGTTCTATTAAATGGTGTAAAATGTTTTATTTTTTAACAGTTGTTTCGAAAACTTGTTAAATAATTGTATTTTTTTTAGTTTTTTTTAAAGTGGTACAAAATGTGATAATTCGAAAGTTGTCACCCTTCTACATCATTTTTATTTATTGAAACGTAAAAATGTGGCTTTTTTCATAGATGTTTACATAAAACGGTGTAAATTTTTTTATTTTTTAACAGTAGATCCGAAAACTTGTTAAAAAAACTTGTATTTTTTTTAGTTTTTTTTAGAGTGGTACAAAATGTGATAATTCGAAAGTTGTCACGCTTCTACATCGTTTTTATTTATTGAAGCGTAAAAATGTGGCCTTTTTAATAGATGTTCTATTAAATGGTGTAAAATGTTTTATTTTTTAACAGTTGTTTCGAAAACTTGTTAAAAACTTGTATTTTTTTTAGTTTTTTTAGAGTGGTACAAAATGTGATAATTCGAAAGTTGTCACGCTTCTACATCGTTTTTATTTATTGAAGAGTAAAAATGTGGCTTTTTTAATATATGTTCTATTAAATGGTGTAAAATGTTTTATTTTTTAACAGTTGTTTCGAAAACATGTTAAATACTTGTATTTTTTTTAGTTTTCTTAGAGTGGTACAAAATGTGATAATTCGAAAGTTGTTACCCTTCTACATCGTTTTTATTTATTGAAACGTAAAAATGTGGCTTTTTTCATAGATGTTCTATTAAATGGTGTAAAATGTTTTATTTTTTAATAGTTGTTTCGAAAACTTGTTAAATACTTGTATTTTTTAGTTTTTTTTTTAAATTGGTACAAAATGTGATAATTCGAAAGTTGTCACCCTTCTACATAGTTTTATTTATAGAAGCGTAAAAATGTGGCTTTTTTCATAGATGTTTACATAAAACGGTGTAAAACTTTGTATTTTTTAACAGTAGTTCGGAAAACTTGTTAAAAAAACTTGTATTTTTTTAGTTTTTTTTAGAGTGGTACAAAATGTGATAATTCGAAAGTTGTCACCTTTCTATATAGTATTTATTTATTGAAGCGTAAAAATGTGGCTTTTTTCATAGATGTTCTATTAAATGGTGTAAAATGTTTTATTTTTTAACAGTTGTTTCGAAAACTTGTTAAATACTTGTATTTTTTTTAGTTTTTTTTAGAGTGGTACAAAATGTGATAATTCGAAAGTTGTCACGCTTCTACATCGTTTTTATTTATTGAAGCGTAAAAATGTGGCTTTTATAATATATGTTCTATTAAATGGTGTAAAATGTTTTATTTTTTAACAGTTGTTTCGAAAACTTGTTAAATAATTGTATTTTTTTTAGTTTTTTTTAAAGTGGTACAAAATGTGATAATTCGAAAGTTGTCACCCTTCTACATCGTTTTTATTTATTGAAACGTAAAAATGTGGCTTTTTTCATAGATGTTTACATAAAACGGTGTAAATTTTTTCATTTTTTAACAGTAGTTCGGAAAACTTGTTAAAAAACTTGTATTTTTTTTAGTTTTTTTTAGAGTGGTACAAAATGTGATAATTCGAAAGTTGTCACCCTTCTACATAGTTTTATTTATAGAAGCGTAAAAATGTGGCTTTTTTCATAGATGTTTACATAAAACGGTGTAAAACTTTGTATTTTTTAACAGTAGTTCGGAAAACTTGTTAAAAAAACTTGTATTTTTTTAGTTTTTTTTAAAGTGGTACAAAATGTGATAATTCGAAAGTTGTCACCCTTTTACATCATTTTTATTTATTGAAACGTAAAAATGTGGCTTTTTTCATAGATGTTTACATAAAACGGTGTAAATTTTTTTATTTTTTAACAGTAGTTCGGAAAACTTGTTAAAAAAACTTGTATTTTTTTTAGTTTTTTTTTCTTAAAGTCAAAATGTGATAATTCGATAGTTATCACCCTTCAACATCGTTTTTATTTACTGAAGCGTAAAAATGTGGCTTTTTTCATAGATGTTCTATTAAATGGTGTAAAATGTTTTATTTTTTAACAGTTGTTTCGAAAACTTGTTAAATACTTGTATTATTTAGTTTTTTTTAAATTGGTACAAAATGTGATAATTCGAAAGTTGTCACCCTTCTACATAGTTTTATTTATAGAAGCGTAAAAATATGGCTTTTTTCATAGATGTTTACATAAAACGGTGTAAAACTTTGTATTTTTTAACAGTAGTTCGGAAAACTTGTTAAAAAAACTTGTATTTTTTTTAGTTTTTTTTTTCTTAAAGTGGTACAAAATGTGATAATTCGAAAGTTGTCACCCTTCTACATCGTTTTTATTTATTGAAGCGTAAAAATGTGGCTTTTTTCATAGATGTTTACATAAAACGGTGTAAATTTTTTTATTTTTTAACAGTAGTTCGGAAAACTTGTTAAAAAAACTTGTATTTTTTTTAGTTTTTTTTTCTTAAAGTCAAAATGTGATAATTCGATAGTTATCACCCTTCAACATCGTTTTTATTTATTGAAGCGTAAAAATGTGGCTTTTTTCATAAATGTTCTATTAAATGGTGTAAAATGTTTTATTTTTTAACAGTTGTTTCGAAAACTTGTTAAATACTTGTATTATTTAGTTTTTTTTAAATTGGTACAAAATGTGATAATTCGAAAGTTGTCACCCTTCTACATAGTTTTATTTATAGAAGCGTAAAAATATGGCTTTTTTCATAGATGTTTACATAAAACGGTGTAAAACTTTGTATTTTTTAACAGTAGTTCGGAAAACTTGTTAAAAAAACTTGTATTTTTTTTAGTTTTTTTTTTCTTAAAGTGGTACAAAATGTGATAATTCGAAAGTTGTCACCCTTCTACATCGTTTTTATTTATTGAAGCGTAAAAATGTGGCTTTTTTCATCGATGTTCTATTAAATGGTGTAAAATGTTTTATTTTTTAGGTTGTTTCGAAAACTTGTTAAATACTTGTATTTTTTTTAGTTTTTTTAGAGTGGTACAAAATGTGATAATTCGAAAGATGTTACCCTTCTACATCGTTTTTATTTATTGAAGCGTAAAAATGTGGCTTTTTTCATCGATGTTCTATTAAATGGTGTAAAATGTTTTATTTTTTAACAGTTGTTTCGAAAACTTGTTAAATACTTGTATTTTTTTTAGTTTTTTTAGAGTGGTACAAAATGTGATAATTCGAAAGATGTTACCCTTCTACATCGTTTTTATTTATTGAAGCGTAAAAATGTGGCTTTTTTCATAGATGTTCTATTAAATGGTGTAAAATGTTTTATTTTTTAACATTTGTTTCGAAAACATGTTAAATACTTGTATTTTTTTTAGTTTTCTTAGAGTGGTACAAAATGTGATAATTCAAAAGTTGTCACCTTCTACATAGTTTTTATTTATAGAAGCGTAAAAAAATGTGGCTTTTTTCATAGATGTTTACATAAAACGGTGTAAAATTTTGTATTTTTTAACAGTAGTTCGGAAAACTTGTTAAAAAAACTTGTATTTTTTTTAGTTTTTTTTTTCTTAAAGTGGTACAAAATGTGATAATTCGAAAGTTGTCACCCTTCTACATCGTTTTTATTTATTGAAGCGTAAAAATGTGGCTTTTTTCATAGATGTTCTATTAAATGGTGTAAAATGTTTTATTTTTTAACAGTTGTTTCGAAAACTTGTTAAATACTTGTATTTTTTTTAGTTTTTTTAGAGTGGTACAAAATGTGATAATTCGAAAGATGTTACCCTTCTACATCGTTTTTATTTATTGAAGCGTAAAAATGTGGCTTTTTTCATAGATGTTCTATTAAATGGTGTAAAATGTTTTATTTTTTAACATTTGTTTCGAAAACATGTTAAATACTTGTATTTTTTTTAGTTTTCTTAGAGTGGTACAAAATGTGATAATTCGAAAGTTGTCACCTTCTACATAGTTTTTATTTATAGAAGCGTAAAAATGTGGCTTTTTTCATAGATGTTTACATAAAACGGTGTAAAATTTTGTATTTTTTAACAGTAGTTCGGAAAACTTGTTAAAAACTTGTATTTTTTTTAGTTTTTTTTTCTTAAAGTGGTACAAAATGTGATAATTCGAAAGTTGTTACTCTTCTACATCGTTTTTATTTATTGAAGCGTAAAAATGTGGCTTTTTTCATAGATGTTCTATTAAATGGTGTAAAATGTTTTCTTTTTTAACAGTTGTTTCGAAAAGTTGTTAAATAGTTGTATTTTTTTTAGTTTTTTTTAGAGTGGTACAAAATGTGATAATCCGAAAGTTGTTACCCTTCTACATCGTTTTTATTTATTGAAGCGTAAAAATGTGGCTTTTTTCATAGATGTTCTATTAAATGGTGTAAAATGTTTTATTCTTTAACAGTTGTTTCGAAAACTTGTTAAATAATTGTTTTTTTTTAATTTTTTTTAAAGTGGTACAAAATGTGATAATTCGAAAGTTGTCACCCTTCTACATCGTTTTTATTTATTGAAACGTAAAAATGTGGCTTTTTTCATAGATGTTCTATTAAATGGTGTAAAATGTTTTATTTTTTAACAGTTGTTTCGAAAACTTGTTAAATACTTGTATTTTTTTTGGTTTTTTTTAGAGTGGTACAAAATGTGATAATTCCAAAGTTGTCACGCTTCTACATCGTTTTTATTTATTGAAGCGTAAAAATGTGGCTTTTTTAATAGATGTTCTATTAAATGGTGTAAAATGTTTTATTTTTTAACAGTTGTTTCGAAAACTTGTTAAATAATTGTATTTTTTTTTAGTTTTTTTTAAAGTGGTACAAAATGTGATAATTCGAAAGTTGTCACCCTTCTACATCATTTTTATTTATTGAAACGTAAAAATGTGGCTTTTTTCATAGATGTTTACATAAAACGGTGTAAATTTTTTTATTTTTTAACAGTAGTTCTGAAAACTTGTTAAAAAAACTTGTATTTTTTTTAGTTTTTTTTAGAGTGGTACAAAATGTGATAATTCGAAAGTTGTCACGCTTCTACATCGTTTTTATTTATTGAAGCGTAAAAATGTGGCCTTTTTAATAGATGTTCTATTAAATGGTGTAAAATGTTTTATTTTTTAACAGTTGTTTCGAAAACTTGTTAAAAACTTGTATTTTTTTTAGTTTTTTTAGAGTGGTACAAAATGTGATAATTCGAAAGTTGTCGCCTTTCTATATAGTATTTATTTATTGAAGCGTAAAAATGTGGCTTTTTTCATAGATTTTCTATTAAATGGTGTAAAATGTTTTATTTTTTAACAGTTGTTTCGAAAACATGTTAAATACTTGTATTTTTTTTAGTTTTCTTAGAGTGGTACAAAATGTGATAATTCGAAAGTTGTTACCCTTCTACATCGTTTTTATTTATTGAAACGTAAAAATGTGGCTTTTTTCATAGATGTTCTATTAAATGGTGTAAAATGTTTTCTTTTTTAACAGTTGTTTCGAAAAGTTGTTAAATAGTTGTATTTTTTTAGTTTTTTTTTAGAGTAGTACAAAATGTGATAATCCGAAAGTTGTTACCCTTCTACATCGTTTTTATTTATTGAAGCGTAAAAATGTGGCTTTTTTCATAGATGTTCTATTAAATGGTGTAAAATGTTTTATTCTTTAACAGTTGTTTCGAAAACTTGTTAAATAATTGTTTTTTTTTAATTTTTTTTAAAGTGGTACAAAATGTGATAATTCGAAAGTTGTCACCCTTCTACATCGTTTTTATTTATTGAAGCGTAAAAATGTGGCTTTTTTCATAGATGTTTACATAAAACGGTGTAAATTTTTTTATTTTTTAACAGTAGTTCGGAAAACTTGTTAAAAAAACTTGTATTTTTTTTAGTTTTTTTTTCTTAAAGTCAAAATGTGATAATTCGATAGTTATCACCCTTCAACATCGTTTTTATTTATTGAAGCGTAAAAATGTGGCTTTTTTCATAAATGTTCTATTAAATGGTGTAAAATGTTTTATTTTTTAACAGTTGTTTCGAAAACTTGTTAAATACTTGTATTATTTAGTTTTTTTTAAATTGGTACAAAATGTGATAATTCGAAAGTTGTCACCCTTCTACATAGTTTTATTTATAGAAGCGTAAAAATATGGCTTTTTTCATAGATGTTTACATAAAACGGTGTAAAACTTTGTATTTTTTAACAGTAGTTCGGAAAACTTGTTAAAAAAACTTGTATTTTTTTTAGTTTTTTTTTTCTTAAAGTGGTACAAAATGTGATAATTCGAAAGTTGTCACCCTTCTACATCGTTTTTATTTATTGAAGCGTAAAAATGTGGCTTTTTTCATAGATGTTCTATTAAATGGTGTAAAATGTTTTATTTTTTAACAGTTGTTTCGAAAACTTGTTAAATACTTGTATTTTTTTTAGTTTTTTTAGAGTGGTACAAAATGTGATAATTCGAAAGTTGTCACCCTTCTACATCGTTTTTATTTATTGAAGCGTAAAAATGTGGCTTTTTTCATAGATGTTCTATTAAATGGTGTAAAATGTTTTATTTTTTAAAGTTGTTTCGAAAACTTGTTAAATACTTGTATTTTTTTTAGTTTTTTTAGAGTGGTACAAAATGTGATAATTCGAAAGATGTTACCCTTCTACATCGTTTTTATTTATTGAAGCGTAAAAATGTGGCTTTTTTCATAGATGTTCTATTAAATGGTGTAAAATGTTTTATTTTTTAACATTTGTTTCGAAAACATGTTAAATACTTGTATTTTTTTTAGTTTTCTTAGAGTGGTACAAAATGTGATAATTCGAAAGTTGTCACCTTCTACATAGTTTTTATTTATAGAAGCGTAAAAATGTGGCTTTTTTCATAGATGTTTACATAAAACGGTGTAAAATTTTGTATTTTTTAACAGTAGTTCGGAAAACTTGTTAAAAACTTGTATTTTTTTTAGTTTTTTTTTCTTAAAGTGGTACAAAATGTGATAATTCGAAAGTTGTTACTCTTCTACATCGTTTTTATTTATTGAAGCGTAAAAATGTGGCTTTTTTCATAGATGTTCTATTAAATGGTGTAAAATGTTTTCTTTTTTAACTGTTGTTTCGAAAAGTTGTTAAATAGTTGTATTTTTTTTAGTTTTTTTTCGAGTGGTACAAAATGTGATAATCCGAAAGTTGTTACCCTTCTACATCGTTTTTATTTATTGAAGCGTAAAAATGTGGCTTTTTTCATAGATGTTCTATTAAATGGTGTAAAATGTTTTATTCTTTAACAGTTGTTTCGAAAACTTGTTAAATAATTGTTTTTTTTTTAATTTTTTTTAAAGTGGTACAAAATGTGATAATTCGAAAGTTGTCACCCTTCTACATCGTTTTTATTTATTGAAACGTAAAAATGTGGCTTTTTTCATAGATGTTCTATTAAATGGTGTAAAATGTTTTATTTTTTAAGAGTTGTTTTGAAAACTTGTTAAATACTTGTATTTTTTTTTTTTTTTTAGAGTGGTACAAAATGTGATAATTCCAAAGTTGTCACGCTTCTACATCGTTTTTATTTATTGAAGCGTAAAAATGTGGCTTTTTTAATAGATGTTCTATTAAATGGTGTAAAATGTTTTATTTTTTAACAGTTGTTTCGAAAACTTGTTAAATAATTGTATTTTTTTTTAGTTTTTTTTAAAGTGGTACAAAATGTGATAATTCGAAAGTTGTCACCCTTCTACATCATTTTTATTTATTGAAACGTAAAAATGTGGCTTTTTTCATAGATGTTTACATAAAACGGTGTAAATTTTTTTATTTTTTAACAGTAGTTCTGAAAACTTGTTAAAAAAACTTGTATTTTTTTTAGTTTTTTTTAGAGTGGTACAAAATGTGATAATTCGAAAGTTGTCACGCTTCTACATCGTTTTTATTTATTGAAGCGTAAAAATGTGGCCTTTTTAATAGATGTTCTATTAAATGGTGTAAAATGTTTTATTTTTTAACAGTTGTTTCGAAAACTTGTTAAAAACTTGTATTTTTTTTAGTTTTTTTAGAGTGGTACAAAATGTGATAATTCGAAAGTTGTTACCCTTCTACATCGTTTTTATTTATTGAAGCGTAAAAATGTGGCTTTTTTCATAGATGTTCTATTAAATGGTGTAAAATGTTTTATTTTTTAACAGTTGTTTCGAAAACATGTTAAATACTTGTATTTTTTTTAGTTTTCTTAGAGTGGTACAAAATGTGATAATTCGAAAGTTGTTACCCTTCTACATCGTTTTTATTTATTGAAACGTAAAAATGTGGCTTTTTTCATAGATGTTCTATTAAATGGTGTAAAATGTTTTCTTTTTTAACAGTTGTTTCGAAAAGTTGTTAAATAGTTGTATTTTTTTAGTTTTTTTAGAGTAGTACAAAATGTGATAATTCGAAAGTTGTTACCCTTCTACATCGTTTTTATTTATTGAAGCGTAAAAATGTGGCTTTTTTCATAGATGTTCTATTAAATGGTGTAAAATGTTTTATTCTTTAACAGTTGTTTCGAAAACTTGTTAAATAATTGTTTTTTTTTAATTTTTTTTAAAGTGGTACAAAATGTGATAATTCGAAAGTTGTCACCCTTCTACATCGTTTTTATTTATTGAAGCGTAAAAATGTGGCTTTTTTCATAGATGTTCTATTAAATGGTGTAAAATGTTTTATTTTTTAACAGTTGTTTCGAAAACTTGTTAAATACTTGTATTTTTTTAGTTTTTTTTAGAGTGGTACAAAATGTGATAATTCGAAAGTTGTCACGCTTCTACATCGTTTTTATTTATTGAAGCGTAAAAATGTGGCTTTTTTAATAGATGTTCTATTAAATGGTGTAAAATGTTTTATTTTTTAACGAGTTGTTTCGAGAACTTGTTAAATACTTGTATTTTTTAGTTTTTTTTAAAGTGGTACAAAATGTGATAATTCGAAAGTTGTCACCCTTTTACATCATTTTTATTTATTGAAACGTAAAAATGTGGCTTTTTTCATAGATGTTTACATAAAACGGTGTAAATTTTTTTATTTTTTAACAGTAGTTCGGAAAACTTGTTAAAAAAACTTGTATTTTTTTAAGTTTTTTTTAGAGTGGTACAAAATGTGATAATTCGAAAGTTGTCACGCTTCTACATCGTTTTTATTTATTGAAGCGTAAAAATGTGGCCTTTTTAATAGATGTTCTATTAAATGGTGTAAAATGTTTTATTTTTTAACAGTTGTTTCGAAAACTCGTTAAAAACTTGTATTTTTTTTAGTTTTTTTAGAGTGGTACAAAATGTGATAATTCGAAAGTTGTCACCTTTCTATATAGTATTTATTTATTGAAGCGTAAAAATGTGGCTTTTTTCATAGATTTTCTATTAAATGGTGTAAAATGTTTTATTTTTTAACAGTTGTTTCGAAAACATGTTAAATACTTGTATTTTTTTTAGTTTTCTTAGAGTGGTACAAAATGTGATAATTCGAAAGTTGTTACCCTTCTACATCGTTTTTATTTATTGAAACGTAAAAATGTGGCTTTTTTCATAGATGTTCTATTAAATGGTGTAAAATGTTTTATTTTTTAACAGTTGTTTCGAAAACTTGTTAAATACTTGTATTTTTTTAGTTTTTTTTTAAATTGGTACAAAATGTGATAATTCGAAAGTTGTCACCTTCTACATAGTTTTTATTTATAGAAGCGTAAAAATGTGGCTTTTTTCATAGATGTTTACATAAAACGGTGTAAAATTTTGTATTTTTTAACAGTAGTTCGGAAAACTTGTTAAAAACTTGTATTTTTTTTAGTTTTTTTTAGAGTGGTACAAAATGTGATAATCCGAAAGTTGTTACCCTTCTACATCGTTTTTATTTATTGAAGCGTAAAAATGTGGCTTTTTTCATAGATGTTCTATTAAATGGTGTAAAATGTTTTATTCTTTAACAGTTGTTTCGAAAACTTGTTAAATAATTGTTTTTTTTTAATTTTTTTTAAAGTGGTACAAAATGTGATAATTCGAAAGTTGTCACCCTTCTACATCGTTTTTATTTATTGAAGCGTAAAAATGTGGCTTTTTTCATAGATGTTCTATTAAATGGTGTAAAATGTTTTATTTTTTAACAGTTGTTTCGAAAACTTGTTAAATACTTGTATTTTTTTTGGTTTTTTTTAGAGTGGTACAAAATGTGATAATTCGAAAGTTGTCACGCTTCTACATCGTTTTTATTTATTGAAGCGTAAAAATGTGGCTTTTTTAATAGATGTTCTATTAAATGGTGTAAAATGTTTTATTTTTTAACAGTTGTTTCGAAAACTTGTTAAATAATTGTATTTTTTAGTTTTTTTAAAGTGGTACAAAATGTGATAATTCGAAAGTTGTCACCCTTCTACATCATTTTTATTTATTGAAACGTAAAAATGTGGCTTTTTTCATAGATGTTTACATAAAACGGTGTAAATTTTTTTATTTTTTAACAGTAGTTATGAAAACTTGTTAAAAAAACTTGTATTTTTTAGTTTTTTTTTCTTAAAGTGGTACAAAATGTGATAATTCGAAAGTTGTCACGCTTCTACATCGTTTTTATTTATTGAAGCGTAAAAATGTGGCCTTTTTAATAGATGTTCTATTAAATGGTGTAAAATGTTTTATTTTTTAACAGTTGTTTCGAAAACTTGTTAAAAACTTGTATTTTTTTTAGTTTTTTTAGAGTGGTACAAAATGTGATAATTCGAAAGTTGTCACCTTTCTATATAGTATTTATTTATTGAAGCGTAAAAATGTGGCTTTTTTCATAGATTTTCTATTAAATGGTGTAAAATGTTTTATTTTTTAACAGTTGTTTCGAAAACATGTTAAATACTTGTATTTTTTTTAGTTTTCTTAGAGTGGTACAAAATGTGATAATTCGAAAGTTGTTACCCTTCTACATCGTTTTTATTTATTGAAACGTAAAAATGTGGCTTTTTTCATAGATGTTCTATTAAATGGTGTAAAATGTTTTATTTTTTAACAGTTGTTTCGAAAACTTGTTAAATACTTGTATTTTTTTAGTTTTTTTTTAAATTGGTACAAAATGTGATAATTCGAAAGTTGTCACCTTCTACATAGTTTTTATTTATAGAAGCGTAAAAATGTGGCTTTTTTCATAGATGTTTACATAAAACGGTGTAAAATTTTGTATTTTTTAACAGTAGTTCGGAAAACTTGTTAAAAACTTGTATTTTTTTTAGTTTTTTTTAGAGTGGTACAAAATGTGATAATCCGAAAGTTGTTACCCTTCTACATCGTTTTTATTTATTGAAGCGTAAAAATGTGACTTTTTTCATAGATGTTCTATTAAATGGTGTAAAATGTTTTATTCTTTAACAGTTGTTTCGAAAAATTGTTAAATAATTGTTTTTTTTTAATTTTTTTTAAAGTGGTACAAAATGTGATAATTCGAAAGTTGTCACCCTTTTACATCGTTTTTATTTATTGAAGCGTAAAAATGTGGCTTTTTTCATAGATGTTCTATTAAATGGTGTAAAATGTTTTATTTTTTAACAGTTGTTTCGAAAACTTGTTAAATACTTGTATTTTTTTTGGTTTTTTTTAGAGTGGTACAAAATGTGATAATTCGAAAGTTGTCACGCTTCTACATCGTTTTTATTTATTGAAGCGTAAAAATGTGGCTTTTTTAATAGATGTTCTATTAAATGGTGTAAAATGTTTTATTTTTTAACAGTTGTTTCGAAAACTTGTTAAATAATTGTATTTTTTTTAGTTTTTTTTAAAGTGGTACAAAATGTGATAATTCGAAAGTTGTCACCCTTCTACATCATTTTTATTTATTGAAACGTAAAAGTGTGGCTTTTTTCATAGATGTTTACATAAAACGGTGTAATTTTTTTTATTTTTTAACAGTAGTTCTGAAAACTTGTTAAAAAAACTTGTATTTTTTTTAGTTTTTTTTAAAGTGGTACAAAATGTGATAATTCGAAAGTTGTCACGCTTCTACATCGTTTTTATTTATTGAAGCGTAAAAATGTGGCCTTTTTAATAGATGTTCTATTAAATGGTGTAAAATGTTTTATTTTTTAACAGTTGTTTCGAAAACTTGTTAAAAACTTGTATTTTTTTTAGTTTTTTTAGAGTGGTACAAAATGTGATAATTCGAAAGTTGTCACCTTTCTATATAGTATTTATTTATTGAAGCGTAAAAATGTGGCTTTTTTCATAGATTTTCTATTAAATGGTGTAAAATGTTTTATTTTTTAACAGTTGTTTCGAAAACATGTTAAATACTTGTATTTTTTTTAGTTTTCTTAGAGTGGTACAAAATGTGATAATTCGAAAGTTGTTACCCTTCTACATCGTTTTTATTTATTGAAACGTAAAAATGTGGCTTTTTTCATAGATGTTCTATTAAATGGTGTAAAATGTTTTATTTTTTAACAGTTGTTTCAAAAACTTGTTAAATACTTGTATTTTTTTAGTTTTTTTTAAATTGGTACAAAATGTGATAATTCGAAAGTTGTCACCTTCTACATAGTTTTTATTTATAGAAGCGTAAAAATGTGGCTTTTTTCATAGATGTTTACATAAAACGGTGTAAAATTTTGTATTTTTTAACAGTAGTTCGGAAAACTTGTTAAAAACTTGTATTTTTTTAGTTTTTTTTAGAGTGGTACAAAATGTGATAATCCGAAAGTTGTTACCCTTCTACATCGTTTTTATTTATTGAAGCGTAAAAATGTGGCTTTTTTCATAGATGTTCTATTAAATGGTGTAAAATGTTTTATTCTTTAACAGTTGTTTCGAAAAATTGTTAAATAATTGTTTTTTTTTAATTTTTTTTAAAGTGGTACAAAATGTGATAATTCGAAAGTTGTCACCCTTTTACATCGTTTTTATTTATTGAAGCGTAAAAATGTGGCTTTTTTCATAGATGTTCTATTAAATGGTGTAAAATGTTTTATTTTTTAACAGTTGTTTCGAAAACTTGTTAAATACTTGTATTTTTAGGTTTTTTTTAGAGTGGTACAAAATGTGATAATTCGAAAGTTGTCACGCTTCTACATCGTTTTTATTTATTGAAGCGTAAAAATGTGGCTTTTTTAATAGATGTTCTATTAAATGGTGTAAAATGTTTTATTTTTTAACAGTTGTTTCGAAAACTTGTTAAATAATTGTATTTTTTAGTTTTTTTTAAAGTGGTACAAAATGTGATAATTCGAAAGTTGTCACCCTTCTACATCATTTTTATTTATTGAAACGTAAAAGTGTGGCTTTTTTCATAGATGTTTACATAAAACGGTGTAATTTTTTTTATTTTTTAACAGTAGTTCTGAAAACTTGTTAAAAAAACTTGTATTTTTTTTAGTTTTTTTTAAAGTGGTACAAAATGTGATAATTCGAAAGTTGTCACGCTTCTACATCGTTTTTATTTATTGAAGCGTAAAAATGTGGCTTTTTTCATAGATGTTCTATTAAATGGTGTAAAATGTTTTATTTTTTATCAGTTGTTTCGAAAACTTGTTAAAAACTTGTATTTTTTTTAGTTTTTTTAGAGTGGTACAAAATGTGATAATTCGAAAGTTGTCACCTTTCTATATAGTATTTATTTATTGAAGCGTAAAAATGTGGCTTTTTTCATAGATTTTCTATTAAATGGTGTAAAATGTTTTATTTTTTAACAGTTGTTTCGAAAACATGTTAAATACTTGTATTTTTTTTAGTTTTCTTAGAGTGGTACAAAATGTGATAATTCGAAAGTTGTTACCCTTCTACATCGTTTTTATTTATTGAAACGTAAAAATGTGGCTTTTTTCATAGATGTTCTATTAAATGGTGTAAAATGTTTTATTTTTTAACAGTTGTTTCGAAAACTTGTTAAATACTTGTATTTTTTTAGTTTTTTTTAAATTGGTACAAAATGTGATAATTCGAAAGTTGTCACCTTCTACATAGTTTTTATTTATAGAAGCGTAAAAATGTGGCTTTTTTCATAGATGTTTACATAAAACGGTGTAAAATTTTGTATTTTTTAACAGTAGTTCGGAAAACTTGTTAAAAACTTGTATTTTTTTTAGTTTTTTTTAGAGTGGTACAAAATGTGATAATTCGAAAGTTGTTACCCTTCTACATCGTTTTTATTTATTGAAGCGTAAAAATGTGGCTTTTTTCATAGATGTTCTATTAAATGGTGTAAAATGTTTTATTCTTTAACAGTTGTTTCGAAAACTTGTTAAATAATTGTTTTTTTTTAATTTTTTTTAAAGTGGTACAAAATGTGATAATTCGAAAGTTGTCACCCTTCTACATCGTTTTTATTTATTGAAGCGTAAAAATGTGGCTTTTTTCATAGATGTTCTATTAAATGGTGTAAAATGTTTTATTTTTTAACAGTTGTTTCGAAAACTTGTTAAATACTTGTATTTTTTTTGGTTTTTTTTAGAGTGGTACAAAATGTGATAATTCGAAAGTTGTCACGCTTCTACATCGTTTTTATTTATTGAAGCGTAAAAATGTGGCTTTTTTAATAGATGTTCTATTAAATGGTGTAAAATGTTTTATTTTTTAACAGTTGTTTCGAAAACTTGTTAAATAATTGTATTTTTTTTAGTTTTTTTTTAAAGTGGTACAAAATGTGATAATTCGAAAGTTGTCACCCTTCTACATCATTTTTATTTATTGAAACGTAAAAATGTGGCTTTTTTCATAGATGTTTACATAAAACGGTGTAAATTTTTTTATTTTTTAACAGTAGTTCTGAAAACTTGTTAAAAAAACTTGTATTTTTTTAGTTTTTTTTAAAGTGGTACAAAATGTGATAATTCGAAAGTTGTCACGCTTCTACATCGTTTTTATTTATTGAAGCGTAAAAATGTGGCCTTTTTAATAGATGTTCTATTAAATGGTGTAAAATGTTTTATTTTTTAACAGTTGTTTCGAAAACTTGTTAAAAACTTGTATTTTTTTTAGTTTTTTTAGAGTGGTACAAAATGTGATAATTCGAAAGTTGTCACCTTTCTATATAGTATTTATTTATTGAAGCGTAAAAATGTGGCTTTTTTCATAGATTTTCTATTAAATGGTGTAAAATGTTTTATTTTTTAAAAGTTGTTTCGAAAACATGTTAAATACTTGTATTTTTTTTAGTTTTCTTAGAGTGGTACAAAATGTGATAATTCGAAAGTTGTTACCCTTCTACATCGTTTTTATTTATTGAAACGTAAAAATGTGGCTTTTTTCATAGATGTTCTATTAAATGGTGTAAAATGTTTTATTTTTTAACAGTTGTTTCAAAAACTTGTTAAATACTTGTATTTTTTTAGTTTTTTTTTAAATTGGTACAAAATGTGATAATTCGAAAGTTGTCACCTTCTACATAGTTTTTATTTATAGAAGCGTAAAAATGTGGCTTTTTTCATAGATGTTTACATAAAACGGTGTAAAATTTTGTATTTTTTAACAGTAGTTCGGAAAACTTGTTAAAAACTTGTATTTTTTTAGTTTTTTTTCTTAAAGTGGTACAAAATGTGATAATCCGAAAGTTGTTACCCTTCTACATCGTTTTTATTTATTGAAGCGTAAAAATGTGGCTTTTTTCATAGATGTTCTATTAAATGGTGTAAAATGTTTTATTCTTTAACAGTTGTTTCGAAAACTTGTTAAATACTTGTATTTTTTTAGTTTTTTTTAAATTGGTACAAAATGTGATAATTCGAAAGTTGTCACGCTTCTACATCGTTTTTATTTATTGAAGCGTAAAAATGTGGCTTTTTTCATAGATGTTCTATTAAATGGTGTAAAATGTTTTATTTTTTAACAGTTGTTTCGAAAACTTGTTAAATACTTGTATTTTTTTTGGTTTTTTTTAGAGTGGTACAAAATGTGATAATTCGAAAGTTGTCACGCTTCTACATCGTTTTTATTTATTGAAGCGTAAAAATGTGGCTTTTTTAATAGATGTTCTATTAAATGGTGTAAAATGTTTTATTTTTTAACAGTTGTTTCGAAAACTTGTTAAATAATTGTATTTTTTTTAGTTTTTTTTAAAGTGGTACAAAATGTGATAATTCGAAAGTTGTCACCCTTCTACATCATTTTTATTTATTGAAACGTAAAAATGTGGCTTTTTTCATAGATGTTTACATAAAACGGTGTAAATTTTTTTATTTTTTAACAGTAGTTCTGAAAACTTGTTAAAAAAACTTGTATTTTTTTTAGTTTTTTTTTAAAGTGGTACAAAATGTGATAATTCGAAAGTTGTCACGCTTCTACATCGTTTTTATTTATTGAAGCGTAAAAATGTGGCCTTTTTAATAGATGTTCTATTAAATGGTGTAAAATGTTTTATTTTTTAACAGTTGTTTCGAAAACTTGTTAAAAACTTGTATTTTTTAGTTTTTTTAGAGTGGTACAAAATGTGATAATTCGAAAGTTGTCACCTTTCTATATAGTATTTATTTATTGAAGCGTAAAAATGTGGCTTTTTTAATAGATGTTCTATTAAATGGTGTAAAATGTTTTATTTTTTTACAGTTGTTTCGAAAACTTGTTAAATAATTGTATTTTTTTTAGTTTTTTTTAAAGTGGTACAAAATGTGATAATTCGAAAGTTGTCACCCTTCTACATCATTTTTATTTATTGAAACGTAAAAATGTGGCTTTTTTCATAGATGTTTACATAAAACGGTGTAAATTTTTTTATTTTTTAACAGTAGTTCTGAAAACTTGTTAAAAAAACTTGTAATTTTTTAATTTTTTTTAGAGTGGTACAAAATGTGATAATTCGAAAGTTGTCACGCTTCTACATCGTTTTTATTTATTGAAGCGTAAAAATGTGGCCTTTTTAATAGATGTTCTATTAAATGGTGTAAAATGTTTTATTTTTTAACAGTTGTTTCGAAAACTTGTTAAAAACTTGTATTTTTTTTAGTTTTTTTAGAGTGGTACAAAATGTGATAATTCGAAAGTTGTTACCCTTCTACATCGTTTTTATTTATTGAAACGTAAAAATGTGGCTTTTTTCATAGATGTTCTATTAAATGGTGTAAAATGTTTTATTTTTTAACAGTTGTTTCGAAAACATGTTAAATACTTGTATTTTTTTTAGTTTTCTTAGAGTGGTACAAAATGTGATAATTCGAAAGTTGTTACCCTTCTACATCGTTTTTATTTATTGAAACGTAAAAATGTGGCTTTTTTCATAGATGTTCTATTAAATGGTGTAAAATGTTTTCTTTTTTAACAGTTGTTTCGAAAAGTTGTTAAATAGTTGTATTTTTTTTAGTTTTTTTAGAGTGGTACAAAATGTGATAATTCGAAAGTTGTTACCCTTCTACATCGTTTTTATTTATTGAAGCGTAAAAATGTGGCTTTTTTCATAGATGTTCTATTAAATGGTGTAAAATGTTTTATTTTTTAACAGTTGTTTCGAAAACTTGTTAAATAATTGTTTTTTTTTAATTTTTTTTAAAGTGGTACAAAATGTGATAATTCGAAAGTTGTCACCCTTCTACATCGTTTTTATTTATTGAAGCGTAAAAATGTGGCTTTTTTCATAGATGTTCTATTAAATGGTGTAAAATGTTTTATTTTTTAACAGTTGTTTCGAAAACTTGTTAAATACTTGTATTTTTTTTGGTTTTTTTTAGAGTGGTACAAAATGTGATAATTCGAAAGTTGTCACGCTTCTACATCGTTTTTATTTATTGAAGCGTAAAAATGTGGCTTTTTTAATAGATGTTCTATTAAATGGTGTAAAATGTTTTATTTTTTAACAGTTGTTTCGAAAACTTGTTAAATACTTGTATTTTTTTTAGTTTTTTTTTAAGTGGTACAAAATGTGATAATTCGAAAGTTGTCACCCTTCTACATCATTTTTATTTATTGAAACGTAAAAATGTGGCTTTTTTCATAGATGTTTACATAAAACAGTGTAAATTTTTTTATTTTTTAACAGTAGTTCTGAAAACTTGTTAAAAAAACTTGTAATTTTTTAGTTTTTTTTAGAGTGGTACAAAATGTGATAATTCGAAAGTTGTCACGCTTCTACATCGTTTTTATTTATTGAAGCGTAAAAATGTGGCCTTTTTAATAGATGTTCTATTAAATGGTGTAAAATGTTTTATTTTTTAACGGTTGTTTCGAAAACTTGTTAAAAACTTGTATTTTTTAGTTTTTTTAGAGTGGTACAAAATGTGATAATTCGAAAGTTGTCACCTTTCTATATAGTATTTATTTATTGAAGCGTAAAAATGTGGCTTTTTTCATAGATGTTCTATTAAATGGTGTAAAATGTTTTATTTTTTAACAGTTGTTTCGAAAACATGTTAAATACTTGTATTTTTTTTAGTTTTCTTTTCTTAAAGTGGTACAAAATGTGATAATTCGAAAGTTGTTACCCTTCTACATCGTTTTTATTTATTGAAACGTAAAAATGTGGCTTTTTTCATAGATGTTCTATTAAATGGTGTAAAATGTTTTATTTTTTAACAGTTGTTTCGAAAACTTGTTAAAAACTTGTATTTTTTTTAGTTTTTTTAGAGTGGTACAAAATGTGATAATTCGAAAGTTGTTACCCTTCTACATCGTTTTTATTTATTGAAACGTAAAAATGTGGCTTTTTTCATAGATGTTCTATTAAATGGTGTAAAATGTTTTATTTTTTAACAGTTGTTTCGAAAACATGTTAAATACTTGTATTTTTTTTAGTTTTCTTAGAGTGGTACAAAATGTGATAATTCGAAAGTTGTTACCCTTCTACATCGTTTTTATTTATTGAAACGTAAAAATGTGGCTTTTTTCATAGATGTTCTATTAAATGGTGTAAAATGTTTTCTTTTTTAACAGTTGTTTCGAAAAGTTGTTAAATAGTTGTATTTTTTTTAGTTTTTTTTAGAGTAGTACAAAATGTGATAATCCGAAAGTTGTTACCCTTCTACATCGTTTTTATTTATTGAAGCGTAAAAATGTGGCTTTTTTCATAGATGTTCTATTAAATGGTGTAAAATGTTTTATTTTTTAACAGTTGTTTCGAAAACTTGTTAAATAATTGTTTTTTTTTAATTCTTTTTAAAGTGGTACAAAATGTGATAATTCGAAAGTTGTCACCCTTCTACATCGTTTTTATTTATTGAAGCGTAAAAATGTGGCTTTTTTCATAGATGTTCTATTAAATGGTGTAAAATGTTTTATTTTTTAACAGTTGTTTCGAAAACTTGTTAAATACTTGTATTTTTTTGGTTTTTTTTAGAGTGGTACAAAATGTGATAATTCGAAAGTTGTCACGCTTCTACATCGTTTTTATTTATTGAAGCTTAAAAATGTGGCTTTTTTAATAGATGTTCTATTAAATGGTGTAAAATGTTTTATTTTTTAACAGTTGTTTCGAAAACTTGTTAAATACTTGTATTATTTTAGCGTAAAAATGTGGCTTTTTTAATAGATGTTCTATTAAATGGTGTAAAATGTTTTATTTTTTAACAGTTGTTTCGAAAACTTGTTAAATACTTGTATTTTTTTACTTTTTTTTAGAGTGGTACAAAATGTGATAATCCGAAAGTTGTTACCCTTCTACATCGTTTTTATTTATTGAAGCGTAAAAATGTGGCTTTTTTCATAGATGTTCTATTAAATGGTGTAAAATGTTTTATTTTTTAACAGTTGTTTCGAAAACTTGTTAAATAATTGTTTTTTTTTAATTTTTTTTAAAGTGGTACAAAATGTGATAATTCGAAAGTTGTCACCCTTCTACATCGTTTTTATTTATTGAAGCGTAAAAATGTGGCTTTTTTCATAGATGTTCTATTAAATGGTGTAAAATTTTTTATTTTTTAACAGTTGTTTCGAAAACTTGTTAAATACTTGTATTTTTTTTGGTTTTTTTTAGAGTGGTACAAAAGGTGATAATTCGAAAGTTGTCACGCTTCTACATCGTTTTTATTTATTGAAGCGTAAAAATGTGGCTTTTTTAATAGATGTTCTATTAAATGGTGTAAAATGTTTTATTTTTTAACAGTTGTTTCGAAAACTTGTTAAATAATTGTATTTTTTTTAGTTTTTTTTAAAGTGGTACAAAATGTGATAATTTGAAAGTTGTCACTCTTCTACATCGTTTTTATTTATTGAAGCGTAAAAATGTGGCTTTTTTCATAGATGTTCTATTAAATGGTGTAAAATGTTTTATTTTTTAACAGTTGTTTCGAAAACTTGTTAAATACTTGTATTTTTTTTAGTTTTTTTTAAAGTGGTACAAAATGTGATAATTCGAAAGTTGTCACCCTTCTACATCATTTTTATTTATTGAAACGTAAAAATGTGGCTTTTTTCATAGATGTTTACATAAAACGGTGTAAATTTTTTTATTTTTTAACAGTACTTCTGAAAACTTGTTAAAAAAACTTGTATTTTTTTAGTTTTTTTTAGAGTGGTACAAAATGTGATAATTCGAAAGTTGTCACGCTTCTACATCGTTTTTATTTATTGAAGCGTAAAAATGTGGCCTTTTTAATAGATGTTCTATTAAATGGTGTAAAATGTTTTATTTTTTAACAGTTGTTTCGAAAACTCGTTAAAAACTTGTATTTTTTTTTAGTTTTTTTAGAGTGGTACAAAATGTGATAATTCGAAAGTTGTCACCTTTCTATATAGTATTTATTTATTGAAGCGTAAAAATGTGGCTTTTTTCATAGATGTTCTATTAAATGGTGTAAAATGTTTTATTTTTTAACAGTTATTTCGAAAACTTGTTAAATACTTGTATTTTTTTTAGTTTTCTTAGAGTGGTACAAAATGTGATAATTCGAAAGTTGTCACCCTTCTACATCGTTTTTATTTATTGAAACGTAAAAATGTGGCTTTTTTCATAGATGTTCTATTAAATGGTGTAAAATGTTTTATTTTTTAACAGTTATTTCGAAAACTTGTTAAATACTTGTATTTTTTTTAGTTTTCTTAGAGTGGTACAAAATGTGATAATTCGAAAGTTGTCACCCTTCTACATCGTTTTTATTTATTGAAGCGTAAAAATGTGGCTTTTTTCATAGATGTTCTATTAAATGGTGTAAAATGTTTTATTTTTTAACAGTTGTTTTGAAAAGTTGTTAAATAGTTGTATTTTTTAGTTTTTTTTAGAGTAGTACAAAATGTGATAATTCGAAAGTTGTCACTCTTCTACATCGTTTTTATTTATTGAAGCGTAAAAATGTGGCTTTTTTCATAGATGTTCTATTAAATGGTGTAAAATAATTTATTTTTTAACAGTTGTTTCGAAAACTTGTTAAATAATTGTTTTTTTTTAATTTTTTTTAAAGTGGTACAAAATGTGATAATTCGAAAGTTGTCACCCTTCTACATCGTTTTTATTTATTGAAGCGTAAAAATGTGGCTTTTTTCATAGATGTTCTATTAAATGGTGTAAAATGTTTTATTTTTTAACAGTTGTTTCGAAAACTTGTTAAATACTTGTATTTTTTTTGGTTTTTTTTAGAGTGGTACAAAATGTGATAATTCGAAAGTTGTCACGCTTCTACATCGTTTTTATTTATTGAAGCGTAAAAATGTGGCTTTTTTAATAGATGTTCTATTAAATGGTGTAAAATGTTTTATTTTTTAACAGTTGTTTCGAAAACTTGTTAAATACTTGTATTTTTTTTAGTTTATTTTAAAGTGGTACAAAATGTGATAATTCGAAAGTTGTCACCCTTCTACATCATTTTTATTTATTGAAACGTAAAAATGTGGCTTTTTTCATAGATGTTTACATAAAACAGTGTAAATTTTTTTATTTTTTAACAGTAGTTCTGAAAACTTGTTAAAAAAACTTGTAATTTTTTAGTTTTTTTTAGAGTGGTACAAAATGTGATAATTCGAAAGTTGTCACGCTTCTACATCGTTTTTATTTATTGAAGCGTAAAAATGTGGCCTTTTTAATAGATGTTCTATTAAATGGTGTAAAATGTTTTATTTTTTAACAGTTGTTTCGAAAACTTGTTAAAAACTTGTATTTTTTTTAGTTTTTTTAGAGTGGTACAAAATGTGATAATTCGAAAGTTGTCACCTTTCTATATAGTATTTATTTATTGAAGCGTAAAAATGTGGCTTTTTTCATAGATGTTCTATTAAATGGTGTAAAATGTTTTATTTTTTAACAGTTGTTTCGAAAACATGTTAAATACTTGTATTTTTTTTAGTTTTCTTAGAGTGGTACAAAATGTGATAATTCGAAAGTTGTTACCCTTCTACATCGTTTTTATTTATTGAAACGTAAAAATGTGGCTTTTTTCATAGATGTTCTATTAAATGGTGTAAAATGTTTTCTTTTTTAACAGTTGTTTCGAAAAGTTGTTAAATAGTTGTATTTTTTTTAGTTTTTTTTAGAGTGGTACAAAATGTGATAATTCGAAAGTTGTCACCCTTCTACATCGTTTTTATTTATTGAAGCGTAAAAATGTGGCTTTTTTCATAGATGTTCTATTAAATGGTGTAAAATGTTTTATTCTTTAACAGTTGTTTCGAAAACTTGTTAAATAATTGTTTTTTTTTAATTTTTTTTAAAGTGGTACAAAATGTGATAATTCGAAAGTTGTCACCCTTCTACATCGTTTTTATTTATTGAAGCGTAAAAATGTGGCTTTTTTCATAGATGTTTACATAAAACGGTGTAAATTTTTTTATTTTTTAACAGTAGTTCGGAAAACTTGTTAAAAAAACTTGTATTTTTTTTAGTTTTTTTTTTCTTAAAGTGGTACAAAATGTGATAATTCGATAGTTATCACCCTTCAACATCGTTTTTATTTATTGAAGCGTAAAAATGTGGCTTTTTTCATAAATGTTCTATTAAATGGTGTAAAATGTTTTATTTTTTAACAGTTGTTTCGAAAACTTGTTAAATACTTGTATTATTTAGTTTTTTTTAAATTGGTACAAAATGTGATAATTCGAAAGTTGTCACCCTTCTACATAGTTTTATTTATAGAAGCGTAAAAATATGGCTTTTTTCATAGATGTTTACATAAAACGGTGTAAAACTTTGTATTTTTTAACAGTAGTTTGGAAAACTTGTTAAAACAACTTGTATTTTTTTTAGTTTTTTTTTTCTTAAAGTGGTACAAAATGTGATAATTCGAAAGTTGTCACCCTTCTACATCGTTTTTATTTATTGAAGCGTAAAAATGTGGCTTTTTTCATAGATGTTCTATTAAATGGTGTAAAATGTTTTATTTTTTAACAGTTGTTTCGAAAACTTGTTAAATACTTGTATTTTTTTTAGTTTTTTTAGAGTGGTACAAAATGTGATAATTCGAAAGATGTTACCCTTCTACATCGTTTTTATTTATTGAAGCGTAAAAATGTGGCTTTTTTTCATCGATGTTCTATTAAATGGTGTAAAATGTTTTATTTTTTAACAGTTGTTTCGAAAACTTGTTAAATACTTGTATTTTTTTTAGTTTTTTTAGAGTGGTACAAAATGTGATAATTCGAAAGATGTTACCCTTCTACATCGTTTTTATTTATTGAAGCGTAAAAATGTGGCTTTTTTCATAGATGTTCTATTAAATGGTGTAAAATGTTTTATTTTTTAACATTTGTTTCGAAAACATGTTAAATACTTGTATTTTTTTTAGTTTTCTTAGAGTGGTACAAAATGTGATAATTCGAAAGTTGTCACCTTCTACATAGTTTTTATTTATAGAAGCGTAAAAATGTGGCTTTTTTCATAGATGTTTACATAAAACGGTGTAAAATTTTGTATTTTTTAACAGTAGTTCGGAAAACTTGTTAAAAACTTGTATTTTTTTTAGTTTTTTTTTCTTAAAGTGGTACAAAATGTGATAATTTGAAAGTTGTCACTCTTCTACATCGTTTTTATTTATTGAAGCGTAAAAATGTGGCTTTTTTCATAGATGTTCTATTAAATGGTGTAAAATGTTTTCTTTTTTAACTGTTGTTTCGAAAAGTTGTTAAATAGTTGTATTTTTTTTAGTTTTTTTTCGAGTGGTACAAAATGTGATAATCCGAAAGTTGTTACCCTTCTACATCGTTTTTATTTATTGAAGCGTAAAAATGTGGCTTTTTTCATAGATGTTCTATTAAATGGTGTAAAATGTTTTATTTTTTAACAGTTGTTTCGAAAACATGTTAAATACTTGTATTTTTTTTTAGTTTTCTTAGAGTGGTACAAAATGTGATAATTCGAAAGTTGTTACCCTTCTACATCGTTTTTATTTATTGAAACGTAAAAATGTGGCTTTTTTCATAGATGTTCTATTAAATGGTGTAAAATGTTTTATTTTTTAACAGTTGTTTCGAAAACTTGTTAAATACTTGTATTTTTTAGTTTTCTTAGAGTGGTACAAAATGTGATAATTCGAAAGTTGTCACCCTTCTACATCGTTTTTATTTATTGAAACGTAAAAATGTGGCTTTTTTCATAGATGTTCTATTAAATGGTGTAAAATGTTTTATTTTTTAACAGTTGTTTCGAAAACTTGTTAAATACTTGTATTTTTTTTAGTTTTTTTTCTTAAAGTGGTACAAAATGTGATAATTCGAAAGTTGTCACCCTTCTACATCGTTTTTATTTATTGAAACGTAAAAATGTGGCATTTTTAATAGATGTTCTATTAAATGGTGTAAAATGTTTTCTTTTTTAACAGTTGTTTCGAAAAGTTGTTAAATAGTTGTATTTTTTTTAGTTTTTTTTAGAGTAGTACAAAATGTGATAATCCGAAAGTTGTTACCCTTCTACATCGTTTTTATTTATTGAAGCGTAAAAATGTGGCTTTTTTCATAGATGTTCTATTAAATGGTGTAAAATGTTTTATTCTTTAACAGTTGTTTCGAAAACATGTTAAATACTTGTATTTTTTTTAGTTTTCTTAGAGTGGTACAAAATGTGATAATTCGAAAGTTGTTACCCTTCTACATCGTTTTTATTTATTGAAACGTAAAAATGTGGCTTTTTTCATAGATGTTCTATTAAATGGTGTAAAATGTTTTCTTTTTTAACAGTTGTTTCGAAAACTTGTTAAATAGTTGTATTTTTTTTAGTTTTTTTTAGAGTGGTACAAAATGTGATAATTCGAAAGTTGTCACCCTTCTACATCGTTTTTATTTATTGAAGCGTAAAAATGTGGCTTTTTTCATAGATGTTCTATTAAATGGTGTAAAATGTTTTATTTTTTAACAGTTGTTTCGAAAACTTGTTAAATACTTGTATTTTTTTGGTTTTTTTTAGAGTGGTACAAAATGTGATAATTCGAAAGTTGTCACGCTTCTACATCGTTTTTATTTATTGAAGCTTAAAAATGTGGCTTTTTTAATAGATGTTCTATTAAATGGTGTAAAATGTTTTATTTTTTAACAGTTGTTTCGAAAACTTGTTAAATACTTGTATTATTTTAGCGTAAAAATGTGGCTTTTTTAATAGATGTTCTATTAAATGGTGTAAAATGTTTTATTTTTTAACAGTTGTTTCGAAAACTTGTTAAATATTTGTATTTTTTTACTTTTTTTTAGAGTGGTACAAAATGTGATAATCCGAAAGTTGTTACCCTTCTACATCGTTTTTATTTATTGAAGCGTAAAAATGTGGCTTTTTTCATAGATGTTCTATTAAATGGTGTAAAATGTTTTATTCTTTAACAGTTGTTTCGAAAACTTGTTAAATAATTGTTTTTTTTTAATTTTTTTTAAAGTGGTACAAAATGTGATAATTCGAAAGTTGTCACCCTTCTACATCGTTTTTATTTATTGAAGCGTAAAAATGTGGCTTTTTTCATAGATGTTCTATTAAATGGTGTAAAATGTTTTATTTTTTAACAGTTGTTTCGAAAACTTGTTAAATACTTGTATTTTTTTTAGTTTTTTTTAGATTGGTACAAAATGTGATAATTCGAAAGTTGTCACGCTTCTACATCGTTTTTATTTATTGAAGCGTAAAAATGTGGCTTTTTTAATAGATGTTCTATTAAATGGTGTAAAATGTTTTATTTTTTAACAGTTGTTTCGAAAACTTGTTAAATACTTGTATTTTTTAATTTTTTTTAAAGTGGTACAAAATGTGATAATTCGAAAGTTGTCACTCTTTTACATCATTTTTATTTATTGAAACGTAAAAGTGTGGCTTTTTTCATAGATGTTTACATAAAACGGTGTAAATTTTTGTATTTTTTAACAGTAGTTCGGAAAACTTGTTAAAAACTTGTATTTTTTTTAGTTTTTTTTTCTTAAAGTGGTACAAAATGTGATAATTTGAAAGTTGTCACTCTTCTACATCGTTTTTATTTATTGAAGCGTAAAAATGTGGCTTTTTTCATAGATGTTCTATTAAATGGTGTAAAATGTTTTATTTTTTAACGAGTTGTTTCGAAAACTTGTTAAATACTTGTATTTTTTAGTTTTTTTTAAAGTGGTACAAAATGTGATAATTCGAAAGTTGTCACCCTTCTACATCATTTTTATTTATTGAAACGTAAAAATGTGGCTTTTTTCATAGATGTTTACATAAAACGGTGTAAATTTTTTTATTTTTTAACAGTACTTCTGAAAACTTGTTAAAAAAACTTGTATTTTTTTAGTTTTTTTTAGAGTGGTACAAAATGTGATAATTCGAAAGTTGTCACGCTTCTACATCGTTTTTATTTATTGAAGCGTAAAAATGTGGCTTTTTTCATAGATGTTCTATTAAATGGTGTAAAATGTTTTATTTTTTATCAGTTGTTTCGAAAACTTGTTAAAAACTTGTATTTTTTTTAGTTTTTTTAGAGTGGTACAAAATGTGATAATTCGAAAGTTGTCACCTTTCTATATAGTATTTATTTATTGAAGCGTAAAAATGTGGCTTTTTTCATAGATGTTCTATTAAATGGTGTAAAATGTTTTATTTTTTAACAGTTGTTTCGAAAACATGTTAAATACTTGTATTTTTTTTAGTTTTTTTTTCTTAAAGTGGTACAAAATGTGATAATTCGAAAGTTGTTACTCTTCTACATCGTTTTTATTTATTGAAACGTAAAAATGTGGCTTTTTTCATAGATGTTCTATTAAATGGTGTAAAATGTTTTATTTTTTAACAGTTGTTTCAAAAACTTGTTAAATACTTGTATTTTTTTAGTTTTTTTTTAAATTGGTACAAAATGTGATAATTCGAAAGTTGTCACCTTCTACATAGTTTTTATTTATTGAAGCGTAAAAATGTGGCTTTTTTCATAGATGTTTACATAAAACGGTGTAAAATTTTGTATTTTTTAACAGTAGTTCGGAAAACTTGTTAAAAACTTGTATTTTTTTTAGTTTTTTTTTCTTAAAGTGGTACAAAATGTGATAATTCGAAAGTTGTCACCTTTCTACATCGTTTTTATTTATTGAAGCGTAAAAATGTGGCTTTTTTCATAGATGTTCTATTAAATGGTGTAAAATGTTTTATTCTTTAACAGTTGTTTCGAAAACTTGTTAAATAATTGTTTTTTTTTAATTTTTTTTAAAGTGGTACAAAATGTGATAATTCGAAAGTTGTCACCCTTCTACATCGTTTTTATTTATTGAAGCGTAAAAATGTGGCTTTTTTCATAGATGTTCTATTAAATGGTGTAAAATGTTTTATTTTTTAACAGTTGTTTCGAAAACTTGTTAAATACTTGTATTTTTTTTGGTTTTTTTTAGAGTGGTACAAAATGTGATAATTCGAAAGTTGTCACGCTTCTACATCGTTTTTATTTATTGAAGCGTAAAAATGTGGCTTTTTTAATAGATGTTCTATTAAATGGTGTAAAATGTTTTATTTTTTAACAGTTGTTTCGAAAACTTGTTAAATAATTGTATTTTTTTTAGTTTTTTTTAAAGTGGTACAAAATGTGATAATTCGAAAGTTGTCACCCTTCTACATCATTTTTATTTATTGAAACGTAAAAATGTGGCTTTTTTCATAGATGTTTACATAAAACGGTGTAAATTTTTTTATTTTTTAACAGTAGTTCTGAAAACTTGTTAAAAAAACTTGTATTTTTTTAGTTTTTTTTAGAGTGGTACAAAATGTGATAATTCGAAAGTTGTCACGCTTCTACATCGTTTTTATTTATTGAAGCGTAAAAATGTGGCCTTTTTAATAGATGTTCTATTAAATGGTGTAAAATGTTTTATTTTTTAACAGTTGTTTCGAAAACTTGTTAAAAACTTGTATTTTTTTTAGTTTTTTTTAAAGTGGTACAAAATGTGATAATTCGAAAGTTGTCACCTTTCTATATAGTATTTATTTATTGAAGCGTAAAAATGTGGCTTTTTTCATAGATGTTCTATTAAATGGTGTAAAATGTTTTATTTTTTAACAGTTGTTTCGAAAACATGTTAAATACTTGTATTTTTTTTAGTTTTTTTCTTAAAGTGGTACAAAATGTGATAATTCGAAAGTTGTTACCCTTCTACATCGTTTTTATTTATTGAAACGTAAAAATGTGGCTTTTTTCATAGATGTTCTATTAAATGGTGTAAAATGTTTTATTTTTTAACAGTTGTTTCAAAAACTTGTTAAATACTTGTATTTTTTAGTTTTTTTTAAATTGGTACAAAATGTGATAATTCGAAAGTTGTCACCTTCTACATAGTTTTTATTTATAGAAGCGTAAAAATGTGGCTTTTTTCATAGATGTTTACATAAAACGGTGTAAAATTTTGTATTTTTTAACAGTAGTTCGGAAAACTTGTTAAATACTTGTATTTTTTTAGTTTTTTTTAAATTGGTACAAAATGTGATAATTCGAAAGTTGTCACCTTCTACATAGTTTTTATTTATTGAAGCGTAAAAATGTGGCTTTTTTCATAGATGTTCTATTAAATGGTGTAAAATGTTTTATTTTTTAACAGTTGTTTCGAAAACTTGTTAAATAATTGTTTTTTTTTAATTTTTTTTAAAGTGGTACAAAATGTGATAATTCGAAAGTTGTCACCCTTCTACATCGTTTTTATTTATTGAAGCGTAAAAATGTGGCTTTTTTCATAGATGTTCTATTAAATGGTGTAAAATGTTTTATTTTTTAACAGTTGTTTCGAAAACTTGTTAAATACTTGTATTTTTTTTGGTTTTTTTTAGAGTGGTACAAAATGTGATAATTCGAAAGTTGTCACGCTTCTACATGGTTTTTATTTATTGAAGCGTAAAAATGTGGCTTTTTTAATAGATGTTCTATTAAATGGTGTAAAATGTTTTATTTTTTAACAGTTGTTTCGAAAACTTGTTAAATAATTGTATTTTTTTAGTTTTTTTTAAAGTGGTACAAAATGTGATAATTCGAAAGTTGTCACCCTTCTACATCATTTTTATTTATTGAAACGTAAAAATGTGGCTTTTTTCATAGATGTTTACATAAAACGGTGTAAATTTTTTTATTTTTTAACAGTAGTTCTGAAAACTTGTTAAAAAAACTTGTATTTTTTTTATTTTATTTTAGAGTGGTACAAAATGTGATAATTCGAAAGTTGTCACGCTTCTACATCGTTTTTATTTATTGAAGCGTAAAAATGTGGCCTTTTTAATAGATGTTCTATTAAATGGTGTAAAATGTTTTATTTTTTAACAGTTGTTTCGAAAACTTGTCAAAAACTTGTATTTTTTTTAGTTTTTTTAGAGTGGTACAAAATGTGATAATTCGAAAGTTGTCACCTTTCTATATAGTATTTATTTATTGAAGCGTAAAAATGTGGCTTTTTTCATAGATGTTCTATTAAATGGTGTAAAATGTTTTATTTTTTAACAGTTGTATCGAAAACTTGTTAAATACTTGTATTTTTTTTAGTTTTTTTTAAAGTGGTACAAAATGTGATAATTCGAAAGTTGTCACCCTTCTACATCATTTTTATTTATTGAAACGTAAAAATGTGGCTTTTTTCATAGATGTTTACATAAAACGGTGTAAATTTTTTTATTTTTTAACAGTAGTTCTGAAAACTTGTTAAAAAAACTTGTAATTTTTTAGTTTTTTTTAGAGTGGTACAAAATGTGATAATTCGAAAGTTGTCACGCTTCTACATCGTTTTTATTTATTGAAGCGTAAAAATGTGGCCTTTTTAATAGATGTTCTATTAAATGGTGTAAAATGTTTTATTTTTTAACAGTTGTTTCGAAAACTTGTTAAAAACTTGTATTTTTTTTAGTTTTTTTAGAGTGGTACAAAATGTGATAATTCGAAAGTTGTCACCTTTCTATATAGTTTTTATTTATTGAAGCGTAAAAATGTGGCTTTTTTCATAGATGTTCTATTAAATGGTGTAAAATGTTTTATTTTTTAACAGTTATTTCGAAAACTTGTTAAATACTTGTATTTTTTTTAGTTTTCTTAGAGTGGTACAAAATGTGATAATTCGAAAGTTGTCACCCTTCTACATCGTTTTTATTTATTGAAGCGTAAAAATGTGGCTTTTTTCATAGATGTTCTATTAAATGGTGTAAAATGATTTTTATTTTTTAACAGCTGTTTCGAAAACTTGTTAAATACTTGTATTTTTTTAGTTTTCTTAGAGTGGTACAAAATGTGATAATTCGAAAGTTGTTACCCTTCTACATCGTTTTTATTTATTGAAACGTAAAAATGTGGCTTTTTTCATAGATGTTCTATTAAATGGTGTAAAATGTTTTATTTTTTAACAGTTGTTTCGAAAACATGTTAAATACTTGTATTTTTTTTAGTTTTCTTAGAGTGGTACAAAATGTGATAATTCGAAAGTTGTTACCCTTCTACATCGTTTTTATTTATTGAAACGTAAAAATGTGGCTTTTTTCATAGATGTTCTATTAAATGGTGTAAAATGTTTTCTTTTTTAACAGTTGTTTCGAAAACTTGTTAAATAGTTGTATTTTTTTTAGTTTTTTTTAGAGTGGTACAAAATGTGATAATTCGAAAGTTGTCACCCTTCTACATCGTTTTTATTTATTGAAGCGTAAAAATGTGGCTTTTTTCATAGATGTTCTATTAAATGGTGTAAAATGTTTTATTCTTTAACAGTTGTTTCGAAAACTTGTTAAATAATTGTTTTTTTTTAATTCTTTTTAAAGTGGTACAAAATGTGATAATTCGAAAGTTGTCACCCTTCTACATCGTTTTTATTTATTGAAGCGTAAAAATGTGGCTTTTTTCATAGATGTTCTATTAAATGGTGTAAAATGTTTTATTTTTTAACAGTTGTTTCGAAAACTTGTTAAATACTTGTATTTTTTTGGTTTTTTTTTTCTTAAAGTGGTACAAAATGTGATAATTCGAAAGTTGTCACGCTTCTACATCGTTTTTATTTATTGAAGCTTAAAAATGTGGCTTTTTTAATAGATGTTCTATTAAATGGTGTAAAATGTTTTATTTTTTAACAGTTGTTTCGAAAACTTGTTAAATACTTGTATTATTTTAGCGTAAAAATGTGGCTTTTTTAATAGATGTTCTATTAAATGGTGTAAAATGTTTTATTTTTTAACAGTTGTTTCGAAAACTTGTTAAATACTTGTATTTTTTTACTTTTTTTTAGAGTGGTACAAAATGTGATAATCCGAAAGTTGTTACCCTTCTACATCGTTTTTATTTATTGAAGCGTAAAAATGTGGCTTTTTTCATAGATGTTCTATTAAATGGTGTAAAATGTTTTATTCTTTAACAGTTGTTTCGAAAACTTGTTAAATAATTGTTTTTTTTTAATTTTTTTTAAAGTGGTACAAAATGTGATAATTCGAAAGTTGTCACCCTTCTACATCGTTTTTATTTATTGAAGCGTAAAAATGTGGCTTTTTTCATAGATGTTCTATTAAATGGTGTAAAATGTTTTATTTTTTAACAGTTGTTTCGAAAACTTGTTAAATACTTGTATTTTTTTTGGTTTTTTTTAGAGTGGTACAAAATGTGATAATTCGAAAGTTGTCACGCTTCTACATCGTTTTTATTTATTGAAGCGTAAAAATGTGGCTTTTTTAATAGATGTTCTATTAAATGGTGTAAAATGTTTTATTTTTTAACAGTTGTTTCGAAAACTTGTTAAATACTTGTATTTTTTTAGTTTTTTTTCTTAAAGTGGTACAAAATGTGATAATTTGAAAGTTGTCACTCTTCTACATCGTTTTTATTTATTGAAGCGTAAAAATGTGGCTTTTTTCATAGATGTTCTATTAAATGGTGTAAAATGTTTTATTTTTTAACAGTTGTTTCGAAAACTTGTTAAATACTTGTATTTTTTTTAGTTTTTTTTAAAGTGGTACAAAATGTGATAATTCGAAAGTTGTCACCCTTCTACATCATTTTTATTTATTGAAACGTAAAAATGTGGCTTTTTTCATAGATGTTTACATAAAACGGTGTAAATTTTTTTATTTTTTAACAGTAGTTCTGAAAACTTGTTAAAAAAACTTGTATTTTTTTAGTTTTTTTTAGAGTGGTACAAAATGTGATAATTCGAAAGTTGTCACGCTTCTACATCGTTTTTATTTATTGAAGCGTAAAAATGTGGCCTTTTTAATAGATGTTCTATTAAATGGTGTAAAATGTTTTATTTTTTAACAGTTGTTTCGAAAACTTGTTAAAAACTTGTATTTTTTTTAGTTTTTTTAGAGTGGTACAAAATGTGATAATTCGAAAGTTGTCACCTTTCTATATAGTATTTATTTATTGAAGCGTAAAAATGTGGCTTTTTTCATAGATGTTCTATTAAATGGTGTAAAATGTTTTATTTTTTAACAGTTGTTTCGAAAACATGTTAAATACTTGTATTTTTTTTAGTTTTCTTAGAGTGGTACAAAATGTGATAATTCGAAAGTTGTTACCCTTCTACATCGTTTTTATTTATTGAAACGTAAAAATGTGGCTTTTTTCATAGATGTTCTATTAAATGGTGTAAAATGTTTTATTTTTTAACAGTTGTTTCGAAAACTTGTTAAATACTTGTATTTTTTTAGTTTTCTTAGAGTGGTACAAAATGTGATAATTCGAAAGTTGTTACCCTTCTACATCGTTTTTATTTATTGAAACGTAAAAATGTGGCTTTTTTCATAGATGTTCTATTAAATGGTGTAAAATGTTTTCTTTTTTAACAGTTGTTTCGAAAAGTTGTTAAATAGTTGTATTTTTTTTAGTTTTTTTTAGAGTGGTACAAAATGTGATAATTCGAAAGTTGTCACCCTTCTACATCGTTTTTATTTATTGAAGCGTAAAAATGTGGCTTTTTTCATAGATGTTCTATTAAATGGTGTAAAATGTTTTATTTTTTAACAGTTGTTTCGAAAACTTGTTAAATAATTGTTTTTTTTTAATTTTTTTTAAAGTGGTACAAAATGTGATAATTCGAAAGTTGTCACCCTTCTACATCGTTTTTATTTATTGAAGCGTAAAAATGTGGCTTTTTTCATAGATGTTCTATTAAATGGTGTAAAATGTTTTATTTTTTAACAGTTGTTTCGAAAACTTGTTAAATACTTGTATTTTTTTGGTTTTTTTTAGAGTGGTACAAAATGTGATAATTCGAAAGTTGTCACGCTTCTACATCGTTTTTATTTATTGAAGCTTAAAAATGTGGCTTTTTTAATAGATGTTCTATTAAATGGTGTAAAATGTTTTATTTTTTAACAGTTGTTTCGAAAACTTGTTAAATACTTGTATTTTTTTTAGTTTATTTTAAAGTGGTACAAAATGTGATAATTCGAAAGTTGTCACCCTTCTACATCATTTTTATTTATTGAAACGTAAAAATGTGGCTTTTTTCATAGATGTTTACATAAAACAGTGTAAATTTTTTTATTTTTTAACAGTAGTTCTGAAAACTTGTTAAAAAAACTTGTAATTTTTTAGTTTTTTTTAGAGTGGTACAAAATGTGATAATTCGAAAGTTGTCACGCTTCTACATCGTTTTTATTTATTGAAGCGTAAAAATGTGGCCTTTTTAATAGATGTTCTATTAAATGGTGTAAAATGTTTTATTTTTTAACAGTTGTTTCGAAAACTCGTTAAAAACTTGTATTTTTTTTAGTTTTTTTAGAGTGGTACAAAATGTGATAATTCGAAAGTTGTCACCTTTCTATATAGTATTTATTTATTGAAGCGTAAAAATGTGGCTTTTTTCATAGATGTTCTATTAAATGGTGTAAAATGTTTTATTTTTTAACAGTTGTTTCGAAAACATGTTAAATACTTGTATTTTTTTAGTTTTCTTAGAGTGGTACAAAATGTGATAATTCGAAAGTTGTTACCCTTCTACATCGTTTTTATTTATTGAAACGTAAAAATGTGGCTTTTTTCATAGATGTTCTATTAAATGGTGTAAAATGTTTTATTTTTTAACAGTTGTTTCGAAAACATGTTAAATACTTGTATTTTTTTTAGTTTTCTTAGAGTGGTACAAAATGTGATAATTCGAAAGTTGTTACCCTTCTACATCGTTTTTATTTATTGAAACGTAAAAATGTGGCTTTTTTCATAGATGTTCTATTAAATGGTGTAAAATGTTTTATTTTTTAACGAGTTGTTTCGAAAACTTGTTAAATACTTGTATTTTTTAGTTTTCTTAGAGTGGTACAAAATGTGATAATTCGAAAGTTGTTACCCTTCTACATCGTTTTTATTTATTGAAACGTAAAAATGTGGCTTTTTTCATAGATGTTCTATTAAATGGTGTAAAATGTTTTATTTTTTAACAGTTGTTTCGAAAACATGTTAAATAGTTGTATTTTTTTTAGTTTTTTTTAGAGTAGTACAAAATGTGATAATCCGAAAGTTGTTACCCTTCTACATCGTTTTTATTTATTGAAGCGTAAAAATGTGGCTTTTTTCATAGATGTTCTATTAAATGGTGTAAAATGTTTTATTTTTTAACAGTTGTTTCGAAAACATGTTAAATACTTGTATTTTTTTAGTTTTTTTTCTTAAAGTGGTACAAAATGTGATAATTCGAAAGTTGTTACCCTTCTACATCGTTTTTATTTATTGAAACGTAAAAATGTGGCTTTTTTCATAGATGTTCTATTAAATGGTGTAAAATGTTTTCTTTTTTAACAGTTGTTTCGAAAAGTTGTTAAATAGTTGTATTTTTTTTAGTTTTTTTTAGAGTAGTACAAAATGTGATAATCCGAAAGTTGTTACCCTTCTACATCGTTTTTATTTATTGAAGCGTAAAAATGTGGCTTTTTTCATAGATGTTCTATTAAATGGTGTAAAATGTTTTATTTTTTAACAGTTGTTTCGAAAACTTGTTAAATACTTGTATTTTTTTGGTTTTTTTTAGAGTGGTACAAAATGTGATAATTCGAAAGTTGTCACGCTTCTACATCGTTTTTATTTATTGAAGCGTAAAAATGTGGCTTTTTTAATAGATGTTCTATTAAATGGTGTAAAATGTTTTATTTTTTAACAGTTGTTTCGAAAACTTGTTAAATACTTGTATTTTTTTTAGTTTTTTTCTTAAAGTGGTACAAAATGTGATAATTTGAAAGTTGTCACTCTTCTACATCGTTTTTATTTATTGAAGCGTAAAAATGTGGCTTTTTTCATAGATGTTCTATTAAATGGTGTAAAATGTTTTATTTTTTAACAGTTGTTTCGAAAACTTGTTAAATATTTGTATTTTTTTACTTTTTTTTAGAGTGGTACAAAATGTGATAATCCGAAAGTTGTTACCCTTCTACATCGTTTTTATTTATTGAAGCGTAAAAATGTGGCTTTTTTCATAGATGTTCTATTAAATGGTGTAAAATGTTTTATTCTTTAACAGTTGTTTCGAAAACTTGTTAAATAATTGTTTTTTTTTAATTTTTTTTAAAGTGGTACAAAATGTGATAATTCGAAAGTTGTCACCCTTCTACATCGTTTTTATTTATTGAAGCGTAAAAATGTGGCTTTTTTCATAGATGTTCTATTAAATGGTGTAAAATGTTTTATTTTTTAACAGTTGTTTCGAAAACTTGTTAAATACTTGTATTTTTTTTGGTTTTTTTTAGAGTGGTACAAAATGTGATAATTCGAAAGTTGTCACGCTTCTACATCGTTTTTATTTATTGAAGCGTAAAAATGTGGCTTTTTTAATAGATGTTCTATTAAATGGTGTAAAATGTTTTATTTTTTAACAGTTGTTTCGAAAACTTGTTAAATAATTGTATTTTTTTTAGTTTTTTTTAAAGTGGTACAAAATGTGATAATTCGAAAGTTGTCACTCTTTTACATCATTTTTATTTATTGAAACGTAAAAGTGTGGCTTTTTTCATAGATGTTTACATAAAACGGTGTAAATTTTTGTATTTTTTAACAGTAGTTCGGAAAACTTGTATTTTTTTTAGTTTTTTTTCTTAAAGTGGTACAAAATGTGATAATTTGAAAGTTGTCACTCTTCTACATCGTTTTTATTTATTGAAGCGTAAAAATGTGGCTTTTTTCATAGATGTTCTATTAAATGGTGTAAAATGTTTTATTTTTTAACAGTTGTTTCGAAAACTTGTTAAATACTTGTATTTTTTTTAGTTTTTTTTAAAGTGGTACAAAATGTGATAATTCGAAAGTTGTCACCCTTCTACATCATTTTTATTTATTGAAACGTAAAAATGTGGCTTTTTTCATAGATGTTTACATAAAACGGTGTAAATTTTTTTATTTTTTAACAGTACTTCTGAAAACTTGTTAAAAAAACTTGTATTTTTTTAGTTTTTTTTAGAGTGGTACAAAATGTGATAATTCGAAAGTTGTCACGCTTCTACATCGTTTTTATTTATTGAAGCGTAAAAATGTGGCCTTTTTAAGAGATGTTCTATTAAATGGTGTAAAATGTTTTATTTTTTAACAGTTGTTTCGAAAACTCGTTAAAAACTTGTATTTTTTTTACTTTTTTTAGAGTGGTACAAAATGTGATAATTCGAAAGTTGTCACCTTTCTATATAGTATTTATTTATTGAAGCGTAAAAATGTGGCTTTTTTCATAGATGTTCTATTAAATGGTGTAAAATGTTTTATTTTTTAACAGTTGTTTCGAAAACATGTTAAATACTTGTATTTTTTTTAGTTTTTTTAGAGTGGTACAAAATGTGATAATTCGAAAGTTGTTACCCTTCTACATCGTTTTTATTTATTGAAACGTAAAAATGTGGCTTTTTTCATAGATGTTCTATTAAATGGTGTAAAATGTTTTATTTTTTAACAGTTGTTTCAAAAACTTGTTAAATACTTGTATTTTTTTAGTTTTTTTTTAAATTGGTACAAAATGTGATAATTCGAAAGTTGTCACCTTCTACATAGTTTTTATTTATAGAAGCGTAAAAATGTGGCTTTTTTCATAGATGTTTACATAAAACGGTGTAAAATTTTGTATTTTTTAACAGTAGTTCGGAAAACTTGTTAAATAGTTGTATTTTTTTTAGTTTTTTTTAGAGTGGTACAAAATGTGTTAATTCGAAAGTTGTCACCCTTCTACATCGTTTTTATTTATTGAAGCGTAAAAATGTGGCTTTTTTCATAGATGTTCTATTAAATGGTGTAAAATGTTTTATTTTTTAACAGTTGTTTCGAAAACTTGTTAAATAATTGTTTTTTTTTAATTTTTTTTAAAGTGGTACAAAATGTGATAATTCGAAAGTTGTCACCCTTCTACATCGTTTTTATTTATTGAAGCGTAAAAATGTGGCTTTTTTCATAGATGTTCTATTAAATGGTGTAAAATGTTTTATTTTTTAACGGTTGTTTCGAAAACTTGTTAAATACTTGTATTTTTTGGTTTTTTTTAGAGTGGTACAAAATGTGATAATTCGAAAGTTGTCACGCTTCTACATGGTTTTTATTTATTGAAGCGTAAAAATGTGGCTTTTTTAATAGATGTTCTATTAAATGGTGTAAAATGTTTTATTTTTTAACAGTTGTTTCGAAAACTTGTTAAATAATTGTATTTTTTTTAGTTTTTTTTAAAGTGGTACAAAATGTGATAATTCGAAAGTTGTCACCCTTCTACATCATTTTTATTTATTGAAACGTAAAAATGTGGCTTTTTTCATAGATGTTTACATAAAACGGTGTAAATTTTTTTTTTTTTAACAGTTGTTTCGAAAACTTGTTAAATACTTGTATTTTTTTAGTTTTTTTTAGAGTGGTACAAAATGTGATAATTCGAAAGTTGTCACGCTTCTACATCGTTTTTATTTATTGAAGCGTAAAAATGTGGCCTTTTTAATAGATGTTCTATTAAATGGTGTAAAATGTTTTATTTTTTAACAGTTGTTTCGAAAACTCGTTAAAAACTTGTATTTTTTTTAGTTTTTTTAGAGTGGTACAAAATGTGATAATTCGAAAGTTGTCACCTTTCTATATAGTATTTATTTATTGAAGCGTAAAAATGTGGCTTTTTTCATAGATGTTCTATTAAATGGTGTAAAATGTTTTATTTTTTAACAGTTGTTTCGAAAACTTGTTAAATACTTGTATTTTTTTAGTTTTTTTAGAGTGGTACAAAATGTGATAATTCGAAAGTTGTTACCCTTCTACATCGTTTTTATTTATTGAAACGTAAAAATGTGGCTTTTTTCATAGATGTTCTATTAAATGGTGTAAAATGTTTTATTTTTTAACAGTTGTTTCAAAAACTTGTTAAATACTTGTATTTTTTTAGTTTTTTTTAAATTGGTACAAAATGTGATAATTCGAAAGTTGTCACCTTCTACATAGTTTTTATTTATAGAAGCGTAAAAATGTGGCTTTTTTCATAGATGTTTACATAAAACGGTGTAAAATTTTGTATTTTTTAACAGTAGGTCGGAAAACTTGTTAAATAATTGTATTTTTTTAGTTTTTTTTCTTAAAGTGGTACAAAATGTGATAATTTGAAAGTTGTCACTCTTCTACATCGTTTTTATTTATTGAAGCGTAAAAATGTGGCTTTTTTCATAGATGTTCTATTAAATGGTGTAAAATGTTTTCTTTTTTAACAGTTGTTTCGAAAACTTGTTAAATAATTGTTTTTTTTTTAATTTTTTTTAAAGTGGTACAAAATGTGATAATTCGAAAGTTGTCACCCTTCTACATCGTTTTTATTTATTGAAGCGTAAAAATGTGGCTTTTTTCATAGATGTTCTATTAAATGGTGTAAAATGTTTTATTTTTTAACAGTTGTTTCGAAAACTTGTTAAATACTTGTATTTTTTTTAGTTTTTTTTAGAGTGGTACAAAATGTGATAATTCGAAAGTTGTCACGCTTCTACATCGTTTTTATTTATTGAAGCGTAAAAATGTGGCTTTTTTAATAGATGTTCTATTAAATGGTGTAAAATGTTTTATTTTTTAACAGTTGTTTCGAAAACTTGTTAAATAATTGTATTTTTTAGTTTTTTTTAAAGTGGTACAAAATGTGATAATTCGAAAGTTGTCACCCTTCTACATCATTTTTATTTATTGAAACGTAAAAATGTGGCTTTTTTCATAGATGTTTACATAAAACGGTGTAAATTTTTTTATTTTTTAACAGTAGTTCTGAAAACTTGTTAAAAAAACTTGTATTTTTTTTATTTTATTTTAGAGTGGTACAAAATGTGATAATTCGAAAGTTGTCACGCTTCTACATCGTTTTTATTTATTGAAGCGTAAAAATGTGGCCTTTTTAATAGATGTTCTATTAAATGGTGTAAAATGTTTTATTTTTTAACAGTTGTTTCGAAAACTTGTTAAATACTTGTATTTTTTAGTTTTTTTTCTTAAAGTGGTACAAAATGTGATAATTCGAAAGTTGTCACCTTTCTATATAGTTTTTATTTATTGAAGCGTAAAAATGTGGCTTTTTTCATAGATGTTCTATTAAATGGTGTAAAATGTTTTATTTTTTAACAGTTGTATCGAAAACTTGTTAAATACTTGTATTTTTTTTAGTTTTTTTTAAAGTGGTACAAAATGTGATAATTCGAAAGTTGTCACCCTTCTACATCATTTTTATTTATTGAAACGTAAAAATGTGGCTTTTTTTATAGATGTTTACATAAAACGGTGTAAATTTTTTTATTTTTTAACAGTAGTTCTGAAAACTTGTTAAAAAAACTTGTATTTTTTTTAGTTTTTTTTAGAGTGGTACAAAATGTGATAATTCGAAAGTTGTCACGCTTCTACATCGTTTTTATTTATTGAAGCGTAAAAATGTGGCCTTTTTAATAGATGTTCTATTAAATGGTGTAAAATGTTTTATTTTTTAACAGTTGTTTCGAAAACTTGTTAAAAACTTGTATTCTTTTTAGTTTTTTTAGAGTGGTACAAAATGTGATAATTCGAAAGTTGTCACCTTTCTATATAGTATTTATTTATTGAAGCGTAAAAATGTGGCTTTTTTCATAGATTTTCTATTAAATGGTGTAAAATGTTTTATTTTTTAAAAGTTGTTTCGAAAACATGTTAAATACTTGTATTTTTTTTAGTTTTCTTAGAGTGGTACAAAATGTGATAATTCGAAAGTTGTTACCCTTCTACATCGTTTTTATTTATTGAAACGTAAAAATGTGGCTTTTTTCATAGATGTTCTATTAAATGGTGTAAAATGTTTTATTTTTTAACAGTTGTTTCGAAAACTTGTTAAATACTTGTATTTTTTAGTTTTTTTTAAATTGGTACAAAATGTGATAATTCGAAAGTTGTCACCTTCTACATAGTTTTTATTTATAGAAGCGTAAAAATGTGGCTTTTTTCATAGATGTTTACATAAAACGGTGTAAAATTTTGTATTTTTTAACAGTAGTTCGGAAAACTTGTTAAAAACTTGTATTTTTTTTAGTTTTTTTTTTCTTAAAGTGGTACAAAATGTGATAATTCGAAAGTTGTTACTCTTCTACATCGTTTTTATTTATTGAAGCGTAAAAATGTGGCTTTTTTCATAGATGTTCTATTAAATGGTGTAAAATGTTTTCTTTTTTAACAGTTGTTTCGAAAATTTGTTAAATAGTTGTATTTTTTTAGTTTTTTTTAGAGTGGTACAAAATGTGATAATTCGAAAGTTGTCACCCTTCTACATCGTTTTTATTTATTGAAGCGTAAAAATGTGGCTTTTTTCATAGATGTTCTATTAAATGGTGTAAAATGTTTTATTTTTTAACAGTTGTTTCGAAAACTTGTTAAATAATTGTTTTTTTTTAATTTTTTTTAAAGTGGTACAAAATGTGATAATTCGAAAGTTGTCACCCTTCTACATCGTTTTTATTTATTGAAACGTAAAAATGTGGCTTTTTTCATAGATGTTTACATAAAACGGTGTAAATTTTTTTATTTTTTAAACAGTAGTTCGGAAAACTTGTTAAAAACTTGTATTTTTTTTAGTTTTTTTTTTCTTAAAGTGGTACAAAATGTGATAATTCGGAAGTTGTTACTCTTCTACATCGTTTTTATTTATTGAAGCGTAAAAATGTGGCTTTTTTCATAGATGTTCTATTAAATGGTGTAAAATGTTTTATTTTTTAACAGTTGTTTCGAAAACTTGTTAAATACTTGTATTTTTTTAGTTTTTTTTAGAGTGGTACAAAATGTGATAATTCGAAAGTTGTCACGCTTCTACATCGTTTTTATTTATTGAAGCGTAAAAATGTGGCTTTTTTAATAGATGTTCTATTAAATGGTGTAAAATGTTTTATTTTTTAACAGTTGTTTCGAAAACTTGTTAAATAATTGTATTTTTTTTAGTTTTTTTTAAAGTGGTACAAAATGTGATAATTCGAAAGTTGTCACTCTTTTACATCATTTTTATTTATTGAAACGTAAAAGTGTGGCTTTTTTCATAGATGTTTACATAAAACGGTGTAAATTTTTGTATTTTTTAACAGTAGTTCGGAAAACTTGTATTTTTTTTAGTTTTTTTTTCTTAAAGTGGTACAAAATGTGATAATTTGAAAGTTGTCACTCTTCTACATCGTTTTTATTTATTGAAGCGTAAAAATGTGGCTTTTTTCATAGATGTTCTATTAAATGGTGTAAAATGTTTTATTTTTTAACAGTTGTTTCGAAAACTTGTTAAATACTTGTATTTTTTTTAGTTTTTTTTAAAGTGGTACAAAATGTGATAATTCGAAAGTTGTCACCCTTCTACATCATTTTTATTTATTGAAACGTAAAAATGTGGCTTTTTTCATAGATGTTTACATAAAACGGTGTAAATTTTTTTATTTTTTAACAGTACTTTTGAAAACTTGTTAAAAAAACTTGTATTTTTTTAGTTTTTTTTAGAGTGGTACAAAATGTGATAATTCGAAAGTTGTCACGCTTCTACATCGTTTTTATTTATTGAAGCGTAAAAATGTGGCCTTTTTAATAGATGTTCTATTAAATGGTGTAAAATGTTTTATTTTTTAACAGTTGTTTCGAAAACTCGTTAAAAACTTGTATTGTTTTTATTTTTTTTTTCTTAAAGTGGTACAAAATGTGATAATTCGAAAGTTGTCACCTTTCTATATAGTATTTATTTATTGAAGCGTAAAAATGTGGCTTTTTTCATAGATGTTCTATTAAATGGTGTAAAATGTTTTATTTTTTAACAGTTGTTTCGAAAACATGTTAAATACTTGTATTTTTTTTAGTTTTCTTAGAGTGGTACAAAATGTGATAATTCGAAAGTTGTTACCCTTCTACATCGTTTTTATTTATTGAAACGTAAAAATGTGGCTTTTTTCATAGATGTTCTATTAAATGGTATAAAATGTTTTATTTTTTAACAGTTGTTTCGAAAACATGTTAAATACTTGTATTTTTTTTAGTTTTCTTAGAGTGGTACAAAATGTGATAATTCGAAAGTTGTTACCCTTCTACATCGTTTTTATTTATTGAAACGTAAAAATGTGGCTTTTTTCATAGATGTTCTATTAAATGGTGTAAAATGTTTTCTTTTTTAACAGTTGTTTCGAAAAGTTGTTAAATAGTTGTATTTTTTTTAGTTTTTTTTAGAGTAGTACAAAATGTGATAATCCGAAAGTTGTTACCCTTCTACATCGTTTTTATTTATTGAAGCGTAAAAATGTGGCTTTTTTCATAGATGTTCTATTAAATGGTGTAAAATGTTTTATTCTTTAACAGTTGTTTCGAAAACTTGTTAAATAATTGTTTTTTTTTAATTTTTTTTAAAGTGGTACAAAATGTGATAATTCGAAAGTTGTCACCCTTCTACATCGTTTTTATTTATTGAAGCGTCAAAATGTGGCTTTTTTCATAGATGTTCTATTAAATGGTGTAAAATGTTTTATTTTTTAACAGTTGTTTCGAAAACTTGTTAAATACTTGTATTTTTTTGGTTTTTTTTAGAGTGGTACAAAATGTGATAATTCGAAAGTTGTCACGCTTCTACATCGTTTTTATTTATTGAAGCGTAAAAATGTGGCTTTTTTAATAGATGTTCTATTAAATGGTGTAAAATGTTTTATTTTTTAACAGTTGTTTCGAAAACTTGTTAAATACTTGTATTTTTTTTAGTTTTTTTTAAAGTGGTACAAAATGTGATAATTCGAAAGTTGTCACCCTTCTACATCATTTTTATTTATTGAAACGTAAAAATGTGGCTTTTTTCATAGATGTTTACATAAAACAGTGTAAATTTTTTTATTTTTTAACAGTAGTTCTGAAAACTTGTTAAAAAAACTTGTAATTTTTTAGTTTTTTTTAGAGTGGTACAAAATGTGATAATTCGAAAGTTGTCACGCTTCTACATCGTTTTTATTTATTGAAGCGTAAAAATGTGGCCTTTTTAATAGATGTTCTATTAAATGGTGTAAAATGTTTTATTTTTTAACAGTTGTTTCGAAAACTCGTTAAAAACTTGTATTTTTTTTAGTTTTTTTAGAGTGGTACAAAATGTGATAATTCGAAAGTTGTCACCTTTCTATATAGTATTTATTTATTGAAGCGTAAAAATGTGGCTTTTTTCATAGATGTTCTATTAAATGGTGTAAAATGTTTTATTTTTTAATGTTGTTTCGAAAACATGTTAAATACTTGTATTTTTTTTAGTTTTCTTAGAGTGGTACAAAATGTGATAATTCGAAAGTTGTTACCCTTCTACATCGTTTTTATTTATTGAAACGTAAAAATGTGGCTTTTTTCATAGATGTTCTATTAAATGGTGTAAAATGTTTTATTTTTTAACAGTTGTTTCGAAAACATGTTAAATACTTGTATTTTTTTAGTTTTTTTTAGAGTGGTACAAAATGTGATAATTCGAAAGTTGTTACCCTTCTACATCGTTTTTATTTATTGAAACGTAAAAATGTGGCTTTTTTCATAGATGTTCTATTAAATGGTGTAAAATGTTTTATTTTTTAACAGTTGTTTCGAAAACATGTTAAATACTTGTATTTTTTTTAGTTTTCTTAGAGTGGTACAAAATGTGATAATTCGAAAGTTGTTACCCTTCTACATCGTTTTTATTTATTGAAACGTAAAAATGTGGCTTTTTTCATAGATGTTCTATTAAATGGTGTAAAATGTTTTCTTTTTTAACAGTTGTTTCGAAAAGTTGTTAAATAGTTGTATTTTTTTTAGTTTATTTTAGAGTAGTACAAAATGTGATAATCCGAAAGTTGTTACCCTTCTACATCGTTTTTATTTATTGAAGCGTAAAAATGTGGCTTTTTTCATAGATGTTCTATTAAATGGTGTAAAATGTTTTATTCTTTAACAGTTGTTTCGAAAACTTGTTAAATAATTGTTTTTTTTTAATTTTTTTTAAAGTGGTACAAAATGTGATAATTCGAAAGTTGTCACCCTTCTACATCGTTTTTATTTATTGAAGCGTAAAAATGTGGCTTTTTTCATAGATGTTCTATTAAATGGTGTAAAATATTTTATTTTTTAACAGTTGTTTCGAAAACTTGTTAAATACTTGTATTTTTTTTAGTTTTTTTTAGATTGGTACAAAATGTGATAATTCGAAAGTTGTCACGCTTCTACATCGTTTTTATTTATTGAAGCGTAAAAATGTGGCTTTTTTAATAGATGTTCTATTAAATGGTGTAAAATGTTTTATTTTTTAACAGTTGTTTCGAAAACTTGTTAAATACTTGTATTATTTTAGCGTAAAAATGTGGCTTTTTTAATAGATGTTCTATTAAATGGTGTAAAATGTTTTATTTTTTAACAGTTGTTTCGAAAACTTGTTAAATACTTGTATTTTTTTACTTTTTTTTAGAGTGGTACAAAATGTGATAATCCGAAAGTTGTTACCCTTCTACATCGTTTTTATTTATTGAAGCGTAAAAATGTGGCTTTTTTCATAGATGTTCTATTAAATGGTGTAAAATGTTTTATTCTTTAACAGTTGTTTCGAAAACTTGTTAAATAATTGTTTTTTTTTAATTTTTTTTAAAGTGGTACAAAATGTGATAATTCGAAAGTTGTCACCCTTCTACATCGTTTTTATTTATTGAAGCGTAAAAATGTGGCTTTTTTCATAGATGTTCTATTAAATGGTGTAAAATGTTTTATTTTTTAACAGTTGTTTCGAAAACTTGTTAAATACTTGTATTTTTTTAGTTTTTTTTAAAGTGGTACAAAATGTGATAATTCGAAAGTTGTCACGCTTCTACATCGTTTTTATTTATTGAAGCGTAAAAATGTGGCTTTTTTAATAGATGTTCTATTAAATGGTGTAAAATGTTTTATTTTTTAACAGTTGTTTCGAAAACTTGTTAAATAATTGTATTTTTTTTAGTTTTTTTTAAAGTGGTACAAAATGTGATAATTCGAAAGTTGTCACTCTTTTACATCATTTTTATTTATTGAAACGTAAAAGTGTGGCTTTTTTCATAGATGTTTACATAAAACGGTGTAAAATTTTGTATTTTTTAACAGTAGTTCGGAAAACTTGTTAAAAACTTGTATTTTTTTTAGTTTTTTTTTCTTAAAGTGGTACAAAATGTGATAATTTGAAAGTTGTCACTCTTCTACATCGTTTTTATTTATTGAAGCGTAAAAATGTGGCTTTTTTCATAGATGTTCTATTAAATGGTGTAAAATGTTTTATTTTTTAATGCTTGTTTCAAAAACTTGTTAAATACTTGTATTTTTTTTAGTTTTTTTTAAAGTGGTACAAAATGTGATAATTCGAAAGTTGTCACCCTTCTACATCATTTTTATTTATTGAAACGTAAAAATGTGGCTTTTTTCATAGATGTTTACATAAAACGGTGTAAATTTTTTTTATTTTTTAACAAAGATTCGGAAAACTTGTTAAAAAAACTTGTATTTTTTTAGTTTTTTTTAGAGTGGTACAAAATGTGATAATTCGAAAGTTGTCACGCTTCTACATCGTTTTTATTTATTGAAGCGTAAAAATGTGGCCTTTTTAATAGATGTTCTATTAAATGGTGTAAAATGTTTTATTTTTTAACAGTTGTTTCGAAAACTTGTTAAAAACTTGTATTTTTTTTAGTTTTTTTAGAGTGGTACAAAATGTGATAATTCGAAAGTTGTCACCTTTCTATATAGTATTTATTTATTGAAGCGTAAAAATGTGGCTTTTTTCATAGATGTTCTATTAAATGGTGTAAAATGTTTTATTTTTTAACAGTTGTTTCGAAAACATGTTAAATACTTGTATTTTTTAGTTTTTTTAGAGTGGTACAAAATGTGATAATTCGAAAGTTGTTACCCTTCTACATCGTTTTTATTTATTGAAACGTAAAAATGTGGCTTTTTTCATAGATGTTCTATTAAATGGTGTAAAATGTTTTATTTTTTTAACGCTTGTTTCAAAAACTTGTTAAATACTTGTATTTTTTAGTTTTTTTTTAAATTGGTACAAAATGTGATAATTCGAAAGTTGTCACCTTCTACATAGTTTTTATTTATAGAAGCGTAAATATGTGGCTTTTTTCATAGATGTTTACATAAAACGGTGTAAAATTTTGTATTTTTTAACAGTAGTTCGGAAAACTTGTTAAATAGTTGTATTTTTTTTAGTTTTTTTTAGAGTGGTACAAAATGTGTTAATTCGAAAGTTGTCACCCTTCTACATCGTTTTTATTTATTGAAGCGTAAAAATGTGGCTTTTTTCATAGATGTTCTATTAAATGGTGTAAAATGTTTTATTTTTTAACAGTTGTTTCGAAAACTTGTTAAATACTTGTATTTTTTTTGGTTTTTTTTAGAGTGGTACAAAATGTGATAATTCGAAAGTTGTCACGCTTCTACATCGTTTTTATTTATTGAAGCGTAAAAATGTGGCTTTTTTAATAGATGTTCTATTAAATGGTGTAAAATGTTTTATTTTTTAACAGTTGTTTCGAAAACTTGTTAAATAATTGTATTTTTTTAGTTTTTTTTAAAGTGGTACAAAATGTGATAATTCGAAAGTTGTCACTCTTTTACATCATTTTTATTTATTGAAACGTAAAAGTGTGGCTTTTTTCATAGATGTTTACATAAAACGGTGTAAATTTTTGTATTTTTTAACAGTAGTTCGGAAAACTTGTATTTTTTTTAGTTTTTTTTCTTAAAGTGGTACAAAATGTGATAATTTGAAAGTTGTCACTCTTCTACATCGTTTTTATTTATTGAAGCGTAAAAATGTGGCTTTTTTCATAGATGTTCTATTAAATGGTGTAAAATGTTTTATTTTTTAACAGTTGTTTCAAAAACTTGTTAAATACTTGTATTTTTTTTAGTTTTTTTTAAAGTGGTACAAAATGTGATAATTCGAAAGTTGTCACCCTTCTACATCATTTTTATTTATTGAAACGTAAAAATGTGGCTTTTTTCATAGATGTTTACATAAAACGGTGTAAATTTTTTTATTTTTTAACAGTAGTTCTGAAAACTTGTTAAAAAAACTTGTATTTTTTTAGTTTTTTTTAGAGTGGTACAAAATGTGATAATTCGAAAGTTGTCACGCTTCTACATCGTTTTTATTTATTGAAGCGTAAAAATGTGGCCTTTTTAATAGATGTTCTATTAAATGGTGTAAAATGTTTTATTTTTTAACAGTTGTTTCGAAAACTCGTTAAAAACTTGTATTTTTTTTAGTTTTTTTAGAGTGGTACAAAATGTGATAATTCGAAAGTTGTCACCTTTCTATATAGTATTTATTTATTGAAGCGTAAAAATGTGGCTTTTTTCATAGATGTTCTATTAAATGGTGTAAAATGTTTTATTTTTTAACAGTTGTTTCGAAAACATGTTAAATACTTGTATTTTTTTTAGTTTTTTTAGAGTGGTACAAAATGTGATAATTCGAAAGTTGTTACCCTTCTACATCGTTTTTATTTATTGAAACGTAAAAATGTGGCTTTTTTCATAGATGTTCTATTAAATGGTGTAAAATGTTTTATTTTTTAACAGTTGTTTCAAAAACTTGTTAAATACTTGTATTTTTTTAGTTTTTTTTTAAATTGGTACAAAATGTGATAATTCGAAAGTTGTCACCTTCTACATAGTTTTTATTTATAGAAGCGTAAAAATGTGGCTTTTTTCATAGATGTTTACATAAAACGGTGTAAAATTTTGTATTTTTTAACAGTAGTTCGGAAAACTTGTTAAATAGTTGTATTTTTTTTAGTTTTTTTTAGAGTGGTACAAAATGTGTTAATTCGAAAGTTGTCACCCTTCTACATCGTTTTTATTTATTGAAGCGTAAAAATGTGGCTTTTTTCATAGATGTTCTATTAAATGGTGTAAAATGTTTTATTCTTTAACAGTTGTTTCGAAAACTTGTTAAATAATTGTTTTTTTTTAATTTTTTTTAAAGTGGTACAAAATGTGATAATTCGAAAGTTGTCACCCTTCTACATCGTTTTTATTTATTGAAGCGTAAAAATGTGGCTTTTTTCATAGATGTTCTATTAAATGGTGTAAAATGTTTTATTTTTTAACAGTTGTTTCGAAAACTTGTTAAATACTTGTATTTTTTTTGGTTTTTTTTAGAGTGGTACAAAATGTGATAATTCGAAAGTTGTCACGCTTCTACATCGTTTTTATTTATTGAAGCGTAAAAATGTGGCTTTTTTAATAGATGTTCTATTAAATGGTGTAAAATGTTTTATTTTTTAACAGTTGTTTCGAAAACTTGTTAAATAATTGTATTTTTTTTAGTTTTTTTTAAAGTGGTACAAAATGTGATAATTCGAAAGTTGTCACCCTTCTACATCATTTTTATTTATTGAAACGTAAAAATGTGGCTTTTTTCATAGATGTTTACATAAAACGGTGTAAATTTTTTTATTTTTTAACAGTAGTTCTGAAAACTTGTTAAAAAAACTTGTATTTTTTTTATTTTATTTTAGAGTGGTACAAAATGTGATAATTCGAAAGTTGTCACGCTTCTACATCGTTTTTATTTATTGAAGCGTAAAAATGTGGCCTTTTTAATAGATGTTCTATTAAATGGTGTAAAATGTTTTATTTTTTAACAGTTGTTTCGAAAACTTGTTAAAAACTTGTATTTTTTTTAGTTTTTTTAGAGTGGTACAAAATGTGATAATTCGAAAGTTGTCACCTTTCTATATAGTATTTATTTATTGAAGCGTAAAAATGTGGCTTTTTTCATAGATGTTCTATTAAATGGTGTAAAATGTTTTATTTTTTAACAGTTGTATCGAAAACTTGTTAAATACTTGTATTTTTTTTAGTTTTTTTTAAAGTGGTACAAAATGTGATAATTCGAAAGTTGTCACCCTTCTACATCATTTTTATTTATTGAAACGTAAAAATGTGGCTTTTTTCATAGATGTTTACATAAAACGGTGTAAATTTTTTTATTTTTTAACAGTAGTTCTGAAAACTTGTTAAAAAAACTTGTATTTTTTTTAGTTTTTTTTAGAGTGGTACAAAATGTGATAATTCGAAAGTTGTCACGCTTCTACATCGTTTTTATTTATTGAAGCGTAAAAATGTGGCCTTTTTAATAGATGTTATATTAAATGGTGTAAAATGTTTTATTTTTTAACAGTTGTTTCGAAACCTTGTTAAATAATTGTTTTTTTTTAATTTTTTTTAAAGTGGTACAAAATGTGATAATTCGAATGTTGTCACCCTTCTACATCGTTTTTATTTATTGAAACGTAAAAATGTGGCTTTTTTCATAGATGTTTACATAAAACGGTGTAAATTTTTTTATTTTTTAAACAGTAGTTCGGAAACTTGTTAAAAAAACTTGTATTTTTTGTAGTTTTGTTTTTTTAAAGTCAAAATGTGATAATTCGAAAGTTGTCACCCTTCTACATCGTTTTTATTTATTGAAACATAAAAATGTGGCTTTTTTCATAGATGTTCTATTAAATGGTGTAAAATGATTTTTATTTTTTAACAGTTGTTTCGAAAACTTGTTAAATACTTGTATTTTTTAGTTTTTTTTTAAATTGGTACAAAATGTGATAATTCGATAGTTGTCACCCTTCTACATAGTTTTTATTTATAGAAGCGTAAAAATGTGGCTTTTTTCATAGATGTTTACATAAAACGGTGTAAAATTTTGTATTTTTTAACAGTAGTTCGGAAAACTTGTTAAAAACTTGTATTTTTTTTAGTTTTTTTTTCTTAAAGTGGTACAAAATGTGATAATTTGAAAGTTGTCACTCTTCTACATCGTTTTTATTTATTGAAGCGTAAAAATGTGGCTTTTTTCATAGATGTTCTATTAAATGGTGTAAAATGTTTTATTTTTTAACAGTTGTTTCGAAAACTTGTTAAATACTTGTATTTTTTTTAGTTTTTTTTAAAGTGGTACAAAATGTGATAATTCGAAAGTTGTCACCCTTCTACATCATTTTTATTTATTGAAACGTAAAAATGTGGCTTTTTTCATAGATGTTTACATAAAACGGTGTAAATTTTTTTATTTTTTAACAGTTGTTTTGAAAACTTGTTAAATACTTGTATTTTTTAGTTTTTTTTTAAATTGGTACAAAATGTGATAATTCGAAAGTTGTCACCCTTCTACATCGTTTTTATTTATTGAAACGTAAAAATGTGGCTTTTTTCATAGATGTTTACATAAAACGATGTAAATTTTTTTATTTTTTAAACAGTAGTTCGGAAACTTGTTAAAAAAACTTGTATTTTTTTTAGTTTTTTTTTTTAAAGTCAAAATGTGATAATTCGAAAGTTGTCACCCTTCTACATCGTTTTTATTTATTGAGACATAAAAATTTGGCTTTTTTCATAGATGTTCTATTAAATGGTGTAAAATGATTTTTATTTTTTAACAGTTGTTTCGAAAACTTGTTAAATACTTGTATTTTTTAGTTTTTTTTTAAATTGGTACAAAATGTGATAATTCGATAGTTGTCACCCTTCTACATAGTTTTTATTTATAGAAGCGTAAAAATGTGGCTTTTTTCATAGATGTTTACATAAAACGGTGTAAAATTTTGTATTTTTTAACAGTAGTTCGGAAAACTTGTTAAAAACTTGTATTTTTTTTAGTTTTTTTTTCTTAAAGTGGTACAAAATGTGATAATTTGAAAGTTGTCACTCTTCTACATCGTTTTTATTTATTGAAGCGTAAAAATGTGGCTTTTTTCATAGATGTTCTATTAAATGGTGTAAAATGTTTTATTTTTTAACAGTTGTTTCGAAAACTTGTTAAATACTTGTATTTTTTTTAGTTTTTTTTAAAGTGGTACAAAATGTGATAATTCGAAAGTTGTCACCCTTCTACATCATTTTTATTTATTGAAACGTAAAAATGTGGCTTTTTTCATAGATGTTTACATAAAACGGTGTAAATTTTTTTATTTTTTAACAGTAGTTCTGAAAACTTGTTAAAAAAACTTGTATTTTTTTAGTTTTTTTTAAAGTGGTACAAAATGTGATAATTCGAAAGTTGTCACGCTTCTACATCGTTTTTATTTATTGAAGCGTAAAAATGTGGCCTTTTTAATAGATGTTCTATTAAATGGTGTAAAATGTTTTATTTTTTAACAGTTGTTTCGAAAACTTATTAAAAACTTGTATTTTTTTTAGTTTTTTTAGAGTGGTACAAAATGTGATAATTCGAAAGTTGTCACCTTTCTATATAGTATTTATTTATTGAAGCGTAAAAATGTGGCTTTTTTCATAGATTTTCTATTAAATGGTGTAAAATGTTTTATTTTTTAACAGTTGTTTCGAAAACATGTTAAATAGTTGTATTTTTTTTAGTTTTCTTAGAGTGGTACAAAATGTGATAATTCGAAAGTTGTTACCCTTCTACATCGTTTTTATTTATTGAAACGTAAAAATGTGGCTTTTTTCATAGATGTTCTATTAAATGGTGTAAAATGTTTTATTTTTTAACAGTTGTTTCGAAAACTTGTTAAATACTTGTATTTTTTTAGTTTTTTTTAAATTGGTACAAAATGTGATAATTCGAAAGTTGTCACCTTCTACATAGTTTTTATTTATAGAAGCGTAAAAATGTGGCTTTTTTCATAGATGTTTACATAAAACGGTGTAAAATTTTGTATTTTTTAACAGTAGTTCGGAAAACTTGTTAAAAACTTGTATTTTTTTTAGTTTTTTTTTCTTAAAGTGGTACAAAATGTGATAATTCGAAAGTTGTTACTCTTCTACATCGTTTTTGTTTATTGAAGCGTAAAAATGTGGCTTTTTTCATAGATGTTCTATTAAATGGTGTAAAATGTTTTCTTTTTTAACAGTTGTTTCGAAAATTTGTTAAATAGTTGTATTTTTTTAGTTTTTTTTAGAGTGGTACAAAATGTGATAATTCGAAAGTTGTCACCCTTCTACATCGTTTTTATTTATTGAAGCGTAAAAATGTGGCTTTTTTCATAGATGTTCTATTAATTGGTGTAAAATGTTTTATTTTTTAACAGTTGTTTCGAAAACTTGTTAAATAATTGTTTTTTTTTAATTTTTTTTAAAGTGGTACAAAATGTGATAATTCGAAAGTTGTCACCCTTCTACATCGTTTTTATTTATAGAAGCGTAAAAATGTGGCTTTTTTCATAGATGTTTACATAAAACGGTGTAAAATTTTGTATTTTTTAACAGTAGTTCGGAAAACTTGTTAAAAACTTGTATTTTTTTTAGTTTTTTTTTCTTAAAGTGGTACAAAATGTGATAATTTGAAAGTTGTCACTCTTCTACATCGTTTTTATTTATTGAAGCGTAAAAATGTGGCTTTTTTGATAGATGTTCTATTAAATGGTGTAAAATGTTTTATTTTTTAACAGTTGTTTCGAAAACTTGTTAAATACTTGTATTTTTTTAGTTTTTTTTAGAGTGGTACAAAATGTGATAATTCGATAGTTGTCACCCTTCTACATAGTTTTTATTTATAGAAGCGTAAAAATGTGGCTTTTTTCATAGATGTTTACATAAAACGGTGTAAAATTTTGTATTTTTTAACAGTAGTTCGGAAAACTTGTTAAAAACTTGTATTTTTTTTAGTTTTTTTTTCTTAAAGTGGTACAAAATGTGATAATTCGAAAGTTGTTACTCTTCTACATCGTTTTTATTTATTGAAGCGTAAAAATGTGGCTTTTTTCATAGATGTTCTATTAAATGGTGTAAAATGTTTTCTTTTTTAACAGTTGTTTCGAAAAGTTGTTAAATAGTTGTATTTTTTTAGTTTTTTTTAGAGTGGTACAAAATGTGATAATTCGAAAGTTGTCACCCTTCTACATCGTTTTTATTTATTGAAGCGTAAAAATGTGGCTTTTTTCATAGATGTTCTATTAAATGGTGTAAAATGATTTTTATTTTTTAACAGTTGTTTTGAAAACTTGTTAAATACTTGTATTTTTTAGTTTTTTTTTAAATTGGTACAAAATGTGATAATTCGATAGTTGTCACCCTTCTACATAGTTTTTATTTATAGAAGCGTAAAAATGTGGCTTTTTTCATAGATGTTTACATAAAACGGTGTAAAATTTTGTATTTTTTAACAGTAGTTCGGAAAACTTGTTAAAAACTTGTATTTTTTTTAGTTTTTTTTTCTTAAAGTGGTAGAAAATGTGATAATTTGAAAGTTGTCACTCTTCTACATCATTTTTATTTATTGAAGCGTAAAAATGTGGCTTTTTTCATAGATGTTCTATTAAATGGTGTAAAATGTTTTATTTTTTATCAGTTGTTTCGAAAACTTGTTAAAAACTTGTATTTTTTTTAGTTTTTTTTAAAGTGGTACAAAATGTGATAATTCGAAAGTTGTCACCCTTCTACATCGTTTTTATTTATTGAAATGTAAAAATGTGGCTTTTTTCATAGATGTTTACATAAAACGGTGCAAATTTTTTTATTTTTTAAACAGTAGTTCGGAAACTTGTTAAAAAAACTTGTATTTTTTTTAGTTTTTTTTTTAAAGTCAAAATGTGATAATTCGAAAGTTGTCACCCTTCTACATCGTTTTTATTTATTGAAACATAAAAATGTGGCTTTTTTCATAGATGTTCTATTAAATGGTGTAAAATGATTTTTATTTTTTAACAGTTGTTTCGAAAACTTGTTAAATACTTGTATTTTTTAGTTTTTTTTTAAATTGGTACAAAATGTGATAATTCGATAGTTGTCACCCTTCTACATAGTTTTTATTTATAGAAGCGTAAAAATGTGGCTTTTTTCATAGATGTTTACATAAAACGGTGTAAAATTTTGTATTTTTTAACAGTAGTTCGGAAAACTTGTATTTTTTTTAGTTTTTTTTCTTAAAGTGGTACAAAATGTGATAATTTGAAAGTTGTCACTCTTCTACATCGTTTTTATTTATTGAAGCGTAAAAATGTGGCTTTTTTCATAGATGTTCTATTAAATGGTGTAAAATGTTTTATTTTTTAACAGTTGTTTCGAAATCTTGTTAAATACTTGTATTTTTTTTAGTTTTTTTTAAAGTGGTACAAAATGTGATAATTCGAAAGTTGTCACCCTTCTACATCATTTTTATTTATTGAAACGTAAAAATGTGGCTTTTTTCATAGATGTTTACATAAAACGGTGTAAATTTTTTTATTTTTTAACAGTAGTTCTGAAAACTTGTTAAAAAAACTTGTATTTTTTTAGTTTTTTTTAGAGTGGTACAAAATGTGATAATTCGAAAGTTGTCACGCTTCTACATCGTTTTTATTTATTGAAGCGTAAAAATGTGGCCTTTTTAATAGATGTTCTATTAAATGGTGTAAAATGTTTTATTTTTTAACAGTTGTTTCGAAAACTTATTAAAAACTTGTATTTTTTTTAGTTTTTTTTAAAGTGGTACAAAATGTGATAATTCGAAAGTTGTCACCTTTCTACATTATTTTTATTTATTGAAACGTAAAAATGTGGCTTTTTTAGATGTTTACATAAAACGGTGTAAATTTTTTTATTTTTTAACAGTAGTTCTGAAAACTTGTTAAAAAAACTTGTATTTTTTTAGTTTTTTTTAGAGTGGTACAAAATGTGATAATTCGAAAGTTGTCACGCTTCTACATCGTTTTTATTTATTGAAGCGTAAAAATGTGGCTTTTTTCATAGATGTTCTATTAAATGGTGTAAAATGTTTTATTTTTTAACAGTTGTTTCGAAAACTTGTTAAATACTTGTATTTTTTTTAGTTTTTTTTAGAGTGGTACAAAATGTGATAATTCGAAAGTTGTCACGCTTCTACATCGTTTTTATTTATTGAAGCGTAAAAATGTGGCCTTTTTAATAGATGTTCTATTAAATGGTGTAAAATGTTTTATTTTTTAACTGTTGTTTCGAAAACTTGTAAAAAACTTTTATTTTTTTTAGTTTTTTTAGAGTGGTACAAAATGTGATAATTCGAAAGTTGTCACCTTTCTATATAGTATTTATTTATTGAAGCGTAAAAATGTGGCTTTTTTCATAGATTTTCTATTAAATGGTGTAAAATGTTTTATTTTTTAACAGTTGTTTCGAAAACATGTTATATACTTGTATTTTTTTTAGTTTTCTTAGAGTGGTACAAAATGTGATAATTCGAAAGTTGTTACCCTTCTACATCGTTTTTATTTATTGAAACGTAAAAATGTGGCTTTTTTCATAGATGTTCTATTAAATGGTGTAAAATGTTTTCTTTTTTAACAGTTGTTTCGAAAACTTGTTAAATAATTGTTTTTTTTTTAATTTTTTTTAAAGTGGTACAAAATGTGATAATTCGAAAGTTGTCACCCTTCTACATCGTTTTTATTTATTGAAACGTAAAAATGTGGCTTTTTTCATAGATGTTTACATAAAACGATGTAAATTTTTATATTTTTTAAACAGTAGTTCGGAAACTTGTTAAAAAAACTTGGATTTTTTTAGTTTTTTTTTTAAAGTCAAAATGTGATAATTCGAAAGTTGTCACCCTTCTACATCGTTTTTATTTATTGAAACATAAAAATGTGGCTTTTTTCATAGATGTTCTATTAAATGGTGTAAAATGATTTTTATTTTTTAACAGTTGTTTCGAAAACTTGTTAAATACTTGTATTTTTTAGTTTTTTTTAAATTGGTACAAAATGTGATAATTCGATAGTTGTCACCCTTCTACATAGTTTTTATTTATAGAAGCGTAAAAATGTGGCTTTTCTCATAGATGTTTACATAAAACGGTGTAAAATTTTGTATTTTTTAACAGTAGTTCGGAAAACTTGTATTTTTTTTAGTTTTTTTTCTTAAAGTGGTACAAAATGTGATAATTTGAAAGTTGTCACTCTTCTACATCGTTTTTATTTATTGAAGCGTAAAAATGTGGCTTTTTTCATAGATGTTCTATTAAATGGTGTAAAATGTTTTATTTTTTAACAGTTGTTTCGAAAACTTGTTAAATACTTGTATTTTTTTTAGTTTTTTTTAAAGTGGTACAAAATGTGATAATTCGAAAGTTGTCACCCTTCTACATCATTTTTATTTATTGAAACGTAAAAATGTGGCTTTTTTCATAGATGTTTACATAAAACGGTGTAAATTTTTTTATTTTTTAACAGTAGTTCTGAAAACTTGTTAAAAAAACTTGTATTTTTTTAGTTTTTTTTAGAGTGGTACAAAATGTGATAATTCGAAAGTTGTCACGCTTCTACATCGTTTTTATTTATTGAAGCGTAAAAATGTGGCCTTTTTAATAGATGTTCTATTAAATGGTGTAAAATGTTTTATTTTTTAACAGTTGTTTCCAAAAATTATTAAAAACTTGTATTTTTTTTAGTTTTTTTAGAGTGGTACAAAATGTGATAATTCGAAAGTTGTCACCTTTCTATATAGTATTTATTTATTGAAACGTAAAAATGTGGCTTTTTTCATAGATGTTTACATAAAACGGTGTAAATTTTTTTATTTTTTAACAGTAGTTCTGAAAACTTGTTAAAAAAACTTGTATTTTTTTAGTTTTTTTTAGAGTGGTACAAAATGTGATAATTCGAAAGTTGTCACCCTTCTACATCGTTTTTATTTATTGAAGCGTAAAAATGTGGCTTTTTTCATAGATGTTCTATTAAATGGTGTAAAATGATTTTTATTTTTTAACAGTTGTTTTGAAAACTTGTTAAATACTTGTATTTTTTAGTTTTTTTTTAAATTGGTACAAAATGTGATAATTCGATAGTTGTCACCCTTCTACATAGTTTTTATTTATAGAAGCGTAAAAATGTGGCTTTTTTCATAGATGTTTACATAAAACGGTGTAAAATTTTGTATTTTTTAACAGTAGTTCGGAAAACTTGTTAAAAACTTGTATTTTTTTAGTTTTTTTTTCTTAAAGTGGTACAAAATGTGATAATTCGAAAGTTGTTACTCTTCTACATCGTTTTTATTTATTGAAGCGTAAAAATGTGGCCTTTTTAATAGATGTTCTATTAAATGGTGTAAAATGTTTTTTTTTTAACAGTTGTTTCGAAAACTTGTAAAAAACTTGTATTTTTTTTAGTTTTTTTAGAGTGGTACAAAATGTGATAATTCGAAAGTTGTCACCTTTCTATATAGTATTTATTTATTGAAGCGTAAAAATGTGGCTTTTTTCATAGATTTTCTATTAAATGGTGTAAAATGTTTTATTTTTTAACAGTTGTTTCGAAAACATGTTAAATACTTGTATTTTTTTTAGTTTTCTTAGAGTGGTACAAAATGTGATAATTCGAAAGTTTTTACCCTTCTACATCGTTTTTATTTATTGAAACGTAAAAATGTGGCTTTTTTCATAGATGTTCTATTAAATGGAGTAAAATGTTTTATTTTTTAACAGTTGTTTCGAAAACTTGTTAAATACTTGTATTTTTTTTAGTTTTTTTTTTCTTAAAGTGGTACAAAATGTGATAATTCGAAAGTTGTCACCCTTCTACATCATTTTTATTTATTGAAACGTAAAAATGTGGCTTTTTTCATAGATGTTTACATAAAACGGTGTAAATTTTTTTATTTTTTAACAGTAGTTCTGAAATCTTGTTAAAAAAACTTGTATTTTTTTTAGTTTTTTTTAGAGTGGTACAAAATGTGATAATTCGAAAGTTGTCACGCTTCTACATCGTTTTTATTTATTGAAGCGTAAAAATGTGGCCTTTTTAATAGATGTTCTATTAAATGGTGTAAAATGTTTTATTTTTTAACAAGCTTGTTTCGAAAACTTATTAAAAACTTGTATTTTTTTTAGTTTTTTTTAAAGTGGTACAAAATGTGATAATTCGAAAGTTGTCACCTTTCTACATTATTTTTATTTATTGAAACGTAAAAATGTGGCTTTTTTAGATGTTTACATAAAACGGTGTAAATTTTTTTATTTTTTAACAGTAGTTCTGAAAACTTGTTAAAAAAACTTGTATTTTTTTAGTTTTTTTTAGAGTGGTACAAAATGTGATAATTCGAAAGTTGTCACGCTTCTACATCGTTTTTATTTATTGAAGCGTAAAAATGTGGCTTTTTTCATAGATGTTCTATTAAATGGTGTAAAATGTTTTATTTTTTAACAGTTGTTTCGAAAACTTGTTAAATACTTGTATTTTTTTTAGTTTTTTTTCTTAAAGTGGTACAAAATGTGATAATTCGAAAGTTGTCACGCTTCTACATCGTTTTTATTTATTGAAGCGTAAAAATGTGGCCTTTTTAATAGATGTTCTATTAAATGGTGTAAAATGTTTTATTTTTTAACAGTTGTTTCGAAAACTTGTAAAAAACTTTTATTTTTTTTAGAGTGGTACAAAATGTGATAATTCGAAAGTTGTCACCTTTCTATATAGTATTTATTTATTGAAGCGTAAAAATGTGGCTTTTTCCATAGATTTTCTATTAAATGGTGTAAAATGTTTTATTTTTTAACAGTTGTTTCGAAAACATGTTAAATACTTGTATTTTTTTTAGTTTTCTTAGAGTGGTACAAAATGTGATAATTCGAAAGTTGTTACCCTTCTACATCGTTTTTATTTATTGAAACGTAAAAATGTGGCTTTTTTCATAGATGTTCTATTAAATGGTGTAAAATGTTTTCTTTTTTAACAGTTGTTTCGAAAACTTGTTAAATAATTGTTTTTTTTTTAATTTTTTTTAAAGTGGTACAAAATGTGATAATTCGAAAGTTGTCACCCTTCTACATCGTTTTTATTTATTGAAACGTAAAAATGTGGCTTTTTTCATAGATGTTTACATAAAACGATGTAAATTTTTATATTTTTTAAACAGTAGTTCGGAAACTTGTTAAAAAAACTTGGATTTTTTTTAGTTTTTTTTTTTAAAGTCAAAATGTGATAATTCGAAAGTTGTCACCCTTCTACATCGTTTTTATTTATTGAAACATAAAAATGTGGCTTTTTTCATAGATGTTCTATTAAATGGTGTAAAATGATTTTTATTTTTTAACAGTTGTTTCGAAAATTTGTTAAATACTTGTATTTTTTAGTTTTTTTATAAATTGGTACAAAATGTGATAATTCGATAGTTGTCACCCTTCTACATAGTTTTTATTTATAGAAGCGTAAAAATGTGGCTTTTCTCATAGATGTTTACATAAAACGGTGTAAAATTTTGTATTTTTTAACAGTAGTTCGGAAAACTTGTATTTTTTTTAGTTTTTTTTTCTTAAATTGGTACAAAATGTGATAATTTGAAAGTTGTCACTCTTCTACATCGTTTTTATTTATTGAAGCGTAAAAATGTGGCTTTTTTCATAGATGTTCTATTAAATGGTGTAAAATGTTTTATTTTTTAACAGTTGTTTCGAAAACTTGTTAAATACTTGTATTTTTTTTAGTTTTTTTTAAAGTGGTACAAAATGTGATAATTCGAAAGTTGTCACCCTTCTACATCATTTTTATTTATTGAAACGTAAAAATGTGGCTTTTTTCATAGATGTTTACATAAAACGGTGTAAATTTTTTTATTTTTTAACAGTAGTTCTGAAAACTTGTTAAAAAAACTTGTATTTTTTTAGTTTTTTTTAGAGTGGTACAAAATGTGATAATTCGAAAGTTGTCACGCTTCTACATCGTTTTTATTTATTGAAGCGTAAAAATGTGGCCTTTTTAATAGATGTTCTATTAAATGGTGTAAAATGTTTTATTTTTTAACAGTTGTTTCCAAAAATTATTAAAAACTTGTATTTTTTTTAGTTTTTTTAGAGTGGTACAAAATGTGATAATTCGAAAGTTGTCACCTTTCTATATAGTATTTATTTATTGAAACGTAAAAATGTGGCTTTTTTCATAGATGTTTACATAAAACGGTGTAAATTTTTTTATTTTTTAACAGTAGTTCTGAAAACTTGTTAAAAAAACTTGTATTTTTTTAGTTTTTTTTAGAGTGGTACAAAATGTGATAATTCGAAAGTTGTCACCCTTCTACATCGTTTTTATTTATTGAAGCGTAAAAATGTGGCTTTTTTCATAGATGTTCTATTAAATGGTGTAAAATGATTTTTATTTTTTAACAGTTGTTTTGAAAACTTGTTAAATACTTGTATTTTTTAGTTTTTTTTTAAATTGGTACAAAATGTGATAATTCGATAGTTGTCACCCTTCTACATAGTTTTTATTTATAGAAGCGTAAAAATGTGGCTTTTTTCATAGATGTTTACATAAAACGGTGTAAAATTTTGTATTTTTTAACAGTAGTTCGGAAAACTTGTTAAAAACTTGTATTTTTTTAGTTTTTTTTTCTTAAAGTGGTACAAAATGTGATAATTCGAAAGTTGTTACTCTTCTACATCGTTTTTATTTATTGAAGCGTAAAAATGTGGCTTTTTTCATAGATGTTCTATCAAATGGTGTAAAATGTTTTCTTTTTTAACAGTTGTTTCGAAAAGTTGTTAAATAGTTGTATTTTTTTAGTTTTTTTAGAGTGGTACAAAATGTGATAATTCGAAAGTTGTCACCCTTCTACATCGTTTTTATTTATTGAAGCGTAAAAATGTGGCTTTTTTCATAGATGTTCTATTAAATGGTGTAAAATGATTTTTATTTTTTAACAGTTGTTTTGAAAACTTGTTAAATACTTGTATTTTTTAGTTTTTTTT
>JAWIMA010000029.1:0-157748 GCA_036898165.1 Silybum marianum | reverse complement strand
ATTCTTTCAATGGAAGAGATCTAATAATCAATAGATTGATTAGAAGGCTCTGATACCAATTGTTGGTTCCAGATTCCTTTAAACTGATTGTTAATTGAGAGTATTGAATCTGAGTGAATTGCGGAAGCAGATCAATTAACAATTTAAATCAATAGAACAGTAAACAGAATGAAGAACAAAGATAAAATGACTTACGCACGGTATTCTTCAATATGTAAATGTATTAATCGACTCTTTTTACAAACACAATACAATGCTATTTATATAGATACAAAAAGAAAGTCAAAAAGCTAGCCAATTACAAAGTGCCATGTGTCATAAAGGGAGCGTCTAACAACAATTAGTTATAACAAGAAGTGTGTGTTGACATTTGTAGACATCTCTTCTTTGACTCATACTTTAATATCTAACACATGTTTTTGTTTTTCTTAGAGTGGTACAAAATATGTTAATTTTAAAGGAATTTTTGTAAAGCGTTGAGATTTTTAAGTTGTTTTTTTCCATTTAATATTGAAAAATCATGACCCTGATACAACTTGTTTTGTAAAACCGTTAAAAAAGATAACTCGGAAATCATTGAAACGTCTAAATTTGTCACCTTTATACATCGTTGTTATTTATAGCATCGTAAAAATGTGAACTTTTTTACAGATGTTCCATAAAACGGTGTAAAATCTTTTATTTTTTTAACAGTTTTCCGTGAAAACAAGTTAAAAACTCGCATTTTTTTCTAGTTTTTGTTTTATTAGAGTAGTAAAAAATGTCATAATTTTTAAGAAATTTATCATTTAAAAACGGTGGTAAAAAATGTGAATTTTTTTTATAGATGGTACATAAAATGGTGTAAAATCTTGTATTTTTTAACAGTTTTTTCGGGAAAAATGTTATAAACTTGTATTTTTTTCATGTTTTTGTTTTCTTAGAGTGGTACAAAATATGTTAATTTTAAAGAAATTTATGGAAAGCGTTAAGCTTTTTAAGTTGTTTTTTTTCATTTAATATTGAAAAATCATGACCCTGATATAACTTGTTTTGTAAAACCGTGAAAAAAGATGACCCGGAAGTCATTGAAACGTCTAAAGTTGTCACCTTAATACATCGTTGTTATTTATAGCATCGTAAAAATACGACCTTTTTATATATGTTCCATAAAACGGTGTAAAATCTTGTATTTTTTTAACAGTTTTCCGGGAAAACATGTTAAAAACTCGAATTTTTTTCTAGTTTTTGTTTTATTAGAGTGGTAAAAAATGTCATAATTTTTAAGAAATTTATCATGTTAAAAACGGTGGTAAAAAATGTGAATTTTTTTTATAGATGGTCCATAAAACGGTATAAAATCTTGTATTTTTTAACAGTTTTTTCGAGAAAAATGTTAAAAACTTGTATTTTTTTCATGTTTTTGTTTTTCTTAGAGTGGTACAAAATATGTTAATTTTAAAGGAATTTATGTAAAGCGTTGAGCTTTTTTAAGTTGTTTTTTTCCATTTAATATTGAAAAATCATGACCCTGATATAGCTTGTTTTGTAAAACCATGAAAAAAAATGACCCGGAAGTCATTGAAACGTCTAAATTTGTCACCTTTATACATCGTTGTTATTTATAGCATCGTAAAAATGTGAACTTTTTTACAGATGTTCCATAAAACGGTGTAAAATCTTGTATTTTTTTAACAGTTTTTCGAGAAAACATGTTAAAAACTCGAATTTTTTTCTAGTTTTTGTTTTATTAGAGTGGTAAAAAATGTCATAATTTTTAAGAAATTTATCATGTTAAAAACGGTGGTAAAAAATGTGAATTTTTTTTATATATGGTCCATAAAATGGTGTAAAATCTTGTATTTTTTAACAGTTTTTTCGGGAAAAATGTTATAAACTTGTATTTTTTTCATGTTTTTGTTTTTTTAGAGTGGTACAAAATATGTTAATTTTAAAGAAATTTATGTAAAGCGTTAAGCTTTTTAAGTTGTTTTTTTCCATTTAATATTGAAAAATCATGACCCTGATATAGCTTGTTTTGTAAAACCGTGAAAAAAGATGACCCGGAAGTCATTGAAACGTCCAAAGTTGTCACCTTTATACATCGTTGTTATTTATAGCATCGTAAAAATACGACCTTTTTATATATGTTCCATAAAACGGTGTAAAATCTTGTATTTTTTTAACTTTTTCCGGAAAACATGTTAAAAACTCGAATTTTTTTCTAGTTTTTGTTTTATTAGAGTGGTAAAAAATGTCATAATTTTTTAGAAATTTATCATGTTAAAAACGGTGGTAAAAAATGTGAATTTTTTTTATAGATGGTCCATAAAACGGTATAAAATCTTGTATTTTTTAACAGTTTTTTCGAGAAAAATGTTAAAAACTTGTATTTTTTTCATGTTTTTGTTTTTCTTAGAGTGGTACAAAATATGTTAATTTTAAAGGAATTTATGTAAAGCGTTGAGCTTTTTAATTTGTTTTTTTTCAATTAATATTAAAAAATCATAACCCTGATACAGCTTGTTTTGTAAAACCGTTAAAAAAGATGACCCGGAAGTCATTGAAACGTCTAAATTTGTCACCTTTATACATCGTTGTTATTTATAGCATCGTAAAAATGTGAACTTTTTTACAGATGTTCCATAAAACGGTGTAAAATCTTGTATTTTTTTAACAGTTTTCCAGGAAAACATGTTAAAAACTCGAATTTTTTTTTCTAGTTTTTGTTTTATTAGAGTGATAAAAAATGTCATAATTTTTAAGAAATTTATCATGTTAAAAACGGTGGTAAAAAATGTGAATTTTTTTTATATATGGTCCATAAAATGGTGTAAAATCTTGTATTTTTTAACAGTTTTTTCGGGAAAAATGTTAAAAACTTGTATTTTTTTCATGTTTTTCTTTTTCTTAGAGTGGTACAAAATATGTTAATTTTAAAGAAATTTATGTAAAGCATTGAGCTTTTTAAGTTGTTTTTTTTCCTTTAATATTAAAAAACCATGATCCTGATACAGCTTGTTTTGTAAAACTGTTAAAAAAGATGACCCGAAAGTCATTGAAACGTCTAAATTTGTCATCTTTATACATCGTTGTTATTTATAGAATCGTAAAAATATGACCTTTTTTACAGATGTTCCATTAAACGGTGTAAAATCTTGTATTTTTTTAACAGTTTTTCGGGAAAACATGTTAAAAACTCGAATTTTTTTCTAGTTTTTGTTTTATTAGAGTGGTAAAAAATGTCATAATTTTTTAGAAATTTATCATGTTAAAAACGGTGGTAAAAAATGTGAATTTTTTTTATAGATGGTCCATAAAACGGTATAAAATCTTGTATTTTTTAACAGTTTTTTCGAGAAAAATGTTAAAAACTTGTATTTTTTTCATGTTTTTGTTTTTCTTAGAGTGGTACAAAATATGTTAATTTTAAAGGAATTTATGTAAAGCGTTGAGCTTTTTAAGTTGTTTTTTTTCAATTAATATTAAAAAATCATAACCCTGATACAGCTTGTTTTGTAAAACCGTTAAAAAAGATGACCCGGAAGTCATTGAAACGTCTAAATTTGTCACCTTTATACATCGTTGTTATTTATAGCATCGTAAAAATGTGAACTTTTTTACAGATGTTCCATAAAACGGTGTAAAATCTTGTATTTTTTTAACAGTTTTCCAGGAAAACATGTTAAAAACTCGAATTTTTTTTTCTAGTTTTTGTTTTATTAGAGTGATAAAAAATGTCATAATTTTTAAGAAATTTATCATGTTAAAAACGGTGGTAAAAAATGTGAATTTTTTTTATATATGGTCCATAAAATGGTGTAAAATCTTGTATTTTTTAACAGTTTTTTCGGGAAAAATGTTATAAACTTGTATTTTTTTCATGTTTTTGTTTTCTTAGAGTGGTACAAAATATGTTAATTTTAAAGAAATTTATGTAAAGCGTTAAGCTTTTTAAGTTGTTTTTTTCCATTTAATATTGAAAAATCATGACCCTGATATAGCTTGTTTTGTAAAACCGTGAAAAAAGATGACCCGGAAGTCATTGAAACGTCCAAAGTTGTCACCTTTATACATCGTTGTTATTTATAGCATCGTAAAAATACGACCTTTTTATATATGTTCCATAAAACGGTGTAAAATCTTGTATTTTTTTAACAGTTTTTCGGGAAAACATGTTAAAAACTCGAATTTTTTTCTAGTTTTTGTTTTATTAGAGTGGTAAAAAATGTCATAATTTTTAAGAAATTTATCATGTTAAAAACGGTGGTAAAAAATGTGAATTTTTTTTATAGATGGTCCATAAAACGGTATAAAATCTTGTATTTTTTAACAGTTTTTTCGGGAAAAATGTTAAAAACTTGTATTTTTTTCATGTTTTTGTTTTTCTTAGAGTGGTACAAAATATGTTAATTTTAAAGGAATTTATGTAAAGCGTTGAGCTTTTTAAGTTGTTTTTTTTCAATTAATATTAAAAAATCATAACCCTGATACAGCTTGTTTTGTAAAACCGTTAAAAAAGATGACCCGGAAGTCATTGAAACGTCTAAATTTGTCACCTTTATACATCGTTGTTATTTATAGCATCGTAAAAATGTGAACTTTTTTACAGATGTTCCATAAAACGGTGTAAAATCTTGTATTTTTTTAACAGTTTTCCAGGAAAACATGTTAAAAACTCGAATTTTTTTTTCTAGTTTTTGTTTTATTAGAGTGATAAAAAATGTCATAATTTTTAAGAAATTTATCATGTTAAAAACGGTGGTAAAAAATGTGAATTTTTTTTATATATGGTCCATAAAATGGTGTAAAATCTTGTATTTTTTAACAGTTTTTTCGGGAAAAATGTTAAAAACTTGTATTTTTTTCATGTTTTTCTTTTTCTTAGAGTGGTACAAAATATGTTAATTTTAAAGAAATTTATGTAAAGCATTGAGCTTTTTAAGTTGTTTTTTTTCCTTTAATATTAAAAAATCATGATCCTGATACAGCTTGTTTTGTAAAACTGTTAAAAAAGATGACCCGAAAGTCATTGAAACGTCTAAATTTGTCATCTTTATACATCGTTGTTATTTATAGAATCGTAAAAATATGACCTTTTTGAAAGATGTTCCATTAAACGGTGTAAAATCTTGTATTTTTTTAACAGTTTTCCGGGAAAACATGTTAAAAACTCGAATTTTTTTTTCTAGTTTTTGTTTTATTAGAGTGGTAAAAAATGTCATAATTTTTAAGAAATTTATCATGTTAAAAACGGTGGTAAAAATGTGAATTTTTTTTATATATGGTCCATAAAATGGTGTAAAATCTTGTATTTTTTAACAATTTTTTCGTGAAAAATGTTAAAAACTTGTATTATTTTCATGTTTTTGTTTTCTTAGAGTGGTACAAAATATGTTAATTTTAAAGGAATTTATGTAAAGCGTTGAGCTTTTTAAGTTGTTTTTTTTCAATTAATATTGAAAAATCATGACCCTGATACAGCTTGTTTTGTAAAACCGTTAAAAAAGATGACCCGGAAGTCATTGAAACGTCTAAATTTGTCACCTTTATACATCGTTGTTATTTATAGCATCGTAAAAATGTGAACTTTTTTACAGATGTTCCATAAAACGGTGTAAAATCTTTTATTTTTTTAACAGTTTTTCGTGAAAACATGTTAAAAACTCGCATTTTTTTTCTAGTTTTTGTTTTATTAGAGTGGTAAAAAAAGTCATAATTTTTAAGAAATTTATCATTTAAAAACGGTGGTAAAAAATGTGAATTTTTTTTATAGATTGTCCATAAAATGGTATAAAATATTGTATTTTTTAACAGTTTTTTCGGGAAAAATGTAAAAAACTTGTATTTTTTTCATGTTTTTGTTTTTCTTAGAGTGGTACAAAATATGTTAATTTTAAAGGAATTTTTGTAAAGCGTTGAGATTTTTAAGTTGTTTTTTTCCATTAATATTGAAAAATCATGACCCTGATACAACTTGTTTTGTAAAACTGTTAAAAAAGATAACTCGGAAATCATTGAAACGTCTAAATTTGTCACCTTTATACATCGTTGTTATTTATAGCATCGTAAAAATGTGAACTTTTTTACAGATGTTCCATAAAACGGTGTAAAATCTTTTATTTTTTTAACAGTTTTCCGTGAAAACATGTTAAAAACTCGCATTTTTTTCTAGTTTTTGTTTTATTAGAGTGGTAAAAAATGTCATAATTTTTAAGAAATTTATCATTTAAAAACGGTGGTAAAAAATGTGAATTTTTTTTATAGATGGTCCATAAAATGGTGTAAAATCTTGTATTTTTTAACAGTTTTTTCGGGAAAAAATGTTAAAAACTTGTATTTTTTTTCATGTTTTTGTTTTCTTAGAGTGGTACAAAATATGTTAATTTTAAAGGAATTTATGTAAAGCGTTGAGCTTTTTAAGTTGTTTTTTTTCAATTAATATTGAAAAATCATGACCCTGATACAGCTTGTTTTGTAAAACCGTTAAAAAAGATGACCCGGAAGTCATTGAAACGTCTAAATTTGTCACCTTTATACATCGTTGTTATTTATAGCATCGTAAAAATGTGAACTTTTTTACAGATGTTCCATAAAACGGTGTAAAATCTTGTATTTTTTTAACAGTTTTTCCGAAACCATGTTAAAAACTCGCATCTTTTTTTAGTTTTTGTTTTATTAGAGTGGTAAAAATGTCATAATTTTTAAGAAATTTATCATGTTAAAAACGGTGGTAAAAAATGTGAATTTTTTTTATAGATGGTCCATAAAACGGTATAAAATTTTGTATTTTTTAACAGTTTTTTCGGGAAAAAAATGTTAAAAACTTGTATTTTTTTTTTTCATGTTTTTGTTTTTTTTAAAGTGGTACAAAATATGTTAATTTAAAAAAATTTATGTAAAGCGGTGAGCTTTTTAAGTTGTTTTTTTCCATTTAGTATTGAAAAATCATGACCCTGATATAGCTTGTTTTGTAAAACCGTCAAAAAAGATGACCCGTAAGTCATTGAAACGTCTAAATTTGTCACCTTTATACATCGTTGTTATTTATAGCATCGTAAAAATGTGAACTTTTTTACAGATGTTCCATAAAACGGTGTAAAATCTTTTATTTTTTTAACAGTTTTCCGTGAAAACATGTTAAAAACTCGTATTTTTTTTCTAGTTTTTGTTTTATTAGAGTGGTATTGTCATAATTTTTAAGAAATTTATCATTTAAAAACCGTGGAAAAAATTGTGAATTTTTTTTATAGATGGTCAATAAAATGGTGTAAAATCTTGTATTTTTTAACAGTTTTTTCGGGAAAAATGTTAAAAACTTGTATTTTTTTTATGTTTTTGTTTTCTTAGAGTTGTTCAAAATATGTTAATTTTAAAGGAATTTATGTAAAGCGTTGAGCTTTTTAAGTTGTTTTTTTCCAATTAATATTGAAAAATCATGACCTTGATACAGCTTGTTTTGTAAAAACGTTAAAAAAGATGACCCGGAAGTCATTGAAACGTCTAAATTTGTCACCTTTATACATCGTTGTTATTTATAGCATCGTAAAAATGTGAACTTTTTTACAGATGTTTCATAAAACGGTGTAAAATCTTTTATTTTTTTAACAGTTTTTCGTGAAAACATGTTAAAAACTCGCATTTTTTTTCTAGTTTTTGTTTTATTAGAGTGGTAAAAAAAGTCATAATTTATAAGAAATTTATCATTTAAAAACGGTGGTAAAAAATGTGAATTTTTTTTATATATGGTCCATAAAATGGTGTAAAATCTTGTATTTTTTAACAGTTTTTTCGGGAAAAATGTTAAAAACTTGTATTTTTTTTATGTTTTTGTTTTCTTAGAGTTGTACAAAATATGTTAATTTTAAAGGAATTTATGTAAAGCGTTGAGCTTTTTTAGTTGTTTTTTCCAATTAATATTGAAAAATCATGACCCTGATACAGTTTGTTTTGTAAAACTGTTAAAAAAGATGACCCGGAAGTCATTGAAACGTCCAAATTTGTCACCTTTATACATCGTTGTTATTTATAGAATCGTAAAAATATGACCTTTTTTATAGATGTTACATAAAACGGTGTAAAATGTTGTATATTTTTAACAGTTTTTCCGGAAAACATGTTAAAAATTCGCATTTTTATTCTAGTTTTTGTTTTATTAGAGTGGTAAAAAATGTGATAATTTTTAACAAATTTATCATGTTAAAAACGATGGTAAAAAATGTGAATTTTTTTTATAGATGGTCCATAAAATGGTATAAAATCTTGTATTTTTTAACAGTTTTTTCGGGAAAAATGTTAAAAACTTGTATTTTTTTCATGTTTTTGTTTTTCTTAGAGTGGTACAAAATATGTTAATTTTAAAGGAATTTTTGTAAAGCGTTGAGATTTTTAAGTTGTTTTTTTCCATTTAATATTGAAAAATCATGACCCTGATACAACTTGTTTTGTAAAACTGTTAAAAAAGATAACTCGGAAATCATTGAAACGTCTAAATTTGTCACCTTTATACATCGTTGTTATTTATAGCATCGTAAAAATGTGAACTTTTTTACAGATGTTCCATAAAACGGTGTAAAATCTTTTATTTTTTTAACAGTTTTCCGTGAAAACATGTTAAAAACTCGCATTTTTTTTCTAGTTTTTGTTTTATTAGAGTGGTAAAAAATGTCATAATTTTTAAGAAATTTATCATTTAAAAACGGTGGTAAAAATGTGAATTTTTTTTATAGATGGTCCATAAAATGGTGTAAAATCTTGTATTTTTTAACAGTTTTTTCGGGAAAAAATGTTAAAAACTTGTATTTTTTTTTCATGTTTTTGTTTTCTTAGAGTGGTACAAAATATGTTAATTTTAAAGGAATTTATGTAAAGCGTTGAGCTTTTTAAGTTGTTTTTTTTCAATTAATATTAAAAAATCATAACCCTGATACAGCTTGTTTTGTAAAACCGTTAAAAAAGATGACCCGGAAGTCATTGAAACGTCTAAATTTGTCACCTTTATACATCGTTGTTATTTATAGCATCGTAAAAATGTGAACTTTTTTACAGATGTTCCATAAAACGGTGTAAAATCTTGTATTTTTTTAACAGTTTTCCAGGAAAACATGTTAAAAACTCGAATTTTTTTTTCTAGTTTTTGTTTTATTAGAGTGATAAAAAATGTCATAATTTTTAAGAAATTTATCATGTTAAAAACGGTGGTAAAAAATGTGAATTTTTTTTATATATGGTCCATAAAATGGTGTAAAATCTTGTATTTTTCAACGAAATCTTGTATTTTTTAACAGTTTTTTCGGGAAAAATGTTAAAAACTTGTATTTTTTTCATGTTTTTCTTTTTCTTAGAGTGGTACAAAATATGTTAATTTTAAAGAAATTTATGTAAAGCATTGAGCTTTTTAAGTTGTTTTTTTTCCTTTAATATTAAAAAACCATGATCCTGATACAGCTTGTTTTGTAAAACTGTTAAAAAAGATGACCCGAAAGTCATTGAAACGTCTAAATTTGTCATCTTTATACATCGTTGTTATTTATAGAATCGTAAAAATATGACCTTTTTTACAGATGTTCCATTAAACGGTGTAAAATCTTGTATTTTTTTAACAGTTTTCCGGGAAAACATGTTAAAAACTCGAATTTTTTTTTTCTAGTTTTTGTTTTATTAGAGTGGTAAAAAATGTCATGATTTTTAAGAAATTTATCATGTTAAAAACGGTGGTAAAAATGTGAATTTTTTTTATATATGGTCCATAAAATGGTGTAAAATCTTGTATTTTTTAACAATTTTTTCGGGAAAAAATGTTAAAAACTTGTATTTTTTTATCATGTTTTTGTTTTCTTAGAGTGGTACAAGATATGTTAATTTTAAAGGAATTTATGTAAAGCGTTGAGCTTTTTAAGTTGTTTTTTTTCAATTAATATTGAAAAATCATGACCCCGATACAGCTTGTTTTGTAAAACCGTTAAAAAAGATGACCCGGAAGTCATTGAAACGTCTAAATTTGTCACCTTTATACATCGTTGTTATTTATAGCATCGTAAAAATGTGAACTTTTTTACAGATGTTCCATAAAACGGTGTAAAATCTTTTATTTTTTTAACAGTTTTTCGTGAAAACATGTTAAAAACTCGCATTTTTTTTCTAGTTTTTGTTTTATTAGAGTGGTAAAAAAAGTCATAATTTTTAAGAAATTTATCATTTAAAAACGGTGGTAAAAAATGTGAATTTTTTTTATAGATTGTCCATAAAATGGTATAAAATATTGTATTTTTTAACAGTTTTTTCGGGAAAAATGTTAAAAACTTGTATTTTTTTCATGTTTTTGTTTTTTTTAAAGTGGTACAAAATATGTTAATTTTAAAAGAATTTATGTAAAGCGGTGAGCTTTTTAAGTTGTTTTTTTCCATTTAGTATTGAAAAATCATGACCCTGATATAGCTTGTTTTGTAAAACCGTCAAAAAAGATGACCCGTAAGTCATTGAAACGTCTAAATTTGTCACCTTTATACATCGTTGTTATTTATAGCATCGTAAAAATGTGAACTTTTTTACAGATGTTCCATAAAACGGTGTAAAATTTTTTATTTTTTTAACAGTTTTCCGTGAAAACATGTTAAAAACTCGTATTTTTTTTCTAGTTTTTGTTTTATTAGAGTGGTATTGTCATAATTTTTAAGAAATTTATCATTTAAAAACCGTGGTAAAAAATGTGAATTTTTTTTATAGATGGTCAATAAAATGGTGTAAAATCTTGTATTTTTTAACAGTTTTTTCGGGAAAAATGTTAAAAACTTGTATTTTTTTATGTTTTTGTTTTCTTAGAGTTGTACAAAATATGTTAATTTTAAAGGAATTTATGTAAAGCGTTGAGCTTTTTAAGTTGTTTTTTTCCAATTAATATTGAAAAATCATGACCTTGATACAGCTTGTTTTGTAAAACCGTTAAAAAAGATGACCCGGAAGTCATTGAAACGTCTAAATTTGTCACCTTTATACATCGTTGTTATTTATAGCATCGTAAAAATGTGAACTTTTTTACAGATGTTCCATAAAACGGTGTAAAATCTTTTATTTTTTTAACAGTTTTTCGTGAAAACATGTTAAAAACTCGCATTTTTTTTCTAGTTTTTGTTTTATTAGAGTGGTAAAAAAAGTCATAATTTTTAAGAAATTTATCATTTAAAAACGGTGGTAAAAAATGTGAATTTTTTTTATAGATTGTCCATAAAATGGTGTAAAATCTTGTATTTTTTAACTGTTTTTTCGGGAAAAATGTTAAAAACTTGTATTTTTTTTCAAGTTTTTGTTTTTTTAGAGTGGTAAAAAATATGTTGATTTTAATGAAATTTATGTAAAGCGGTGAGCTTTTTAAGTTTTTTTTTCCATTTAGTATTGAAAAATCATGACCCTGATACAGCTTGTTTTGTAAAACCGTCAAAAAAGATGACCCGGAAGTCATTGAAACGTCTAAATTTGTCACCTTTATACATCGTTGTTATTTATAGCATCGTAAAAATGTGAACTTTTTTACAGATGTTCCATAAAACGGTGTAAAATCTTGTATTTTTTTAACTATTTTCCAGGAAAACATGTTAAAAACTCGAATTTTTAAGAAATTTATCATGTTAAAAACGGTGGTAAAAAATGTGAATTTTTTTTATATAGGGTCCATAAAATGGTGTAAAATCTTGTATTTTTTAACAGTTTTTTCGGGAAAAATGTTAAAAACTTGTATTTTTTTCATGTTTTTCTTTTTCTTAGAGTGGTACAAAATATGTTAATTTTAAAGAAATTTATGTAAAGCATTGAGCTTTTTAAGTTGTTTTTTTTCTTTAATATTAAAAAATCATGATCCTGATACAGCTTGTTTTGTAAAACTGTTAAAAAAGATGACCCGAAAGTCATTGAAATGTCTAAATTTGTCATCTTTATACATCGTTGTTATTTATAGAATCGTAAAAATATAACCTTTTTTACAGATGTTCTATTAAACGGTGTAAAATCTTGTATTTTTTTAACAGTTTTCCGGGAAAACATGTTAAAAACTCGAATTTTTTTTTCTAGTTTTTGTTTTATTAGAGTGGTAAAAATGTCATAATTTTTAAGAAATTTATCATGTTAAAAACGGTGGTAAAAAATGTGAATTTTTTTTATAGATGGTCCATAAAACGGTATAAAATTTTGTATTTTTTAACAGTTTTTTCGGGAAAAAATGTTAAAAACTTGTATTTTTTTTTTCATGTTTTTGTTTTTTTTAAAGTGGTACAAAATATGTTAATTTTAAAGGAATTTATGTAAAGCGTTGAGCTTTTTAAGTTGTTTTTTTCCATTTAATATTGAAAAATGATGACCATGATACAGCTTGTTTTGCAAAACCGTTAAATAAGATACTCGGAAATCATTGAAACGTCTAAATTTGTCACCTTTATACATCCTTGTTATTTATAGCATCGTAAAAATGTGAACTTTTTTACAGATGTTCCATAAAACGGTGTAAAATCTTTTATTTTTTTAACAGTTTTCCGTGAAAACATGTTAAAAACTCGCATTTTTTTTCTAGTTTTTGTTTTATTAGAGTGGTATTGTCATAATTTTTAAGAAATTTATCATTTAAAAACCGTGGTAAAAAATGTGAATTTTTTTTATAGATGGTCAATAAAATGGTGTAAAATCTTGTATTTTTTAACAGTTTTTTCGGGAAAAATGTTAAAAACTTGTATTTTTTTATGTTTTTGTTTTATTAGAGTTGTACAAAATATGTTAATTTTAAAGGAATTTATGTAAAGCGTTGAGCTTTTTAAGTTGTTTTTTTCCAATTAACATTGAAAAATCATGACCTTGATACAGCTTGTTTTGTAAAACCGTTAAAAAAGATGACCCGGAAGTCATTGAAACGTCTAAATTTGTCAGCTTTATACATCGTTGTTATTTATAGCATCGTAAAAATGTGAACTTTTTTACATATGTTCAATAAAACGGTGTAAAATCTTGTATTTTTTTAACAGTTTTCCGGGGAAATATGTTAAAAACTCGAATTTTTTTTCTAGTTTTTGTTTTATTAGAGTGATAAAAAATGTCATAATTTTTAAGAAATTTATCATGTTTAAAACGGTGGTAAAAAATGTGAATTTTTTTTATAGATGGTCCATAAAATGGTGTAAAATCTTTTATTTTTTAACAGTTTTTTCGGGAAAAATGTTAAAAACTTGTATTTTTTTCATGTTTTTGTTTTTCTTAGAGTGGTACAAAATATGTTAATTTTAAAGAAAATTTATGTAAACCGTTGAGCTTTTTAAGTTGTTTTTTTCCATTTAGTATTGAAAAATCATGACCCTGATACAGCTTGTTTTGTAAAACCGTTAAAAAAGATGACCCGGAAGTCATTGAAACGTCTAAATTTGTCACCTTTACACATCGTTGTTATTTATAGCATCGTAAAAATGTGAACTTTTTTACAGATGTTCCATAAAACGGTGTAAAATCTTTTATTTTTTTAACAGTTTTCCGTGAAAACGTGTTAAAAACTCGCATTTTTTTCTAGTTTTTGTTTTATTAGAGTGGTAAAAAATGTCATAATTTTTAAGAAATTTATCATGTTAAAAACGGTGGTAAAAAATGTGAATTTTTTTTATAGATGGTCCATAAAATGGTGTAAAATCTTGTATTTTTTAACAGTTTTTTCGGGAAAAATGTTAAAAACTTGTATTTTTTTTATGTTTTTGTTTTCTTAGAGTTGTACAAAATATGTTAATTTTAAAGGAATTTATGTAAAGCGTTGAGCTTTTTAAGTTGTTTTTTTTCAATTAATATTGAAAAATCATGACATTGATACAGCTTGTTTTGTAAAACCGTTAAAAAAGATGACCCGGAAGTCATTGAAACGTCTAAATTTGTCACAGTTATACATCGTTGTTATTTATAGCATCGTAAAAATGTGAACTTTTTTACAGATGTTCCATAAAACGGTGTAAAATCTTGTATTTTTTTAATAGTTTTTCCGGAAACAATGTTAAAAACTCGCATTTTTTTTTCTAGCTTTTTTGTTTTATTAGAGTGGTAAAAAATGTGATAATTTTTAACAAATTTATCTTGTTAAAAACGGTGGTAAAAAATGTGAATATTTTTTATAGATGGTCCATAAAATGGTGTAAAATTTTGTATTTTTTAACAGTTTTTTCGGGAAAAAATGTTAAAAACTTGTATTTTTTTTTCATGTTTTTGTTTTTCTTAGAGTGGTACAAAATATGTTAATTTTAAAGGAATTTATGTAAAGCATTGAGCTTTTTAAGTTGTTTTTTTTCCATTTAATATTGAAAAATCATGACCCTGATATAACTTGTTTTGTAAAACCATACATAAGATACTCGGAAATCATTGAAACGTCTAAATTTGTCACCTTTATACATCGTTGTTATTTATAGCATCGTAAAAATGTGAACTTTTTTACAGATGTTCCATAAAACGGTGTAAAATCTTGTATTTTTTTAACAGTTTTTCCGAAACAATGTTAAAAACTCGCATTTTTTTTAGTTTTTGTTTTATTAGAGTGGTAAAAAATGTGATAATTTTTAAGAAATTTATCATGTTAAAAACGGTGGTAAAAAATGTGAATTTTTTTATAGATGGTCAATAAAATGGTGTAAAATCTTATATTTTTTAACAGTTTTTTTGGAAAAAATGTTAAAAACTTGTATTTTTTTTTTCATGTTTTTGTTTTTCTTAGAGTGGTACAAAATATGTTAATTTTAAAGAAATTTATGTAAAGCGTTGAGCTTTTTAAATTGTTTTTTTCCATTTAATATTGAAAAATAATGACCCTGATACAGCTTGTTTTGTAAAACCGTTAAATAAGATACTCGGAAATCATTGAAACGTCTAAATTTGTCACCTTTACACATCGTTGTTATTTATAGCATCGTAAAAATGTGAACTTTTTTACAGATGTTCCATAAAACGGTGTAAAATCTTTTATTTTTTTAACAGTTTTCCGTGAAAACGTGTTAAAAACTCGCGTTTTTTTCTAGTTTTTGTTTTATTAGAGTGGTAAAAAATGTCATAATTTTTAAGAAATTTATCATGTTAAAAGCGGTGGTAAAAATGTGAATTTTTTTTATAGATGGTCCATAAAATGGTGTAAAATCTTGTATTTTTTAACAGTTTTTTCGGGAAAAATGTTAAAAACTTGTATTTTTTTTATGTTTTTGTTTTCTTAGAGTTGTACAAAATATGTTAATTTTAAAGGAATTTATGTAAAGCGTTGAGCTTTTTAAGTTGTTTTTTTTCAATTAATATTGAAAAATCATGACATTGATACAGCTTGTTTTGTAAAACCGTTAAAAAAGATGACCCGGAAGTCATTGAAACGTCTAAATTTGTCACAGTTATACATCGTTGTTATTTATAGCATCGTAAAAATGTGAACTTTTTTACAGATGTTCCATAAAACGGTGTAAAATCTTGTATTTTTTTAATAGTTTTTCCGGAAACAATGTTAAAAACTCGCATTTTTTTTTCTAGCTTTTTTGTTTTATTAGAGTGGTAAAAAATGTGATAATTTTTAACAAATTTATCTTGTTAAAAACGGTGGTAAAAAATGTGAATATTTTTTATAGATGGTCCATAAAATGGTGTAAAATTTTGTATTTTTTAACAGTTTTTTCGGGAAAAAATGTTAAAAACTTGTATTTTTTTTTCATGTTTTTGTTTTTCTTAGAGTGGTACAAAATATGTTAATTTTAAAGGAATTTATGTAAAGCATTGAGCTTTTTAAGTTGTTTTTTTTCCATTTAATATTGAAAAATCATGACCCTGATATAACTTGTTTTGTAAAACCATACATAAGATACTCGGAAATCATTGAAACGTCTAAATTTGTCACCTTTATACATCGTTGTTATTTATAGCATCGTAAAAATGTGAACTTTTTTACAGATGTTCCATAAAACGGTGTAAAATCTTGTATTTTTTTAACAGTTTTTCCGAAACAATGTTAAAAACTCGCATTTTTTTTAGTTTTTGTTTTATTAGAGTGGTAAAAAATGTGATAATTTTTAAGAAATTTATCATGTTAAAAACGGTGGTAAAAAATGTGAATTTTTTTTATAGATGGTCTATAAAATGGTGTAAAATCTTGTATTTTTTAACAGTTTTTTCTGGAAAAAATGTTAAAAACTTGTATTTTTTTTTTCATGTTTTTGTTTTTCTTAGAGTGGTACAAAATATGTTAATTTTAAAGAAATTTATGTAAAGCGTTGAGCTTTTTAAATTGTTTTTTTCCATTTAATATTGAAAAATAATGACCCTGATACAGCTTGTTTTGTAAAACCGTTAAATAAGATACTCGGAAATCATTGAAACGTCTAAATTTGTCACCTTTACACATCGTTGTTATTTATAGCATCGTAAAAATGTGAACTTTTTTACAGATGTTCCATAAAACGGTGTAAAATCTTTTATTTTTTTAACAGTTTTCCGTGAAAACGTGTTAAAAACTCGCATTTTTTTCTAGTTTTTGTTTTATTAGAGTGGTAAAAAATGTCATAATTTTTAAGAAATTTATCATGTTAAAAGCGGTGGTAAAAATGTGAATTTTTTTTATAGATGGTCCATAAAATGGTGTAAAATCTTGTATTTTTTAACAGTTTTTTCGGGAAAAATGTTAAAAACTTGTATTTTTTTTATGTTTTTGTTTTCTTAGAGTTGTACAAAATATGTTAATTTTAAAGGAATTTATGTAAAGCGTTGAGCTTTTTAAGTTGTTTTTTTTCAATTAATATTGAACAATCATGACATTGATACAAATTTTTGTTTTGTAAAACCGTTAAAAAAGATGACCCGGAAGTCATTGAAACGTCTAAATTTGTCACAGTTATACATCGTTGTTATTTATAGCATCGTAAAAATGTGAACTTTTTTACAGATGTTCCATAAAACGGTGTAAAATCTTGTATTTTTTTAATAGTTTTTCCGGAAACAATGTTAAAAACTCGCATTTTTTTTTCTAGCTTTTTTGTTTTATTAGAGTGGTAAAAAATGTGATAATTTTTAACAAATTTATCTTGTTAAAAACGGTGGTAAAAAATGTGAATATTTTTTATAGATGGTCCATAAAATGGTGTAAAATTTTGTATTTTTTAACAGTTTTTTCGGGAAAAAATGTTAAAAACTTGTATTTTTTTTTCATGTTTTTGTTTTTCTTAGAGTGGTACAAAATATGTTAATTTTAAAGGAATTTATGTAAAGCATTGAGCTTTTTAAGTTGTTTTTTTTCCATTTAATATTGAAAAATCATGACCCTGATATAACTTGTTTTGTAAAACCATACATAAGATACTCGGAAATCATTGAAACGTCTAAATTTGTCACCTTTATACATCGTTGTTATTTATAGCATCGTAAAAATGTGAACTTTTTTACAGATGTTCCATAAAACGGTGTAAAATCTTGTATTTTTTTAACAGTTTTTCCGAAACAATGTTAAAAACTCGCATTTTTTTTAGTTTTTGTTTTATTAGAGTGGTAAAAAATGTGATAATTTTTAAGAAATTTATCATGTTAAAAACGGTGGTAAAAAATGTGAATTTTTTTTATAGATGGTCCATAAAATGGTGTAAAATCTTGTATTTTTTAACAGTTTTTTCTGGAAAAAATGTTAAAAACTTGTATTTTTTTTTCATGTTTTTGTTTTTCTTAGAGTGGTACAAAATATGTTAATTTTAAAGAAATTTATGTAAAGCGTTGAGCTTTTTAAATTGTTTTTTTCCATTTAATATTGAAAAATAATGACCCTGATACAGCTTGTTTTGTAAAACCGTTAAATAAGATACTCGGAAATCATTGAAACGTCTAAATTTGTCACCTTTATACATCGTTGTTATTTATAGCATCGTAAAAATGTGAACTTTTTTACAGATGTTCCATAAAACGGTGTAAAATCTTTTATTTTTTTAACAGTTTTCCGTGAAAACGTGTTAAAAACTCGCATTTTTTTCTAGTTTTTGTTTTATTAGAGTGGTAAAAAATGTCATAATTTTTAAGAAATTTATCATGTTAAAAACGGTGGTAAAAAATGTGAATTTTTTTTATAGATGGTCCATAAAATGGTGTAAAATCTTGTATTTTTTAACAGTTTTTTCGGGAAAAATGTTAAAAACTTGTATTTTTTTATGTTTTTGTTTTCTTAGAGTTGTACAAAATATGTTAATTTTAAAGGAATTTATGTAAAGCGTTGAGCTTTTTAAGTTGTTTTTTTCAATTAATATTGAAAAATCATGACATTGATACAGCTTGTTTTGTAAAACCGTTAAAAAAGATGACCCGGAAGTCATTGAAACGTCTAAATTTGTCACAGTTATACATCGTTGTTATTTATAGCATCGTAAAAATGTGAACTTTTTTACAGATGTTCCATAAAACGGTGTAAAATCTTGTATTTTTTTAATAGTTTTTCCGGAAACAATGTTAAAAACTTGCATTTTTTTCTAGTTTTTGTTTTATTAGAGTGGTAAAAATGTGATAATTTTTAACAAATTTATCTTGTTAAAAACGGTGGTAAAAAATGTGAATTTTTTTATAGATGGTCTATAAATTGGTGTAAAATCTTGTATTTTTTAACAGTTTTTCCGAAACAATGTTAAAAACTCGCATTTTTTTTAGTTTTTGTTTTATTAGAGTGGTAAAAAATGTGATAATTTTTAAGAAATTTATCATGTTAAAAACGGTGGTAAAAAATGTGAATTTTTTTTATAGATGGTCCATAAAATTGTGTAAAATCTTGTATTTTTAACAGTTTTTTCGGGAAAAAATGTTAAAAACTTGTATTTTTTTTCATGTTTTTGTTTTTCTTAGAGTGGTACAAAATATGTTAATTTTAAAGGAATTTATGTAAAGCGTTGAGCTTTTTTAGTTGTTTTTTCCAATTAATATTGAAAAATCATGACCCTGATACAGTTTGTTTTGTAAAACCGTTAAAAAAGATGACCCGGAAGTCATTGAAACGTCTAAATTTGTCACCTTTATACATCGTTGTTATTTATAGCATCGTAAAAATGTGAACTTTTTTACAGATGTTCCATAAAACGGTGTAAAATCTTTTATTTTTTTAACAGTTTTCCGTGAAAACATGTTAAAAACTCGCATTTTTTTTTCTAGTTTTTGTTTTATTAGAGTGGTAAAAAAAGTCATAATTTTTAAGAAATTTATCATTTAAAAACGGTGGTAAAAAATGTGAATTTTTTTTATAGATGGTCCATAAAATGGTGTAAAATCTTGTATTTTTTAACTGTTTTTTCGGGAAAAATGTTAAAAACTTGTATTTTTTTTCATGTTTTTGTTTTTCTTACGGTGGTGCAAAATATATTAATTTTAAAGAAATTTATGTAAAGCGTTGAGCTTTTTAAGTTGTTTTTTTCATTTAATATTAAAAAATTATGACCCTGATACAGCTTGTTTTGTAAAACCGTTAAAAAAGATGACACGGAAGTCACTGAAACGTCTAAATTTGTCACCTTTATACATCATTGTTATTTATAGCATCGTAAAAATGTGAACTTTTTTACAGATGTTCAATAAAACGGTGTAAAATCTTGTATTTTTTTAACAGTTTTCCGGGAAAACATGTTAAAAACTCGAATTTTTTTTTCTAGTTTTTGTTTTATTAGAGTGGTAAAAAATGTCATAATTTTTAAGAAATTTATCATGTTAAAAACGGTGGTAAAAAATGTGAATTTTTTTTATAGATGGTCCATAAAATGGTGTAAAATCTTGTATTTTTTAACAGTTTTTTCGGGAAAAAATGTTAAAAACTTGTATTTTTTTTTCATGTTTTTGTTTTTCTTAGAGTGGTACAAAATATGTTAATTTTAAAGGAATTTATGTAAAGAATTGAGCTTTTTAAGTTGTTTTTTTTCCATTTAATATTGAAAAATCATGACCCTGATATAACTTGTTTTGTAAAACCATACATAAGATACTCGGAAATCATTGAAACGTCTAAATTTATCACCTTTATACATCGTTGTTATTTATAGCATCGTAAAAATGTGAACTTTTTTACAGATGTTCCATAAAACGCTGTAAAATCTTGTATTTTTTTAACAGTTTTTCCGAAACAATGTTAAAAACTCGCATTTTTTTTAGTTTTTGTTTTATTAGAGTGGTAAAAAATGTGATAATTTTTAAGAAATTTATCATGTTAAAAACGGTGGTAAAAAATGTGAATTTTTTTTATAGATGGTCCATAAAATGGTGTTAAATCTTGTATTTTTTAACAGCTTTTTCGGAAAAAAATGTTAAAAACTTGTATTTTTTTTTTCATGTTTTTGTTTTTCTTAGAGTGGTACAAAATATGTTAATTTTAAAGAAAATTTATGTAAACCGTTGAGCTTTTTAAGTTGTTTTTTTTCCATTTAGTATTGAAAAATCATGACCCTGATACAGCTTGTTTTGTAAAACCGTTAAAAAAGATGACCCGGAAATCATTGAAACGTCTAAATTTGTCACCTTTATACATCGTTGTTATTTATAGCATCGTAAAAATGTGAACTTTTTTACAGATGTTCAATAAAACGGTGTAAAATCTTGTATTTTTTTAACAGTTTTTCCGGAAAACATGTTAAAAACTCGAATTTTTTTTTTCATGTTTTTGTTTTTCTTAGAGTGGTAAAAATGTGATAATTTTTAACAAATTTATCTTGTTAAAAACGGTGGTAAAAAATGTGAATTTTTTTTATAGATGGTCCATAAATTGGTGTAAAATCTTGTATTTTTTAACATTTTTTCCGAAACAATGTTAAAAACTCGCATTCTTTTTAGTTTTTGTTTTATTAGAGTGGTAAAAAATGTGATAATTTTTAAGAAATTTATCATGTTAAAAACGGTGGTAAAAAATGTGAATTTTTTTTATAGATGGTCCATAAAATTGTGTAAAATCTTGTATTTTTTAACAGTTTTTTCGGGAAAAAATGTTAAAAACTTGTATTTTTTTTCATGTTTTTGTTTTTCTTAGAGTGGTACAAAATATGTTAATTTTAAAGGAATTTATGTAAAGCGTTGAGCTTTTTTAGTTGTTTTTTTCCAATTAATATTGAAAAATCATGACCCTGATACAGTTTGTTTTGTAAAACCGTTAAAAAAGATGACCCGGAAGTCATTGAAACGTCTAAATTTGTCACCGTTATACATCGTTGTTATTTATAGCATCGTAAAAATGTGAACTTTTTTACAGATGTTCCATAAAACGGTGTAAAATCTTTTATTTTTTTAACAGTTTTCCGTGAAAACATGTTAAAAACTCGCATTTTTTTTTCTAGTTTTTGTTTTATTAGAGTGGTAAAAATAGTCATAATTTTTAAGAAATTTATCATTTAAAAACGGTGGTAAAAAATGTGAATTTTTTTTATAGATGGTCCATAAAATGGTGTAAAATCTTGTATTTTTTAACTGTTTTTTCGGGAAAAATGTTAAAAACTTGTATTTTTTTTTCATGTTTTTGTTTTTCTTAGAGTGGTACAAAATATGTTAATTTTAAAGAAATTTATGTAAAGCGTTGAGCTTTTTAAGTTGTTTTTTTCCATTTAGTATTGAAAAATCATGACGATACGAACTTGTTTTGTAAAACCGTTAAAAAAGATGACCCGGAAGTCATTGAAACGTCTAAATTTGTCACCTTTATACATCGTTGTTATTTATAGCATCGTAAAAATGTGAACTTTTTTACAGATGTTCAATAAAACGGTGTAAAATCTTGTATTTTTTTAACAGTTTTCCGATAAAACATCTTAAAAACTCGAATTTTTTTTCTAGTTTTTGTTTTATTAGAGTGGTAAAAAATGTCATAATTTTTAAGAAATTTATCATGTTAAAAACGGTGGTAAAAAATGTGATTTTTTTTTATAGATGGTTCATAAAATGGTGTTAAATCTTGTATTTTTTAACAGCTTTTTCGGAAAAAAATGTTAAAAACTTGTATTTTTTTTTTCATGTTTTTGTTTTTCTTAGAGTGGTACAAAATATGTTAATTTTAAAGAAAATTTATGTAAACCGTTGAGCTTTTTAAGTTGTTTTTTTTCCATTTAGTATTGAAAAATCATGACCCTGATACAGCTTGTTTTGTAAAACCGTTAAAAAAGATGACCCGGAAATCATTGAAACGTCTAAATTTGTCACCTTTATACATCGTTGTTATTTATAGCATCGTAAAAATGTGAACTTTTTTACAGATGTTCAATAAAACGGTGTAAAATCTTGTATTTTTTTAACAGTTTTCCGGGAAAACATGTTAAAAACTCGAATTTTTTTTCATGTTTTTGTTTTTCTTAGAGTGGTAAAAATGTGATAATTTTTAACAAATTTATCTTGTTAAAAACGGTGGTAAAAAATGTGAATTTTTTTTATAGATGGTCCATAAATTGGTGTAAAATCTTGTATTTTTTAACATTTTTTCCGAAACAATGTTAAAAACTCGCATTCTTTTTAGTTTTTGTTTTATTAGAGTGGTAAAAAATGTGATAATTTTTAAGAAATTTATCATGTTAAAAACGGTGGTAAAAAATGTGAATTTTTTTTATAGATGGTCCATAAAATTGTGTAAAATCTTGTATTTTTTAACAGTTTTTTCGGGAAAAAATGTTAAAAACTTGTATTTTTTTTCATGTTTTTGTTTTTCTTAGAGTGGTACAAAATATGTTAATTTTAAAGGAATTTATGTAAAGCGTTGAGCTTTTTTAGTTGTTTTTTTCCAATTAATATTGAAAAATCATGACCCTGATACAGTTTGTTTTGTAAAACCGTTAAAAAAGATGACCCGGAAGTCATTGAAACGTCTAAATTTGTCACCGTTATACATCGTTGTTATTTATAGCATCGTAAAAATGTGAACTTTTTTACAGATGTTCCATAAAACGGTGTAAAATCTTTTATTTTTTTAACAGTTTTCCGTGAAAACATGTTAAAAACTCGCATTTTTTTTTCTAGTTTTTGTTTTATTAGAGTGGTAAAAAAAGTCATAATTTTTAAGAAATTTATCATTTAAAAACGGTGGTAAAAAATGTGAATTTTTTTTATAGATGGTCCATAAAATGGTGTAAAATCTTGTATTTTTTAACTGTTTTTTCGGGAAAAATGTTAAAAACTTGTATTTTTTTTTCATGTTTTTGTTTTTCTTAGGGTGGTGCAAAATATATTAATTTTAAAGAAATTTATGTAAAGCGTTGAGCTTTTTAAGTTGTTTTTTTCATTTAATATTAAAAAATAATGACCCTGATACAGCTTGTTTTGTAAAACCGTTAAAAAAGATGACACGGAAGTCACTGAAACGTCTAAATTTGTCACCTTTATACATCGTTGTTATTTATAGCATCGTAAAAATGTGAACTTTTTTACAGATGTTCAATAAAACGGTGTAAAATCTTGTATTTTTTTAACAGTTTTCCGATAAAACATCTTAAAAACTCGAATTTTTTTTCTAGTTTTTGTTTTATTAGAGTGGTAAAAAATGTCATAATTTTTAAGAAATTTATCATGTTAAAAACGGTGGTAAAAAATGTGATTTTTTTTTATAGATGGTTCATAAAATGGTGTTAAATCTTGTATTTTTTAACAGCTTTTTCGGAAAAAAATGTTAAAAACTTGTATTTTTTTTTTCATGTTTTTTGTTTTTCTTAGAGTGGTACAAAATATGTTAATTTTAAAGAAAATTTATGTAAACCGTTGAGCTTTTTAAGTTGTTTTTTTTCCATTTAGTATTGAAAAATCATGACCCTGATACAGCTTGTTTTGTAAAACCGTTAAAAAAGATGACCCGGAAATCATTGAAACGTCTAAATTTGTCACCTTTATACATCGTTGTTATTTATAGCATCGTAAAAATGTGAACTTTTTTACAGATGTTCAATAAAACGGTGTAAAATCTTGTATTTTTTTAACAGTTTTCCGGGAAAACATGTTAAAAACTCGAATTTTTTTTCATGTTTTTGTTTTTCTTAGAGTGGTAAAAATGTGATAATTTTTAACAAATTTATCTTGTTAAAAACGGTGGTAAAAAATGTGAATTTTTTTTATAGATGGTCCATAAATTGGTGTAAAATCTTGTATTTTTTAACATTTTTTCCGAAACAATGTTAAAAACTCGCATTCTTTTTAGTTTTTGTTTTATTAGAGTGGTAAAAAATGTGATAATTTTTAAGAAATTTATCATGTTAAAAACGGTGGTAAAAAATGTGAATTTTTTTTATAGATGGTCCATAAAATTGTGTAAAATCTTGTATTTTTTAACAGTTTTTTCGGGAAAAAATGTTAAAAACTTGTATTTTTTTTCATGTTTTTGTTTTTCTTAGAGTGGTACAAAATATGTTAATTTTAAAGGAATTTATGTAAAGCGTTGAGCTTTTTTAGTTGTTTTTTTCCAATTAATATTGAAAAATCATGACCTTGATACAGCTTGTTTTGTAAAACCGTTAAAAAAGATGACCCGGAAGTCATTGAAACGTCTAAATTTGTCACCGTTATACATCGTTGTTATTTATAGCATCGTAAAAATGTGAACTTTTTTACAGATGTTCCATAAAACGGTGTAAAATCTTTTATTTTTTTAACAGTTTTCCGTGAAAACATGTTAAAAACTCGCATTTTTTTTTCTAGTTTTTGTTTTATTAGAGTGGTAAAAAAAGTCATAATTTTTAAGAAATTTATCATTTAAAAACGGTGGTAAAAAATGTGAATTTTTTTTATAGATGGTCCATAAAATGGTGTAAAATCTTGTATTTTTTAACTGTTTTTTCGGGAAAAATGTTAAAAACTTGTATTTTTTTTTCATGTTTTTGTTTTTCTTAGGGTGGTGCAAAATATATTAATTTTAAAGAAATTTATGTAAAGCGTTGAGCTTTTTAAGTTGTTTTTTTCATTTAATATTAAAAAATAATGACCCTGATACAGCTTGTTTTGTAAAACCGTTAAAAAAGATGACACGGAAGTCACTGAAACGTCTAAATTTGTCACCTTTATACATCGTTGTTATTTATAGCATCGTAAAAATGTGAACTTTTTTACAGATGTTCAATAAAACAGTGTAAAATCTTGTATTTTTTTAACAGTTTTCCGGGAAAACATGTTAAAAACTCGAAATTTTTTTTCTAGTTTTTGTTTTATTAGAGTGGTAAAAAATGTCATAATTTTTAAGAAATTTATCATGTTAAAAACGGTGGTAAAAAATGTGAATTTTTTTTATAGATGGTCCATAAAATGGTGTAAAATCTTTTATTTTTTAACAGTTTTTTCGGGAAAAATGTTAAAAACTTGTATTTTTTTCATGTTTTTGTTTTTCTTAGAGTGGTACAAAATATGTTAATTTTAAAGAAAATTTATGTAAATCGTTGAACTTTTAAGTTGTTTTTTTTCATTTAATATTAAAAAATCATTTGATACAGCTTGTTTTGTAAAAACGTTAAAAAGAATGACCCGGAAGTATTGAAACGTCTAAATTTGTCATACATCGTTGTTATTTATAGCATCGTAAAAATGTGAACTTTTTTACAGATGTTCCATAAAACGGTGTAAATCTTGTATTTTTTTAATAGTTTTTCCGGAAACAATGTTAAAAACTCGCATTTTTTTCTAGTTTTTGTTTTATTAGAGTGGTAAAAATGTGATAATTTTTAAGAAATTTATCAGGTTAAAAACGGTGGTAAAAAATGTGAATTTTTTTTTATAGATGTTCCATAAAACGGTGTTAAATGTTGTATTTTTTAAAAGTTTTTCCGGAAACAATGTTAAAAACTCGCATTTTTTTTCTAGCTTTTTTGTTTTATTAGAGTGGTAAAAAATGTGATAATTTTTAACAAATTTATCTTGTTAAAAACGGTGGTAAAAAATGTGAATTTTTTTTATAGATGGTCCATAAAATGGTGTAAAATCTTGTATTTTTTAACAGTTTTTCCGAAACAATGTTAAAAACTCGCATTTTTTTTAGTTTTTGTTTTATTAGAGTGGTAAAAAATGTGATAATTTTTAAGAAATTTATCATGTTAAAAACGGTGGTAAAAATGTGAATTTTTTTTATAGATGGTCCATAAAACGGTATAAAATTTTGTATTTTTTAACAGTTTTTTCGAGAAAAAATGTTAAAAACTTGTATTTTTTTTCATGTTTTTGTTTTTTCTAGAGTGGTACAAAATATTTTAATTTTAAAGAAATTTATGTAAACCGTTGAGCTTTTTAAGTTGTTTTTTTCCATTTAGTATTGAAAAATCATGACCCTGATACAGCTTGTTTTGTAAAACCGTTAAAAAAGATGACCCGGAAGTCATTGAAACGTCTAAATTTGTCACCTTTATACATCGTTGTTATTTATAGCATCGTAAAAATGTGAACTTTTTTACAGATGTTCAATAAAACAGTGTAAAATCTTGTATTTTTTTAACAGTTTTCCGGGAAAACATGTTAAAAACTCGAATTTTTTATCTAGTTTTTGTTTTATTAGAGTGGTAAAAAATGTCATAATTTTTAAGAAATTTATCATGTAAAAAACGGTGGTAAAAAATGTGAATTTTTTTTATAGATGGTCCATAAAATGGTGTAAAATCTTTTATTTTTTAACAGTTTTTTCGGGAAAAATGTTAAAAACTTGTATTTTTTTTCATGTTTTTGTTTTTCTTAGAGTGGTACAAAATATGGTAATTTTAAAGAAAATTTATGTAAACCGTTGAGATTTTTAAGTTGTTTTTTTCCATTTAGTATTGAAAAATTATGACCCTGATACAGCTTGTTTTGTAAAACCGTTAAAAAAGATGACCCGGAAGTCATTGAAACGTCTAAATTTGTCACATTTATACATCGTTGTTATTTATAGCATCGTAAAAATGTGAACTTTTTTACCGATGTTCCATAAAACGGTGTAAAATCTTGTATTTTTTTAACAGTTATTCTGGAAACAATGTTAAAAACTCGCATTTTTTTCTAGTTTTTGTTTTATTAGAGTGGTAAAAATGTGATAATTTTTAAGAAATTTATCAGGTTAAAAACGGTGGTAAAAAATGTCAATTTTTTTTATAGATGTTCCATAAAACGGTGTTAAATCTTGTATTTTTTAAAAGTTTTTCCGGAAACAATGTTAAAAACTCGCATTTTTTTCTAGCTTTTTTTGTTTTATTAGAGTGGTAAAAAATGTGATAATTTTTAACAAATTTATCATGTTAAAAACGGTGGTAAAAAATGTGAATTTTTTTTATAGATGTTCCATAAAATGGTGTTAAATCTTGTATTTTTTAACAGCTTTTTCGGAAAAAAATGTTAAAAACTTGTATTTTTTTTTTCATGTTTTTGTTTTTCTTAGAGTGGTACAAAATATGTTAATTTTAAAGAAATTTATGTAAACCGTTGAGCTTTTTAAGTTGTTTTTTTTCCATTTAGTATTGAAAAATCATGACCCTGATACAGCTTGTTTTGTAAAACCGTTAAAAAAGATGACCCGGAAGTCATTGAAACGTCTAAATTTGTCACCTTTATGCATCGTTGTTATTTATAGCATCGTAAAAATGTGAACTTTTTCACAGATGTTCAATAAAACGGTGTAAAATCTTGTATTTTTTTAACAGTTTTCCTGGAAAACATGTTAAAAACTCGAATTTTTTTTCTAGTTTTTGTTTTATTAGAGTGGTAAAAAATGTCATAATTTTTAAGAAATTTATCATGTTAAAAACGGTGGTAAAAAATGTGAATTTTTTTTATAGATGGTCCATAAAACGGTATAAAATTTTGTATTTTTTAACAGTTTTTTCGAGAAAAAATGTTAAAAACTTGTATTTTTTTTCATGTTTTTGTTTTTTCTAGAGTGGTACAAAATATTTTAATTTTAAAGAAATTTATGTAAACCGTTGAGCTTTTTAAGTTGTTTTTTTCCATTTAGTATTGAAAAATCATGACCCTGATACAGCTTGTTTTGTAAAACCGTTAAAAAAGATGACCCGGAAGTCATTGAAACGTCTAAATTTGTCACCTTTATACATCGTTGTTATTTATAGCATCGTAAAAATGTGAACTTTTTTACAGATGTTCAATAAAACAGTGTAAAATCTTGTATTTTTTTAACAGTTTTCCAGGAAAACATGTTAAAAACTCGAATTTTTTTTCTAGTTTTTGTTTTATTAGAGTGGTAAAAAATGTCATAATTTTTAAGAAATTTATCATGTTAAAAACGGTGGTAAAAAATGTGAATTTTTTTTCTAGATGGTCCATAAAATGGTGTAAAATCTTTTATTTTTTAACAGTTTTTTCGGGAAAAATGTTAAAAACTTGTATTTTTTTTCATGTTTTTGTTTTTCTTAGAGTGGTACAAAATATGGTAATTTTAAAGAAAATTTATGTAAACCGTTGAGATTTTTAAGTTGTTTTTTTCCATTTAGTATTGAAAAATTATGACCCTGATACAGCTTGTTTTGTAAAACCGTTAAAAAAGATGACCCGGAAGTCATTGAAACGTCTAAATTTGTCACCTTTATACATCGTTGTTATTTATAGCATCGTAAAAATGTGAACTTTTTTACCGATGTTCCATAAAACGGTGTAAAATCTTGTATTTTTTTAACAGTTATTCCGGAAACAATGTTAAAAACTCGCATTTTTTTCTAGTTTTTGTTTTATTAGAGTGGTAAAAATGTGATAATTTTTAAGAAATTTATCAGGTTAAAAACGGTGGTAAAAAATGTCAATTTTTTTTATAGATGTTCCATAAAACGGTGTTAAATCTTGTATTATTTAAAAGTTTTTCCGGAAACAATGTTAAAAACTCGCATTTTTTTTCTAGCTTTTTTGTTTTATTAGAGTGGTAAAAAATGTGATAATTTTTAACAAATTTATCATGTTAAAAACGGTGGTAAAAAATGTGAATTTTTTTTATAGATGTTCCATAAAATGGTGTTAAATCTTGTATTTTTTAACAGCTTTTTCGGAAAAAAATGTTAAAAACTTGTATTTTTTTTTTCATGTTTTTGTTTTTCTTAGAGTGGTACAAAATATGTTAATTTTAAAGAAATTTATGTAAACCGTTGAGCTTTTTAAGTTGTTTTTTTTCCATTTAGTATTGAAAAATCATGACCCTGATACAGCTTGTTTTGTAAAACCGTTAAAAAAGATGACCCGGAAGTCATTGAAACGTCTAAATTTGTCACCTTTATACATCGTTGTTATTTATAGCATCGTAAAAATGTGAACTTTTTTACAGATGTTCAATAAAACGGTGTAAAATCTTGTATTTTTTTAACAGTTTTCCGGGAAAACATCTTAAAAACTCGAATTTTTTTTCTAGTTTTTGTTTTATTAGAGTGTTAAAATATGTCATGATTTTTAAAAAATTTATCATGTTAAAAACGGTGGTAAAAAATGTGAATTTTTTTTATAGATGGTCCATAAAATTGTGTAACATCTTGTATTTTTTAACAGTTTTTTCGGAAAAAATGTTAAAAACTTGTATTTTTTTCATGTTTTTGTTTTTCTTAGAGTGGTACAAAATATGTTAATTTTAAAGAAAATTTATGTAAACCGTTGAGCTTTTTAAGTTGTTTTTTTCCATTTAGTATTGAAAAATCATGACCCTGATACAGCTTGTTTTGTAAAACCGTTAAAAAAGATGACCCGGAAGTCATTGAAACGTCTAAATTTGTCACCTTTATACATCGTTGTTATTTATAGCATCGTAAAAATGTGAACTTTTTACGTATGTTCAATAAAACGGTGTAAAATCTTGTATTTTTTTAACAGTTTTCCGATAAAACATCTTAAAAACTCGAATTTTTTTTCTAGTTTTTGTTTTATTAGAGTGGTAAAAAATGTCATAATTTTTAAGAAATTTATCATGTTAAAAACGGTGGTAAAAAATGTGATTTTTTTTTATAGATGGTTCATAAAATGGTGTTAAATCTTGTATTTTTTAACAGCTTTTTCGGAAAAAAAATGTTAAAAACTTGTATTTTTTTTTTCATGTTTTTGTTTTTCTTAGAGTGGTACAAAATATGTTAATTTTAAAGAAAATTTATGTAAACCGTTGAGCTTTTTAAGTTGTTTTTTTTCCATTTAGTATTGAAAAATCATGACCCTGATACAGCTTGTTTTGTAAAACCGTTAAAAAAGATGACCCGGAAGTCATTGAAACGTCTAAATTTGTCACCTTTATACATCGTTGTTATTTATAGCATCGTAAAAATGTGAACTTTTTTGGTATGTTCAATAAAACGGTGTAAAATCTTGTATTTTTTTAACAGTTTTCCGATAAAACATCTTAAAAACTCGAATTTTTTTTCTAGTTTTTGTTTTATTAGAGTGGTAAAAAATGTCATAATTTTTAAGAAATTTATCATGTTAAAAACGGTGGTAAAAAATGTGAATTTTTTTTATAGATGGTTCATAAAATGGTGTTAAATCTTGTATTTTTTAACGACTTTTTTCGGAAAAAAATGTTAAAAACTTGTATTTTTTTTTTCATGTTTTTGTTTTTCTTAGAGTGGTACAAAATATGTTAATTTTAAAGAAAATTTATGTAAACCGTTGAGCTTTTTAAGTTGTTTTTTTTCCATTTAGTATTGAAAAATCATGACCCTGATACAGCTTGTTTTGTAAAACCGTTAAAAAAGATGACCCGGAAGTCATTGAAACGTCTAAATTTGTCACCTTTATACATCGTTGTTATTTATAGCATCGTAAAAATGTGAACTTTTTTACAGATGTTCAATAAAACGGTGTAAAATCTTGTATTCTTTTAACAGTTTTCCGTGAAAACGTGTTAAAAACTCGCATTTTTTTTCTAGTTTTTGTTTTATTAGAGTGGTAAAAAATGTCATAATTTTTAAGAAATTTATCATGTTAAAAACGGTGGTAAAAAATGTGAATTTTTTTTTATAGATGGTTCATAAAATGGTGTTAAATCTTGTATTTTTTAACAGTTTTTTCTGGAAAAAATGTTAAAAACTTGTATTTTTTTTTCATGTTTTTGTTTTTCTTAGAGTGGTACAAAATATGTTAATTTTAAATAAATTTATGTAAAGCGTTGAGCTTTTTAAGTTGTTTTTTTCCATTTAATATTGAAAAATCATGACACTGATACAGCTTGTTTTGTAAAACCGTTAAATAAGATACTCGGAAATCATTGAAACGTCTAAATTTGTCACCTTTATACATCGTTGTTATTTATAGCATCGTAAAAATGTGAACTTTTTTACAGATGTTCCATAAAACGGTGTAAAATCTTTTATTTTTTTAACAGTTTTCCGTGAAAACGTGTTAAAAACTCGCATTTTTTTTCTAGTTTTTGTTTTATTAGAGTGGTAAAAAATGTCATAATTTTTAAGAAATTTATCATGTTAAAAACGGTGGTAAAAAATGTGAATTTTTTTTATAGATGGTCAATAAAATGGTGTAAAATCTTGTATTTTTTAACAGTTTTTTCGGGAAAAATGTTAAAAACTTGTATTTTTTTTCATGTTTTTGTTTTTCTTAGGGTGGTGCAAAATATATTAATTTTAAAGAAATTTATGTAAAGCATTGACCTTTTTAAGTTGTTTTTTTTCATTTAATATTAAAAAATCATGACCCTGATACAGCTTGTTTTGTAAAACCGTTAAAAAAATGACCCGGAAGTATTGAAACGTCTAAATTTGTCACATTTATACATCGTTGTTATTTATAGCATCGTAAAAATGTGAACTTTTTTACAGATGTTCCATAAAACGGTTTAAAATCTTGTATTTTTTTAATAGTTTTTTCGGAAACAATGTTAAAAACTCGCATTTTTTTCTAGTTTTTGTTTTATTAGAGTGGTAAAAATGTGATAATTTTTAAGAAATTTATCAGGTTAAAAACGGTGGTAAAAAATGTCAATTTTTTTTATAGATGTTCCATAAAACGGTGTTAAATCTTGTATTTTTTAAAAATTTTCCGGAAACAATGTTAAAAACTCGCATTTTTTTTCTAGCTTTTTTGTTTTATTAGAGTGGTAAAAAATGTGATAATTTTTAAGAAATTTATCATGTTAAAAACGGTGGTAAAAAATGTGAATTTTTTTTATAGATGTTCCATAAAATGGTGTTAAATCTTCTATTTTTTAACAGCTTTTTCGGAAAAAAATGTTAAAAACTTGTATTTTTTTTTTCATTTTTTTGTTTTTCTTAGAGTGGTACAAAATATGTTAATTTTAAAGAAATTTATGTAAACCGTTGAGCTTTTTAAGTTGTTTTTTTTCCATTTAGTATTGAAAAATCATGACCCTGATACAGCTTGTTTTGTAAAACCGTTAAAAAAAGATGACCCGGAAGTCATTGAAACGTCTAAATTTGTCACCTTTATACATCGTTGTTATTTATAGCATCGTAAAAATGTGAACTTTTTTACAGATGTTCAATAAAACGGTGTAAAATCTTGTATTTTTTTAACAGTTTTCCTGGAAAACATGTTAAAAACTCGAATTTTTTTTCTAGTTTTTGTTTTATTAGAGTGATAAAAAATGTCATAATTTTTAACAAATTTATCATGTTAAAAACGGTGGTAAAAAATGTGAATTTTTTTTACAGATGTTCCATAAAACGGTGTAAAATCTTGTATTTTTTTAACGGTTTTTCCGAAACAATGTTAAAAACTCGCATTTTTTTTAGTTTTTGTTTTATTAGAGTGGTAAAAATTTGATAATTTTTAAGAAATTTATCATGTTAAAAACGGTGGTAAAAAATGTGAATTTTTTTTATAGATGGTCCATAAAATGGTGTAAAATCTTGTATTTTTTAACAGTTTTTTCTGGAAAAAATGTTAAAAACTTGTATTTTTTTTTTCATGTTTTTGTTTTTCTTAGAGTGGTACAAAATATGTTAATTTTAAAGAAAATTTATGTAAAGCGTTGAGCTTTTTAAGTTGTTTTTTTCCATTTAATATTGAAAAATCATGACACTGATACAGCTTGTTTTGTAAAACCGTTAAATAAGATACTCGGAAATCATTGAAACGTCTAAATTTGTCACCTTTATACATCGTTGTTATTTATAGCATCGTAAAAATGTGAACTTTTTTACAGATGTTCCATAAAACGGTGTAAAATCTTTTATTTTTTTAACAGTTTTCCGTGAAAACGTGTTAAAAACTCGCATTTTTTTTCTAGTTTTTGTTTTATTAGAGTGGTAAAAAATGTCATAATTTTTAAGAAATTTATCATGTTAAAAACGGTGGTAAAAAATGTGAATTTTTTTTATAGATGGTCAATAAAATGGTGTAAAATCTTGTATTTTTTAACAGTTTTTTCGGGAAAAATGTTAAAAACTTGTATTTTTTTTCATGTTTTTGTTTTTCTTAGGGTGGTGCAAAATATATTAATTTTAAAGAAATTTATGTAAAGCATTGACCTTTTTAAGTTGTTTTTTTTCATTTAATATTAAAAAATCATGACCCTGATACAGCTTGTTTTGTAAAACCGTTAAAAAAATGACCCGGAAGTATTGAAACGTCTAAATTTGTCACATTTATACATCGTTGTTATTTATAGCATCGTAAAAATGTGAACTTTTTTACAGATGTTCCATAAAACGGTTTAAAATCTTGTATTTTTTTAATAGTTTTTTCGGAAACAATGTTAAAAACTCGCATTTTTTTCTAGTTTTTGTTTTATTAGAGTGGTAAAAATGTGATAATTTTTAAGAAATTTATCAGGTTAAAAACGGTGGTAAAAAATGTCAATTTTTTTTATAGATGTTCCATAAAACGGTGTTAAATCTTGTATTTTTTAAAAGTTTTTCCGGAAACAATGTTAAAAACTCGCATTTTTTTTCTAGCTTTTTTGTTTTATTAGAGTGGTAAAAAATGTGATAATTTTTAAGAAATTTATCATGTTAAAAACGGTGGTAAAAAATGTGAATTTTTTTTATAGATGTTCCATAAAATGGTGTTAAATCTTGTATTTTTTAACAGCTTTTTCGGAAAAAAATGTTAAAAACTTGTATTTTTTTTTTCATTTTTTTGTTTTTCTTAGAGTGGTACAAAATATGTTAATTTTAAAGAAATTTATGTAAACCGTTGAGCTTTTTAAGTTGTTTTTTTTCCATTTAGTATTGAAAAATCATGACCCTGATACAGCTTGTTTTGTAAAACTGTTAAAAAAAGATGACCCGGAAGTCATTGAAACGTCTAAATTTGTCACCTTTATACATCGTTGTTATTTATAGCATCGTAAAAATGTGAACTTTTTTACAGATGTTCAATAAAACGGTGTAAAATCTTGTATTTTTTTAACAGTTTTCCTGGAAAACATGTTAAAAACTCGAATTTTTTTTCTAGTTTTTGTTTTATTAGAGTGGTAAAAAATGTCATAATTTTTAACAAATTTATCATGTTAAAAACGGTGGTAAAAAATGTGAATTTTTTTTATAGATGGTCCATAAAATGGTGTAAAATCTTTTATTTTTTAACAGTTTTTTCGGGAAAAATATTAAAAACTTGTATTTTTTTCATGTTTTTGTTTTTCTTAGAGTGGTACAAAATATGTTAATTTTAAAAAAAAATTTATGTAAACCGTTGAGCTTTTTAAGTTGTTTTTTTCCATTTAGTATTGAAAAATCATGACCCTGATACAGCTTGTTTTGTAAAACCGTTAAAAAAGATGACCCGGAAGTCATTGAAACGTCTAAATTTGTCACCTTTATACATCGTTGTTATTTATAGCATCGTAAAAATGTGAACTTTTTTACAGATGTTCAATAAAACGGTGTAAAATCTTGTATTTTTTTAACAGTTTTCCGATAAAACATCTTAAAAACTCGAATTTTTTTTCTAGTTTTTGTTTTATTAGAGTGGTAAAAAATGTCATAATTTTTAAGAAATTTATCATGTTAAAAACGGTGGTAAAAAATGTGAATTTTTTTTATAGATGGTTCATAAAATGGTGTTAAATCTTGTATTTTTTAATAGCTTTTTCGGAAAAAAATGTTAAAAACTTGTATTTTTTTTTTTCATGTTTTTGTTTTTCTTAGAGTGGTACAAAATATGTTAATTTTAAAGAAAATTTATGTAAACCGTTGAGCTTTTTAAGTTGTTTTTTTTCCATTTAGTATTGAAAAATCATGACCCTGATACAGCTTGTTTTGTAAAACCGTTAAAAAAGATGACCCGGAAGTCATTGAAACGTCTAAATTTGTCACCTTTATACATCGTTGTTATTTATAGCATCGTAAAAATGTGAACTTTTTTACAGATGTTCAATAAAACGGTGTAAAATCTTGTATTCTTTTAACAGTTTTCCGTGAAAACGTGTTAAAAACTCGCATTTTTTTCTAGTTTTTGTTTTATTAGAGTGGTAAAAAATGTCATAATTTTTAAGAAATTTATCATGTTAAAAACGGTGGTAAAAAATGTGAATTTTTTTTTATAGATGGTTCATAAAATGGTGTTAAATCTTGTATTTTTTAACAGCTTTTTCGGAAAAAAATGTTAAAAACTTGTATTTTTTTTTTCATGTTTTTGTTTTTCTTAGAGTGGTACAAAATATGTTAAATTTAAAGAAATTTATGTAAACCGTTGAGCTTTTTAAGTTATTTTTTTCCATTTAGTATTGAAAAATCATGACCCTGATACAGCTTGTTTTGTAAAACCGTTAAATAAGATACTCGGAAATCATTGAAACGTCTAAATTTGTCACCTTTATACATCGTTGTTATTTATAGCATCGTAAAAATGTGAACTTTTTTACAGATGTTCCATAAAACGGTGTAAAATCTTTTATTTTTTTAACGAGCTTTTCCGTGAAAACGTGTTAAAAACTCGCATTTTTTTTCTAGTTTTTGTTTTATTAGAGTGGTAAAAAATGTCATAATTTTTAAGAAATTTATCATGTTAAAAACGGTGGTAAAAAATGTGAATTTTTTTTATAGTTGGTCCATAAAACGGTGTTAAATCTTGTATTTTTTAAAAGTTTTTCCGGAAACAATGTTAAAAACTCGCATTTTTTTTCTAGCTTTTTTGTTTTATTAGAGTGGTAAAAAATGTGATAATTTTTAAGAAATTTATCATGTTAAAAACGGTGGTAAAAAATGTGAATTTTTTTTATAGATGTTCCTTAAAATGGTGTTAAATCTTGTATTTTTTAACAGCTTTTTCGGAAAAAAATGTTAAAAACTTGTATTTTTTTTTTCATTTTTTTGTTTTTCTTAGAGTGGTACAAAATATGTTAATTTTAAAGAAATTTATGTAAACCGTTGAGCTTTTTAAGTTGTTTTTTTTCCATTTAGTATTGAAAAATCATGACCCTGATACAGCTTGTTTTGTAAAACCGTTAAAAAAGATGACCCGGAAGTCATTGAAACGTCTAAATTTGTCACCTTTATACATCGTTGTTATTTATAGCATCGTAAAAATGTGAACTTTTTTACCGATGTTCCATAAAACGGTGTAAAATCTTGTATTTTTTTAACAGTTATTCCGGAAACAATGTTAAAAACTCGCATTTTTTTCTAGTTTTTGTTTTATTAGAGTGGTAAAAATGTGATAGTTTTTAAGAAATTAATCATGTTAAAAACGGTGGTAAAAAATGTGAATTTTTTTTATAGATGTTCCATAAAAATGGTGTTAAATCTTGTATTTTTTAACAGTTTTTTCTGGAAAAAATGTTAAAAACTTGTTTTTTTTTTCTTCATGTTTTTGTTTTTCTTAGAGTGGTACAAAATATGTTAATTTTAAAGGAATTTATGTAAAGCATTGAGCTTTTTAAGTTGTTTTTTTCCATTTAATATTGAAAAATCATGACCCTGATATAGCTTGTTTTGTAAAACCATATATAAGATACTCGGAAATCATTGAAACGTCTAAAATTGTCACCTTTATACATCGTTGTTATTTATAGCATCGTAAAAATGTAAACTTTTTTACAGATGTTCCATAAAACGGTGTAAAATCTTGTATTTTTTTAACGGTTTTTCCGAAACAATGTTAAAAACTCGCATTTTTTTTAGTTTTTGTTTTATTAGAGTGGTAAAAAATGTGATAATTTTTAAGAAATTTATCATGTTAAAAACGGTGGTAAAAAATGTGAATTTTTTTTATAGATGGTCCATAAAATGGTGTAAAATCTTGTATTTTTTAACAGTTTTTTCTGGAAAAAATGTTAAAAACTTGTATTTTTTTTTTCATGTTTTTGTTTTTCTTAGAGTGGTACAAAATATGTTAATTTTAAATAAATTTATGTAAAGCGTTGAGCTTTTTAAGTTGTTTTTTTCCATTTAATATTGAAAAATCATGACACTGATACAGCTTGTTTTGTAAAACCGTTAAATAAGATACTCGGAAATCATTGAAACGTCTAAATTTGTCACCTTTATACATCGTTGTTATTTATAGCATCGTAAAAATGTGAACTTTTTTACAGATGTTCCATAAAACGGTGTAAAATCTTTTATTTTTTTAACAGTTTTCCGTGAAAACGTGTTAAAAACTCGCATTTTTTTTCTAGTTTTTGTTTTATTAGAGTGGTAAAAAATGTCATAATTTTTAAGAAATTTATCATGTTAAAAACGGTGGTAAAAAATGTGAATTTTTTTTATAGATGGTCAATAAAATGGTGTAAAATCTTGTATTTTTTAACAGTTTTTTGGGGAAAAATGTTAAAAACTTGTATTTTTTTTCATGTTTTTGTTTTTCTTAGGGTGGTGCAAAATATATTAATTTTAAAGAAATATATATATAAAGCATTGACCTTTTTAAGTTGTTTTTTTTCATTTAATATTAAAAAATCATGACCCTGATACAGCTTGTTTTGTAAAACCGTTAAAAAAATGACCCGGAAGTATTGAAACGTCTAAATTTGTCACATTTATACATCGTTGTTATTTATAGCATCGTAAAAATGTGAACTTTTTTACAGATGTTCCATAAAACGGTTTAAAATCTTGTATTTTTTTAATAGTTTTTTCGGAAACAATGTTAAAAACTCGCATTTTTTTCTAGTTTTTGTTTTATTAGAGTGGTAAAAATGTGATAATTTTTAAGAAATTTATCAGGTTAAAAACGGTGGTAAAAAATGTCAATTTTTTTTATAGATGTTCAATAAAACGGTGTTAAATCTTGTATTTTTTAAAAGTTTTTCCGGAAACAATGTTAAAAACTCGCATTTTTTTTCTAGCTGTTTTGTTTTATTAGAGTGGTAAAAAATGTGATAATTTTTAAGAAATTTATCATGTTAAAAACGGTGGTAAAAAATGTGAATTTTTTTTATAGATGTTCCATAAAATGGTGTTAAATCTTGTATTTTTTAACAGCTTTTTCGGAAAAAAATGTTAAAAACTTGTATTTTTTTTTTCATTTTTTTGTTTTTCTTAGAGTGGTACAAAATAAGTTAATTTTAAAGAAATTTATGTAAACCGTTGAGCTTTTTAAGTTGTTTTTTTTCCATTTAGTATTGAAAAATCATGACCCTGATACAGTTTGTTTTGTAAAACCGTTAAAAAAAGATGACCCGGAAGTCATTGAAACGTCTAAATTTGTCACCTTTATACATCATTGTTATTTATAGCATCGTAAAAATGTGAACTTTTTTACAGATGTTCAATAAAACGGTGTAAAATCTTGTATTTTTTTAACAGTTTTCCTGGAAAACATGTTAAAAACTCGAATTTTTTTTCTAGTTTTTGTTTTATTAGAGTGGTAAAAAATGTCATAATTTTTAACAAATTTATCATGTTAAAAACGGTGGTAAAAAATGTGAATTTTTTTTATAGATGGTCCATAAAATGGTGTAAAATCTTTTATTTTGTAACAGTTTTTTCGGGAAAAATATTAAAAACTTGTATTTTTTTCATGTTTTTGTTTTTCTTAGAGTGGTACAAAATATGTTAATTTTAAAAAAAAATTTATGTAAACCGTTGAGCTTTTTAAGTTGTTTTTTTCCATTTAGTATTGAAAAATCATGACCCTGATACAGCTTGTTTTGTAAAACCGTTAAAAAAGATGACCCGGAAGTCATTGAAACGTCTAAATTTGTCACCTTTATACATCGTTGTTATTTATAGCATCGTAAAAATGTGAACTTTTTTACAGATGTTCAATAAAACGGTGTAAAATCTTGTATTTTTTTAACAGTTTTCCGATAAAACATCTTAAAAACTCGAATTTTTTTTCTAGTTTTTGTTTTATTAGAGTGGTAAAAAATGTCATAATTTTTAAGAAATTTATCATGTTAAAAACGGTGGTAAAAAATGTGAATTTTTTTTATAGATGGTTCATAAAATGGTGTTAAATCTTGTATTTTTTAACAGCTTTTTCGGAAAAAAATGTTAAAAACTTGTATTTTTTTTTTCATGTTTTTGTTTTTCTTAGAGTGGTACAAAATATGTTAATTTTAAAGAAAATTTATGTAAACCGTTGAGCTTTTTAAGTTGTTTTTTTTCCATTTAGTATTGAAAAATCATGACCCTGATACAGCTTGTTTTGTAAAACCGTTAAAAAAGATGACCCGGAAGTCATTGAAACGTCTAAATTTGTCACCTTTATACATCGTTGTTATTTATAGCATCGTAAAAATGTGAACTTTTTTACAGATGTTCAATAAAACGGTGTAAAATCTTGTATTCTTTTAACAGTTTTCCGTGAAAACGTGTTAAAAACTCGCATTTTTTTTCTAGTTTTTGTTTTATTAGAGTGGTAAAAAATGTCATAATTTTTAAGAAATTTATCATGTTAAAAACGGTGGTAAAAAATGTGAATTTTTTTTTATAGATGGTTCATAAAATGGTGTTAAATCTTGTATTTTTTAACAGCTTTTTCGGAAAAAAATGTTAAAAACTTGTATTTTTTTTTTCATGTTTTTGTTTTTCTTAGAGTGGTACAAAATATGTTAAATTTAAAGAAATTTATGTAAACCGTTGAGCTTTTTAAGTTGTTTTTTTCCATTTAGTATTGAAAAATCATGACCCTGATACAGCTTGTTTTGTAAAACCGTTAAATAAGATACTCGGAAATCATTGAAACGTCTAAATTTGTCACCTTTATACATCGTTGTTATTTATAGCATCGTAAAAATGTGAACTTTTTTACAGATGTTCCATAAAACGGTGTAAAATCTTTTATTTTTTTAACAGTTTTCCGTGAAAACGTGTTAAAAACTCGCATTTTTTTTCTAGTTTTTGTTTTATTAGAGTGGTAAAAAATGTCATAATTTTTAAGAAATTTATCATGTTAAAAACGGTGGTAAAAAATGTGAATTTTTTTTATAGTTGGTCCATAAAACGGTGTTAAATCTTGTATTTTTTAAAACTTTTTCCGGAAACAATGTTAAAAACTCGCATTTTTTTTCTAGCTTTTTTGTTTTATTAGAGTGGTAAAAAATGTGATAATTTTTAAGAAATTTATCATGTTAAAAACGGTGGTAAAAAATGTGAATTTTTTTTATAGATGTTCCATAAAATGGTGTTAAATCTTGTATTTTTTAAATGCTTTTTCGGAAAAAAATGTTAAAAACTTGTATTTTTTTTTTCATTTTTTTGTTTTTCTTAGAGTGGTACAAAATATGTTAATTTTAAAGAAATTTATGTAAACCGTTGAGCTTTTTAAGTTGTTTTTTTCCATTTAGTATTGAAAAATCATGACCCTGATACAGCTTGTTTTGTAAAACCGTTAAATAAGATACTCGGAAATCATTGAAACGTTTAAATTTGTCACCTTTATACATCGTTGTTATTTATAGCATCGTAAAAATGTGAACTTTTTTACAGATGTTCCATAAAACGGTGTAAAATCTTTTATTTTTTTAACAGTTTTCCGTGAAAACGTGTTAAAAACTCGCATTTTTTTTCTAGTTTTTGTTTTATTAGAGTGGTAAAAAATGTCATAATTTTTAAGAAATTTATCATGTTAAAAACGGTGGTAAAAAATGTGAATTTTTTTTATAGATGGTCAATAAAATGGTGTAAAATCTTGTATTTTTTAACAGTTTTTTCGGGAAAAATGTTAAAAACTTGTATTTTTTTTCATGTTTTTGTTTTTCTTAGGGTGGTGCAAAATATATTAATTTTAAAGAAATTTATGTAAAGCATTGACCTTTTTAAGTTGTTTTTTTTCATTTAATATTAAAAAATCATGACCCTGATACAGCTTGTTTTGAAAAACCGTTAAAAAGAATGACCCGGAAGTATTGAAACGTCTAAATTTGTCACATTTATACATCGTTGTTATTTATAGCATCGTAAAAATGTGAACTTTTTTACAGATGTTCCATAAAACGGTTTAAAATCTTGTATTTTTTTAATAGTTTTTTCGGAAACAATGTTAAAAACTCGCATTTTTTTCTAGTTTTTGTTTTATTAGAGTGGTAAAAATGTGATAATTTTTAAGAAATTTATCAGGTTAAAAACGGTGGTAAAAAATGTCAATTTTTTTTATAGATGTTCCATAAAACGGTGTTAAATCTTGTATTTTTTAAAAGTTTTTCCGGAAACAATGTTAAAAACTCGCATTTTTTTTCTAGCTTTTTTGTTTTATTAGAGTGGTAAAAAATGTGATAATTTTTAAGAAATTTATCATGTTAAAAACGGTGGTAAAAAATGTGAATTTTTTTTATAGATGTTCCATAAAATGGTGTTAAATCTTGTATTTTTTAACAGCTTTTTCGGAAAAAAATGTTAAAAACTTGTATTTTTTTTTTCATTTTTTTGTTTTTCTTAGAGTGGTACAAAATATGTTAATTTTAAAGAAATTTATGTAAACAGTTGAGCTTTTTAAGTTGTTTTTTTTCCATTTAGTATTGAAAAATCATGACCCTGATACAGCTTGTTTTGTAAAACCGTTAAAAAAGATGACCCGGAAGTCATTGAAACGTCTAAATTTGTCACCTTTATACATCGTTGTTATTTATAGCATCGTAAAAATGTGAACTTTTTTACAGATGTTCAATAAAACGGTGTAAAATCTTGTATTTTTTTAACAGTTTTCCGATAAAACATCTTAAAAACTCGAATTTTTTTTCTAGTTTTTGTTTTATTATAGTGGTAAAAAATGTCATAATTTTTAACAAATTTATCATGTTAAAAACGGTGGTAAAAAATGTGAATTTTTTTTATAGATGGTCCATAAAATGGTGTAAAATCTTTTATTTTTTAACAGTTTTTTCGGGAAAAATATTAAAAACTTGTATTTTTTTCATGTTTTTGTTTTTCTTAGAGTGGTACAAAATATGTTAATTTTAAAGAAAATTTATGTAAACCGTTGAGCTTTTTAAGTTGTTTTTTTCCATTTAGTATTGAAAAATCATGACCCTGATACAGCTTGTTTTGTAAAACCGTTAAAAAAGATGACCCGGAAGTCATTGAAACGTCTAAATTTGTCACCTTTATACATCGTTGTTATTTATAGCATCGTAAAAATGTGAACTTTTTTTACAGATGTTCAATAAAATGGTGTAAAATTAAAAACTTGTATTTTTTTAATGCTTTTCCGATAAAACATCTTAAAAACTCGAATTTTTTTTCTAGTTTTTGTTTTATTATAGTGGTAAAAAATGTCATAATTTTTAACAAATTTATCATGTTAAAAACGGTGGTAAAAAATGTGAATTTTTTTTATAGATGGTCCATAAAATGGTGTAAAATCTTTTATTTTTTAACAGTTTTTTCGGGAAAAATATTAAAAACTTGTATTTTTTTCATGTTTTTGTTTTTCTTAGAGTGGTACAAAATATGTTAATTTTAAAGAAAATTTATGTAAACCGTTGAGCTTTTTAAGTTGTTTTTTTCCATTTAGTATTGAAAAATCATGACCCTGATACAAATTTTGTTTTGTAAAACCGTTAAAAAAGATGACCCGGAAGTCATTGAAACGTCTAAATTTGTCACCTTTATACATCGTTGTTATTTATAGCATCGTAAAAATGTGAACTTTTTACGGATGTTCAATAAAACGGTGTAAAATCTTGTATTTTTTTAATGTTTTCCGATAAAACATCTTAAAAACTCGAATTTTTTTTCTAGTTTTTGTTTTATTAGAGTGGTAAAAAATGTCATAATTTTTAAGAAATTTATCATGTTAAAAACGGTGGTAAAAACTGTGAATTTTTTTTATAGATGGTTCATAAAATGGTGTTAAATCTTGTATTTTTTAACAGCTTTTTCGGAAAAAAATGTTAAAAACTTGTATTTTTTTTTTCATGTTTTTGTTTTTCTTAGAGTGGTACAAAATATGTTAATTTTAAAGAAAATTTATGTAAACCGTTGAGCTTTTTAAGTTGTTTTTTTTCCATTTAGTATTGAAAAATCATGACCCTGATACAGCTTGTTTTGTAAAACCGTTAAAAAAGATGACCCGGAAGTCATTGAAACGTCTAAATTTGTCACTTTTATACATCGTTGTTATTTATAGCATCGTAAAAATGTGAACTTTTTTACAGATGTTCAATAAAACGGTGTAAAATCTTGTATTTTTTTAACAGTTTTCCGTGAAAACGTGTTAAAAACTCGCATTTTTTTTCTAGTTTTTGTTTTATTAGAGTGGTAAAAAATGTCATAATTTTTAAGAAATTTATCATGTTAAAAACGGTGGTAAAAAATGTGAATTTTTTTTATAGTTGGTCCATAAAACGGTGTTAAATCTTGTATTTTTTAAAAGTTTTTCCGGAAACAATGTTAAAAACTCGCATTTTTTTTCTAGCTTTTTTGTTTTATTAGAGTGGTAAAAAATGTGATAATTTTTAAGAAATTTATCATGTTAAAAACGGTGGTAAAAAATGTGAATTTTTTTTAGATGTTCCATAAAATGGTGTTAAATCTTGTATTTTTTAACAGCTTTTTCGGAAAAAAATGTTAAAAACTTGTATTTTTTTTTTCATTTTTTTGTTTTTCTTAGAGTGGTACAAAATATGTTAATTTTAAAGAAATTTATGTAAACCGTTGAGCTTTTTAAGTTGTTTTTTTTCCATTTAGTATTGAAAAATCATGACCCTGATACAGCTTGTTTTGTAAAACCGTTAAAAAAGATGACCCGGAAGTCATTGAAACGTCTAAATTTGTCACCTTTATACATCGTTGTTATTTATAGCATCGTAAAAATGTGAACTTTTTTACAGATGTTCAATAAAACGGTGTAAAATCTTGTATTTTTTTAACAGTTTTCCTGGAAAACATGTTAAAAACTCGAATTTTTTTTCTAGTTTTTGTTTTATTAGAGTGGTAAAAAATGTCATAATTTTTAACAAATTTATCATGTTAAAAACGGTGGTAAAAAATGTGAATTTTTTTTATAGATGGTCCATAAAATGGTGTAAAATCTTTTATTTTTTAACAGTTTTTTCGGGAAAAATATTAAAAACTTGTATTTTTTTCATGTTTTTGTTTTTCTTAGAGTGGTACAAAATATGTTAATTTTAAAGAAAATTTATGTAAACCGTTGAGCTTTTTAAGTTGTTTTTTTCCATTTAGTATTGAAAAATCATGACACGATACGACTTGTTTTGTAAAACCGTTAAAAAAGATGACCCGGAAGTCATTGAAACGTCTAAATTTGTCACCTTTATACATCGTTGTTATTTATAGCATCGTAAAAATGTGAACTTTTTACGGATGTTCAATAAAACGGTGTAAAATCTTGTATTTTTTTAACAGTTTTCCGATAAAACATCTTAAAAACTCGAATTTTTTTTCTAGTTTTTGTTTTATTAGAGTGGTAAAAAATGTCATAATTTTTAAGAAATTTATCATGTTAAAAACGGTGGTAAAAACTGTGAATTTTTTTTATAGATGGTTCATAAAATGGTGTTAAATCTTGTATTTTTTAACAGCTTTTTCGGAAAAAAATGTTAAAAACTTGTATTTTTTTTTCATGTTTTTGTTTTTCTTAGAGTGGTACAAAATATGTTAATTTTAAAGAAAATTTATGTAAACCGTTGAGCTTTTTAAGTTGTTTTTTTTCCATTTAGTATTGAAAAATCATGACCCTGATACGAAATTGTTTTGTAAAACCGTTAAAAAAGATGACCCGGAAGTCATTGAAACGTCTAAATTTGTCACCTTTATACATCGTTGTTATTTATAGCATCGTAAAAATGTGAACTTTTTTACAGATGTTCAATAAAACGGTGTAAAATCTTGTATTTTTTTAACAGTTTTCCTGGAAAACATGTTAAAAACTCGAATTTTTTTTCTAGTTTTTGTTTTATTAGAGTGGTAAAAAATGTCATAATTTTTAACAAATTTATCATGTTAAAAACGGTGGTAAAAAATGTGAATTTTTTTTATAGATGGTCCATAAAATGGTGTAAAATCTTTTATTTTTTAACAGTTTTTTCGGGAAAAATATTAAAAACTTGTATTTTTTTCATGTTTTTGTTTTTCTTAGAGTGGTACAAAATATGTTAATTTTAAAGAAAATTTATGTAAACCGTTGAGCTTTTTAAGTTGTTTTTTTCCATTTAGTATTGAAAAATCATGACCCTGATACAGCTTGTTTTGTAAAACCGTTAAAAAAGATGACCCGGAAGTCATTGAAACGTCTAAATTTGTCACCTTTATACATCGTTGTTATTTATAGCATCGTAAAAATGTGAACTTTTTTACAGATGTTCAATAAAACGGTGTAAAATCTTGTATTTTTTTAACAGTTTTCCGATAAAACATCTTAAAAACTCGAATTTTTTTTCTAGTTTTTGTTTTATTAGAGTGGTAAAAAATGTCATAATTTTTAAGAAATTTATCATGTTAAAAACGGTGGTAAAAACTGTGAATTTTTTTTATAGATGGTTCATAAAATGGTGTTAAATCTTGTATTTTTTAACAGCTTTTTCGGAAAAAAATGTTAAAAACTTGTATTTTTTTTTTCATGTTTTTGTTTTTCTTAGAGTGGTACAAAATATGTTAATTTTAAAGAAAATTTATGTAAACCGTTGAGCTTTTTAAGTTGTTTTTTTTCCATTTAGTATTGAAAAATCATGACCCTGATACAGCTTGTTTTGTAAAACCGTTAAAAAAGATGACCCGGAAGTCATTGAAACGTCTAAATTTGTCACCTTTATACATCGTTGTTATTTATAGCATCGTAAAAATGTGAACTTTTTTACAGATGTTCAATAAAACGGTGTAAAATCTTGTATTTTTTTAACAGTTTTCCGATAAAACATCTTAAAAACTCGAATTTTTTTTCTAGTTTTTGTTTTATTAGAGTGGTAAAAAATGTCATAATTTTTAAGAAATTTATCATGTTAAAAACGGTGGTAAAAAATGTGAATTTTTTTTATAGATGGTTCATAAAATGGTGTTAAATCTTGTATTTTTTAACAGCTTTTTCGGAAAAAATGTTAAAAACTTGTATTTTTTTTTTCATGTTTTTGTTTTTCTTAGAGTGGTACAAAATATGTTAATTTTAAAGAAAATTTATGTAAACCGTTGAGCTTTTTAAGTTGTTTTTTTTCCATTTAGTATTGAAAAATCATGACCCTGATACAGCTTGTTTTGTAAAACCGTTAAAAAAGATGACCCGGAAGTCATTGAAACGTCTAAATTTGTCACCTTTATACATCGTTGTTATTTATAGCATCGTAAAAATGTGAACTTTTTTACAGATGTTCAATAAAACGGTGTAAAATCTTGTATTTTTTTAACAGTTTTCCGGGAAAACATGTTAAAAACTCGAATTTTTTTTCTAGTTTTTGTTTTATTAGAGTGGTAAAAAATGTCATAATTTTTAAGAAATTTATCATGTTAAAAACGGTGGTAAAAAATGTGAATTTTTTTTTATAGATGGTTCATAAAATGGTGTTAAATCTTGTATTTTTTAACAGCTTTTTCGGAAAAAAATGTTAAAAACTTGTATTTTTTTTTTAATGTTTTTGTTTTTCTTAGAGTGGTACAAAATATGTTAAATTTAAAGAAATTTATGTAAACCGTTGAGCTTTTTAAGTTGTTTTTTTCCCTTTAGTATTGAAAAATCATGACCCTGATACAGCTTGTTTTGTAAAACCGTTAAATAAGATACTCGGAAATCATTGAAACGTCTAAATTTGTCACCTTTATACATCGTTGTTATTTATAGCATCGTAAAAATGTGAACTTTTTTACAGATGTTCCATAAAACGGTGTAAAATCTTTTATTTTTTTAACAGTTTTCCGTGAAAACGTGTTAAAAACTCGCATTTTTTTTCTAGTTTTTGTTTTATTAGAGTGGTAAAAAATGTCATAATTTTTAAGAAATTTATCATGTTAAAAACGGTGGTAAAAAATGTGAATTTTTTTTATAGTTGGTCCATAAAATGGTGTAAAATCTTGTATTTTTTAACAGTTTTTTCGGGAAATATGTTAAAAACTTGTATTTTTTTTCATGTTTTTGTTTTTCTTAGGGTGGTGCAAAATATATTAATTTTAAAGAAATTTATGTAAAGCATTGACCTTTTTAAGTTGTTTTTTTTCATTTAATATTAAAAAATCATGACCCTGATACAGCTTGTTTTGTAAAACCGTTAAAAAGAATGACCCGGAAGTATTGAAACGTCTAAATTTGTCACATTTATACATCGTTGTTATTTATAGCATCGTAAAAATGTGAACTTTTTTACAGATGTTCCATAAAACGGTGTAAAATCTTGTATTTTTTTAATAGTTTTTCCGGAAACAATGTTAAAAACTCGCATTTTTTTCTAGTTTTTGTTTTATTAGAGTGGTAAAAATGTGATAATTTTTAAGAAATTTATTAGGTTAAAAACGGTGGTAAAAAATGTGAATTTTTTTTATAGATGTTCCATAAAACGGTGTTAAATCTTGTATTTTTTAAAAGTTTTTCCGGAAACAATGTTAAAAACTCGTATTTTTTTTTCTAGCTTTTTTGTTTTATTAGAGTGGTAAAAAATGTGGTAATTTTTAACAAATTTATCTTGTTAAAAACGGTGGTAAAAAATGTGAATTTTTTTTATAGATGGTTCATAAAATGGTGTAAAATCTTGTATTTTTTAACAGTTTTTCCGAAACAATGTTAAAAACTCGCATTTTTTTTAGTTTTTGTTTTATTAGAGTGGTAAAAAATGTGATAATTTTTAAGAAATTTATCATGTTAAAAACGGTGGTAAAAAATGTGAATTTTTTTTATAGATGGTCCATAAAATTGTGTAAAATCTTGTATCTTTTAACAGTTTTTTCGGGAAAAAATGTTAAAAACTTGTATTTTTTTTCATGTTTTTGTTTTTCTTAGAGTGGTACAAAATATGTTAATTTTAAAGGAATTTATGTAAAGCGTTGAGCTTTTTAAGTTGTTTTTTTTCCAATTAATATTGAAAAATCATGACCCTGATACAGTTTGTTTTGTAAAACCGTTAAAAAAGATGACCCGGAAGTCATTGAAACGTCTAAATTTGTCACTTTTATACATCGTTGTTATTTATAGCATCGTAAAAATGTGAACTTTTTTACAGATGTTCCATAAAACGGTGTAAAATCTTTTATTTTTTTAACAGTTTTCCGTGAAAACATGTTAAAAACTCGCATTTTTTTTTCTAGTTTTTGTTTTATTAGAGTGGTAAAAAAAGTCATAATTTTTAAGAAATTTATCATTTAAAAACGGTGGTAAAAAATGTGAATTTTTTTATAGATGGTCCATAAAATGGTGTAAAATCTTGTATTTTTTAACTGTTTTTTCGGGAAAAATGTTAAAAACTTGTATTTTTTTTCATGTTTTTGTTTTTCTTAGGGTGGTGCAAACTATATTAATTTTAAAGAAATTTATGTAAAGCGTTGAGCTTTTTAAGTTGTTTTTTTCATTTAATATTAAAAAATCATGACCCTGATACAGCTTGTTTTGTAAAACCGTTAAAAAAGATGACACGGAAGTCATTGAAACGTCTAAATTTGTCACCTTTATACATCGTTGTTATTTATAGCATCGTAAAAATGTGAACTTTTTTACAGATGTTCCATAAAACGGTGTAAAATCTTGTATTTTTTTAACAGTTTTTCCGGAAACAATGTTAAAAACTCGCATTTTTTTTTCTAGCTTTTTTGTTTTATTAGAGTGGTAAAAAATGTGATAATTTTTAACAAATTTATCTTGTTAAAAACGGTGGTAAAAAATGTGAATTTTTTTTATAGATGGTCCATAAAATGGTGTAAAATCTTGTATTTTTTAACAGTTTTTTCGGGAAAAAATGTTAAAAACTTGTATTTTTTTTCATGTTTTTGTTTTTTTAGAGTGGTACAAAATATGTTAATTTTAAAGGAATTTATGTAAAGCGTTGAGCTTTTTAAGTTGTTTTTTTTCAATTAATATTGAAAAATCATGACCCTGATACAGCTTGTTTTGTAAAACCGTTAAAAAAGATGATCCGGAAGTCACTGAAACGTCTAAATTTGTCACCTTTATACATCATTGTTATTTATAGCATCGTAAAAATGTGAACTTTTTTACAGATGTTCCATAAAACGGTGTAAAATCTTGTATTTTTTTAACAGTTTTTCCGGAAATAATGTTAAAAACTCGCATTTTTTTTCTAGCTTTTTTGTTTTATTAGAGTGGTAAAAAATGTGATGTTTTTAACAAATTTATCTTGTTAAAAACGGTGGTAAAAAATGTGAATTTTTTTTATAGATGGTCCGTAAAATGGTGTAAAATCTTGTATTTTTTAACAGTTTTTTCGGGAAAAAATGTTAAAAACTTGTGTTTTTTTTTCATGTTTTTGTTTTCTTAGAGTGGTACAAAATATGTTAATTTTAAAGGAATTTATGTAAAGCGTTGAGCTTTTTAAGTTGTTTTTTTTCAATTAATATTGAAAAATCATGACCCTGATACAACTTGTTTTGTAAAACCGTTAAAAAAGATGACCCGGAAGTCACTGAAACGTCTAAATTTGTCACCTTTATACATCATTGTTATTTATAGCATCCTAAAAATGTGAACTTTTTTACAGATGTTCCATAAAACGGTGTAAAATCTTTTAATTTTTTAACAGTTTTCCGTGAAAACATGTTAAAAACTCGCATTTTTTTTCTAGTTTTTGTTTTATTAGAGTGGTAAAAAAAGTCATAATTTTTAAGAAATTTATCATCTAAAAACGGCGGTAAAAAATGTGAATTTTTTTTATAGATGGTCCATAAAATGGTGTAAAATCTTGTATTTTTTAACTGTTTTTTCGGGAAAAATGTTAAAAACTTGTATTTTTTTCATGTTTTTTTGTTTTTCTTAGGATGGTGCAAAATATATTAATTTTAAAGAAATTTATGTAAAGCGTTGAGCTTTTTAAGTTGTTTTTTTCATTTAATATTAAAAAATCATGACCCTGATACAGCTTGTTTTGTAAAACCGTTAAAAAAGATGACTCGGAAGTCATTGAAACGTCTAAATTTGTCACCTTTATACATCGTTGTTATTTATAGCATCGTAAAAATGTGAACTTTTTTACAGATGTTCCATAAAACGGTGTAAAATCTTGTATTTTTTTAACAGTTTTCCGGGAAAACATGTTAAAAACTCGAAATTTTTTTCTAGTTTTTGTTTTATTAGAGTGTTAAAATATGTCATAATTTTTAAGAAATTTATCATGTTAAAAACGGTGGTAAAAAATGTGAATTTTTTTTATAGATGGTCCATAAAATTGTGTAACATCTTGTATTTTTTAACAGTTTTTTCGGGAAAAATGTTAAAAACTTGTATTTTTTTCATGTTTTTGTTTTTCTTAGAGTGGTACAAAATATGTTAATTTTAAAGAAAATTTATGTAACCGTTGAGCTTTTTAAATTGTTTTTTTCCATTTAGTATTGAAAAATAATGACCCTGATACAGCTTGTTTTGTAAAACTGTTAAAAAAGATGACACGGAAGTCATTGAAACGTCTAAATTTGTCACCTTTATACATCGTTGTTATTTATAGCATCGTAAAAATGTGAACTTTTTTACAGATGTTCCATAAAACGGTGTAAAATCTTGTATTTTTTTAACAGATTTTCCGGAAACAATGTTAAAAACTCGCATTTTTTTCTAGTTTTTGTTTTATTAGAGTGGTAAAAATGTGATAGTTTTTAAGAAATTTATCAGGTTAAAAACGGTGGTAAAAAATGTGAATTTTTTTTATAGATGTTCCATAAAAATGGTGTTAAATCTTGTATTTTTTAACAGTTTTTCCGGAAACAATGTTAAAAACTCGCTTTTTTTTCTAGCTTTTTTGTTTTATTAGAGTGGTAAAAAATGTGATAATTTTTAACAAATTTATCTTGTTAAAAACGGTGGTAAAAAATGTGAATTTTTTTTATAGATAGTCCATAAAATGGTGTAAAATCTTGTATTTTTTAACAGTTTTTTCGGGAAAAAATGTTAAAAACTTGTATTTTTTTTTTCATGTTTTTGTTTTTCTTAGAGTGGTACAAAATATGTTAATTTTAAAGGAATTTATGTAAAGCGTTGAGCTTTTTAATTTGTTTTTTTCCATTTAATATTGAAAAATCATGACCCTGATATTGCTTGTTTTGTAAAACCATTAAATAAGATACTCGGAAATCATTGAAACGTCTAAATTTGTCACCTTTATACATCGTTGTTATTTATAGCATCGTAAAAATGTGAACTTTTTTACAGATGTTCCATAAAACGGTGTAAAATCTTTTATTTTTTTAACAGTTTTCCGTGAAAACATGTTAAAAACTCGCATTTTTTTTTAGTTTTTGTTTTATTAGAGTGGTAAAAAATGTGATAATTTTTAAGAAATTTATCATGTTAAAAACGGTGGTAAAAAATGTGAATTTTTTTTATAGATGGTCCATAAAATTGTGTAAAATCTTGTATTTTTTAACAGTTTTTTCGGGAAAAAATGTTAAAAACTTGTATTTTTTTTTTCATGTTTTTGTTTTTCTTAGAGTGGTACAAAATATGTTAATTTTAAAGGATTTTATGTAAAGCGTTGAGCTTTTTAAGTAGTTTTTTTCCATTTAATATTGAAAAATCATGATCCTGATACAGCTTGTTTTGTAAAACCGTTAAAAAAGATAAATCGGAAATCATTGAAACGTCTAAATTTGTCACCTTTATACATCGTTGTTATTTATAGCATCGTAAAAATGTGAACTTTTTTACAGATGTTCCATAAAACGGTGTAAAATTATTTATTTTTTTAACAGTTTTCCGTGAAAACATGTTAAAAACTCGCATTTTTTTTCTAGTTTTTGTTTTATTAGAGTGGTAAAAAATGTCATAATTTTTAAGAAATTTATCATGTTAAAAACGGTGGTAAAAAATGTGAATTTTTTTTATAGATGGTCCATAAAATTGTGTAAAATCTTGTATTTTTTAACAGTTTATTCGGAAAAATGTTAAAAACTTGTATTTTTTTTTCATGTTTTTGTTTTTCTTAGGGTGGTGCAAAATATATTAATTTTAAAGAAATTTATGTAAAGCAGAGCTTTTTATGTTATTTTTTTTCATTTAATATTAAAAAATCATGACCCTGATACTGCTTGTTTTGTAAAACCGTTAAAAAGAATGACCCGGAAGTCACTGAAACGTCTAAATTTGTCACCTTTATACATCGTTGTTATTTATAGCATCGTAATAATGTGAACTTTTTTACAGATGTTCAATAAAACGGTGTAAAATCTTGTATTTTTTTAACAGTTTTCCGGGAAAACATGTTAAAAACTCGAATTTTTTTTCTAGTTTTTGTTTTATTAGAGTGGTAAAAAATGTCATAATTTTTAAGAAATTTATAATGTTAAAAACGGTGGTGTAAAAAATGTCATAATTTTTATAGATGGTCCATAAAATGGTGTAAAATCTTTTATTTTTTAACAGTTTTTTCGGGAAAAATGTTAAAAACTTGTATTTTTTTCATGTTTTTGTTTTTCTTAGAGTGGTACAAAATATGTTAATTTTAAAGAAAATTTATGTAAACCGTTGAGCTTTTTAAATTGTTTTTTTCCATTTAGTATTGAAAAATCATGACCCTGACACATTGTTTTGTAAAACCGTTAAAAAAGATGACACGGAAGTCATTGAATCGTCTAAATTTGTCAGCCTTATACATCGTTGTTATTTATAGCATCGTAAAAATGTGAACTTTTTTACCGATGTTCCAAAAAACGGTGTAAAATCTTGTATTTTTTTAACAGTTTTTCCGGAAACAATGTTAAAAACTCGCATTTTTTTCTAGTTTTTGTTTTATTAGAATGGTAAAAATGTGATAATTTTTAAGAAATTTATCAGGTTAAAAACGGTGTTAAAAAATGTGAATTTTTTTTATAGATGTTCCATAAAATGGTGTTAAATCTTGTATTTTTTAAAAGTTTTTCCGGAAACAATGTTAAAAACTCGCATTTTTTTTTCTAGCTTTTTTGTTTTATTAGAGTGGTAAAAAATGTGATAATTTTTAACAAATTTATCATGTTAAAAACGGTGGTAAAAATGTGAATTTTTTTAATAGATGGTCCATAAAATGGTGTAAAATCTTGTATTTTTTAACAGTTTTTTCGGGAAAAAATGTTAAAAACTGTATTTTTTTTTCATGTTTTTGTTTTTCTTAGAGTGGTATAAAATATGTTAATTTTAAAGGATTTTATGTAAAGCGTTGAGCTTTTTAAGTTGTTTTTTTCCATTTAATATTGAAAAATCATGATCCTGATACAGCTTGTTTTGTAAAACCGTTAAAAAAGATAACTCGGAAATCATTGAAACGTCTAAATTTGTCACCTTTATACATCGTTGTTATTTATAGCATCGTAAAAATGTAAACTTTTATACAGATGTTCCATAAAACGGTGTAAAATCGTTTATTTTTTTTAACAATTTTCCGTGAAAACATGTTAAAAACTCGCATTTTTTTTTCTAGCTTTTTTGTTTTATTTGTGATAATTTTTAAGAAATTTATCATGTTAAAAACGGTGGTAAAAAATGTGAATTTTTTTTATAGATGTTCCATAAAATGGTGTAAAATCTTGTATTTTTTAACAGTTTTTTCGGGAAAAAAATGTTAAAAGCTTGTATTTTTTTTTTCATGTTTTTGTTTTTCTTAGAGTGGTACAAATATGTTAGATTTAAAGGAATTTATGTAAAGCATTGAGCTTTTTAAGTTGTTTTTTTCATTTAATATTAAAAAATCATGACCCTGATACAGCTTGTTTTTGTAAAAACCGTTAAAAAAGATGACACGGAAGTCATTGAAACGTCTAAATTTGTCACCTTTATACATCGTTGTTATTTATAGCATCGTAAAAATGTGAACTTTTTTACAGATGTTCCATAAAACGGTGTAAAATCTTGTATTTTTTTAACAGTTTTCCGGGAAAACATGTTAAAAACTCGCATTTTTTTTAGTTTTTGTTTTATTAGAGTGGTAAAAAATGTGATAATTTTTAAGAAATTTATCATGTTAAAAACGGTGGTAAAAAATGTGAATTTGTTTTATAGATGGTCCATAAAATGGTGAAAAATCTTTTATTTTTTAACAGTTTTTTCGGGAAAAATGTTAAAAACTTGTATTTTTTTCATGTTTTTGTTTTTCTTAGAGTGGTACAAAATATGTTAATTTTAAAGAAAATTTATGTAAACCGTTGAGCTTTTTAAGTTGTTTTTTTCCATTTAGTATTGAAAAATCATCTGACATAGCTTGTTTTGTAAAACCGTTAAAAAAGATGACACGGAAGTCATTGAATCGTCTAAATTTGTCAGCTTTATACATCGTTGTTATTTATAACATAGTAAAAATGTGAACTTTTTTACCGATGTTCCATAAAACGGTGTAAAATCTTGTACTTTTTTAACAGTTTTTCCGGAAACAATGTTAAAAACTCGCATTTTTTTCTAGTTTTTGTTTTATTAGAGTGGTAAAAATGTGATAATTTTTAAGAAATTTATCAGGTTAAAAACGGTGGTAAAAAATGTGAATTTTTTTGATAGATGTTCCATAAAATGGTGTTAAATCTTGTATTTTTTAACAGTTTTTCCGGAAACAATGTTAAAAACTCGCATTTTTTTTCTAGCTTTTTTGTTTTATTAGAGTGGTAAAAAATGTGATAATTTTTAACAAATTTATCTTGTTAAAAACGGTGGTAAAAAATGTGAATTTTTTTTATAGATGGTCCATAAAATGGTGTAAAATCTTGTATTTTTTAACAGTTTTTTAGGGAAAAAATGTTAAAAACTGTATTTTTTTTTCATGCTTTTGTTTTTCTTAGAGTGGTATAAAATATGTTAATTTTAAAGGATTTTATGTAAAGCGTTGAGCTTTTTAAGTTGTTTTTTTCCATTTAATATTGAAAAATCATGATCCTGATACAGCTTGTTTTGTAAAACCGTTAAAAAAGATAACTCGGAAATCATTGAAACGTCTAAATTTGTCACCTTTATACATCGTTGTTATTTATAGCATCGTAAAAATGTGAACTTTTTTACAGATGTTCCATAAAACGGTGTAAAATCTTGTATTTTTTTAACAGTTTTCCGGGAAAACATGTTAAAAACTCGAATTTTTTTTCTAGTTTTTGTTTTATTAGAGTGGTAAAAAATGTCATAATTTTTAAGAAATTTGTCATGTTAAAAACGGTGGTAAAAAATGTGATTTTTTTTATAGATGGTCCATAAAATGGTGTAAAATCTTTTATTTTTTAACAGTTTTTCCGGGAAAAATGTTAAAAACTTGTATTTTTTTCATGTTTTTGTTTTTCTTAGAGTGGTACAAAATATGTTAATTTTAAAGAAAATTTATGTAAACCGTTGAGCTTTTTAAGTTGTTTTTTCCATTTAGTATTGAAAAATCATGACCCTGATACAACTTGTTTTGTAAAACCGTTAAAAAAGATGACACGGAAGTCATTGAATCGTCTAAATTTGTCACCTTTATACATCGTTGTTATTTATAGCATCGTAAAAATGTGAACTTTTTTACCGATGTTCCATAAAACGGTGTAAAATCTTGTATTTTTTTAACAGTTTTTCCGGAAACAATGTTAAAAACTCGCATTTTTTTCTAGTTTTTGTTTTATTAGAGTGGTAAAAATGTGATAATTTTTAAGAACATTATCAGGTTAAAAACGGTGGTAAAAAATGTGAATTTTTTTTATAGATGTTCCATAAAATGGTGTTAAATCTTGTATTTTTTAACATTTTTTCCGGAAACAATGTTAAAAACTCGCGTTTTTTTTCTAGCTTTTTTGTTTTATTAGAGTGGTAAAAAATGTGATAATTTTTAACAAATTTATCTTGTTAAAAACGGTGGTAAAAAATGTGAATTTATTTTATAGATGGTCCATAAAATGGTGTAAAATCTTGTATTTTTTAACAGTTTTTTCGGGAAAAAATGTTAAAAACTTGTATTTTTTTTTTCATGTTTTTGTTTTTCTTAGAGTGGTACAAAATATGTTAATTTTAAAGGAATTTATGTATAGCATTGAGCTTTTTAAGTTGTTTTTTTCCATTTAATATTGAAAAATTATGACCCTGATATAGTTTGTTTTGTAAAACCATACATAAGATACTCGGAAATCATTGAAACGTCTAAATTTGTCACCTTTATACATCGTTGTTATTTATAGCATCGTAAAAATGTGAACTTTTTTACAGATGTTCCATAAAACGGTGTAAAATCTTGTATTTTTTTAACAGTTTTTACGAAACAATGTTAAAAACTCGCATTTTTTTTAGTTTTTGTTTTATTAGAGTGGTAAAAAATGTGATAATTTTTAAAAAAATTTATCATGTTAAAAACGGTGGTAAAAAATGTGAATTTGTTTTATAGATGGTCGATAAAATGGTGAAAAATCTTTTATTTTTTAACAGTTTTTTCGTGAAAAATGTTAAAAACTTGTATTTTTTTCATGTTTTTGTTTTTCTTAGAGTGGTACAAAATATGTTAATTTTAAAGAAAATTTATGTAAACCGTTGAGCTTTTTAAGTTGTTTTTTTCCATTTAGTATTGAAAAATCATCTGATATAGCTTGTTTTGTAAAACCGTTAAAAAAGATGAACGGAAGTCATTGAATCGTCTAAATTTGTCACCTTTATACATCGTTGTTATTTATAGCATCGTAAAAATGTGAACTTTTTTACCGATGTTCCATAAAACGGTGTAAAATCTTGTATTTTTTTAACAGTTTTTCCGGAAACAATGTTAAAAACTCGCATTTTTTTTCTAGTTTTTGTTTTATTTGAGTGGTAAAAATGTGATAATTTTTAAGAAATTTATCAGGTTAAAAACGGTGGTAAAAAATGTGAATTTTTTTTATAGATGTTCCATAAAATGGTGTTAAATCTTGTATTTTTTAACAGTTTTTCCGGAAACAATGTTAAAAACTCGCATTTTTTTTTCTAGCTTTTTTGTTTTATTAGAGTGGTAAAAAATGTGATAATTTTTAACAAATTTATCTTGTTAAAAACGGTGGTAAAAAATGTGAATTTTTTTTATAGATGGTCCATAAAATGGTGTAAAATCTTGTATTTTTTAACAGTTTTTTCGGGAAAAAATGTTAAAAACTTGTATTTTTTTTTCATGTTTTTGTTTTTCTTAGAGTGGTACAAAATATGTTAATTTTAAAGGAATTTATGTAAAGCATTGAGCTTTTTAAGTTGTTTTTTTCCATTTAATATTGAAAAATCATGACCCTGATATAGCTTGTTTTGTAAAACCATACATAAGATACTCGGAAATCATTGAAACGTCTAAATTTGTCACCTTTATACATCGTTGTTATTTATAGCATCGTAAAAATGTGAACTTTTTTACAGATGTTCCATAAAATGGTGTAAAATCTTGTATTTTTTTTAACAGTTTTTCCGAAACAATGTTAAAAACTCGCATTTTTTTTAGTTTTTGTTTTATTAGAGTGGTAAAAAATGTGATAATTTTTAAGAAATTTATCATGTTAAAAACGGTGGTAAAAAATGTGAATTTGTTTTATAGATGGTCCATAAAATGGTGTAAAATCTTGTATTTTTTAACAGTTTTTTCGGTAAAAATGTTAAAAACTTGTATTTTTTTCATGTTTTTGTTTTTCTTAGAGTGGTACAAAATATGTTAATTTTAAAGAAAATTTATGTAAACCGTTGAGCTTTTTAAGTTGTTTTTTTCCATTTAGTATTGAAAAATCATCTGATACAGCTTGTTTTGTAAAACCGTTAAAAAAGATGACACGGAAGTCATTGAATCGTCTAAATTTGTCACCTTTATACATAGTTGTTATTTATAGCATCGTAAAAATGTGAACTTTTTTACCGATGTTCCATAAAACGGTGTAAAATCTTGTATTTTTTTAACAGTTTTCCGGGAAAACATGTTAAAAACTCGAATTTTTTTTCTAGTTTTTGTTTTATTAGAGTGGTAAAAAATGTCATAATTTTTAAGAAATTTGTCATGTTAAAAACGGTGGTAAAAAATGTGAATTTTTTTTATAGATGGTCCATAAAATGGTGTAAAATCTTTTATTTTTTAACAGTTTTTTCGGGAAAAAATGTTAAAAACTTGTATTTTTTTTTCATGTTTTTGTTTTTCTTAGAGTGGTACAAAATATGTTAATTTTAAAGGAATTTATGTAAAGCATTGAGCTTTTTAAGTTGTTTTTTTCCATTTAATATTGAAAAATCATGACCCTGATATAGCTTGTTTTGTAAAACCATACATAAGATACTCGGAAATCATTGAAACGTCTAAATTTGTCACCTTTATACATCGTTGTTATTTATATCATCGTAAAAATGTGAACTTTTTTACAGATGTTCCATAAAACGGTGTAAAATCTTGTATTTTTTTAACAGTTTTTCCGAAACAATGTTAAAAACTCGCATTTTTTTTAGTTTTTGTTTTATTAGAGTGGTAAAAAATGTGATAATTTTTAAGAAATTTATCATGTTAAAAACGGTGGTAAAAAATGTGAATTTGTTTTATAGATGGTCCATAAAATGGTGTAAAATCTTGTATTTTTTAACAGTTTTTTCGGGAAAAAATGTTAAAAACTTTTATTTTTTTTCATGTTTTTTGTTTTTCTTAGACTGGTACAAAATATGTTAATTTTAAAGGAATTTATGTAAAGCGTTGAGCTTTTTAAGTTGTTTTTTTCCAATTAATATTGAAAAATCATGACCCTGATACAGCTTGTTTTGTAAAACCGTTAAAAAAGATGACCCGGAAGTCATTGAAACGTCTAAATTTGTCACCTTTATACATCGTTGTTATTTATAGCATCGTAAAAATGTGAACTTTTTTACAGATGTTCCATAAAACGGTGTAAAATCTTTTTTTTTTAACAGTTTTCCGTGAAAACATGTTAAAAACTCGCTTTTTTTTTTTCTAGTTTTTGTTTTATTAGAGTGGTAAAAAAAGTCATAATTTTTAAGAAATTTATCATTTAAAAACGGTGATAAAAAATGTGAATTTTTTTTATAGATGGTCTATAAAATGGTGTAAAATCTTGTATTTTTTAACTGTTTTTTCGGGAAAAATGTTAAAAACTTGTATTTTTTTCATGTTTTTGTTTTTCTTAGGGTGGTGCAAAATATATTAATTTTAAAGAAATTTATGTAAAGCGTTGAGCTTTTTAAGTTGTTTTTTTCATTTAATATTAAAAAATCATGACCCTGATACAGCTTGTTTTGTAAAACCATACATAAGATACTCGGAAATCATTGAAACGTCTAAATTTGTCACCTTTATACATCGTTGTTATTTATATCATCGTAAAAATGTGAACTTTTTTACAGATGTTCCATAAAACGGTGTAAAATCTTGTATTTTTTTAACAGTTTTTCCGAAACAATGTTAAAAACTCGCATTTTTTTTAGTTTTTGTTTTATTAGAGTGGTAAAAAATGTGATAATTTTTAAGAAATTTATCATGTTAAAAACGGTGGTAAAAAATGTGAATTTGTTTTATAGATGGTCCATAAAATGGTGTAAAATCTTGTATTTTTTAACAGTTTTTTCGGGAAAAAATGTTAAAAACTTGTATTTTTTTTCATGTTTTTTGTTTTTCTTAGACTGGTACAAAATATGTTAATTTTAAAGGAATTTATGTAAAGCGTTGAGCTTTTTAAGTTGTTTTTTTCCAATTAATATTGAAAAATCATGACACGATACGAACTTGTTTTGTAAAACCGTTAAAAAAGATGACCCGGAAGTCATTGAAACGTCTAAATTTGTCACCTTTATACATCGTTGTTATTTATAGCATCGTAAAAATGTGAACTTTTTTACAGATGTTCCATAAAACGGTGTAAAATCTTTTTTTTTTAACAGTTTTCCGTGAAAACATGTTAAAAACTCGCATTTTTTTTTTCTAGTTTTTGTTTTATTAGAGTGGTAAAAAAAGTCATAATTTTTAAGAAATTTATCATTTAAAAACGGTGATAAAAAATGTGAATTTTTTTTATAGATGGTCTATAAAATGGTGTAAAATCTTGTATTTTTTAACTGTTTTTTCGGGAAAAATGTTAAAAACTTGTATTTTTTTCATGTTTTTGTTTTTCTTAGGGTGGTGCAAAATATATTAATTTTAAAGAAATTTATGTAAAGCGTTGAGCTTTTTAAGTTGTTTTTTTCATTTAATATTAAAAAATCATGACCCTGATACAGCTTGTTTTGTAAAACCATACATAAGATACTCGGAAATCATTGAAACGTCTAAATTTGTCACCTTTATACATCGTTGTTATTTATATCATCGTAAAAATGTGAACTTTTTTACAGATGTTCCATAAAACGGTGTAAAATCTTGTATTTTTTTAACAGTTTTTCCGAAACAATGTTAAAAACTCGCATTTTTTTTAGTTTTTGTTTTATTAGAGTGGTAAAAAATGTGATAATTTTTAAGAAATTTATCATGTTAAAAACGGTGGTAAAAAATGTGAATTTGTTTTATAGATGGTCCATAAAATGGTGTAAAATCTTGTATTTTTTAACAGTTTTTTCGGGAAAAAATGTTAAAAACTTGTATTTTTTTTCATGTTTTTTGTTTTTCTTAGACTGGTACAAAATATGTTAATTTTAAAGGAATTTATGTAAAGCGTTGAGCTTTTTAAGTTGTTTTTTTCCAATTAATATTGAAAAATCATGACCCTGATACAGCTTGTTTTGTAAAACCGTTAAAAAAGATGACCCGGAAGTCATTGAAACGTCTAAATTTGTCACCTTTATACATCGTTGTTATTTATAGCATCGTAAAAATGTGAACTTTTTTACAGATGTTCCATAAAACGGTGTAAAATCTTTTTTTTTTAACAGTTTTCCGTGAAAACATGTTAAAAACTCGCATTTTTTTTTTCTAGTTTTTGTTTTATTAGAGTGGTAAAAAAAGTCATAATTTTTAAGAAATTTATCATTTAAAAACGGTGATAAAAAATGTGAATTTTTTTTATAGATGGTCTATAAAATGGTGTAAAATCTTGTATTTTTTAACTGTTTTTTCGGGAAAAATGTTAAAAACTTGTATTTTTTTCATGTTTTTGTTTTTCTTAGGGTGGTGCAAAATATATTAATTTTAAAGAAATTTATGTAAAGCGTTGAGCTTTTTAAGTTGTTTTTTTCATTTAATATTAAAAAATCATGACCCTGATACAGCTTGTTTTGTAAAACCGTTAAAAAAGATGACACGGAAGTCATTGAAACGTCTAACTTTGTCACCTTTATACATCGTTGTTATTTATAGCATCGTAAAAATGTGAACTTTTTTACAGATGTTCCATAAAACGGTGTAAAATCTTGTATTTTTTTAACAGTTTCCGGGAAAACATGTTAAAAACTCGAATTTTTTTTCTAGTTTTTGTTTTATTAGAGTGGTAAAAAATGTCATAATTTTTAAGAAATTTATCATGTTAAAAACGGTGGTAAAAAATGTGAATTTTTTTTATAGATGGTCCATAAAATGGTGTAAAATCTTTTATTTTTTAACAGTTTTTTCGGGAAAAATGTTAAAAACTTGTATTTTTTCATGTTTTTGTTTTTCTTAGAGTGGCACAAAATATGTTAATTTTAAAGAAAATTTATGTAAACCGTTGAGCTTTTTAAGTTGTTTTTTTCCATTTAGTATTGAAAAATCATGACCCTGATACAGCTTGTTTTGTAAAACCGTTAAAAAAGATGACACGGAAGTCATTGAATCGTTTAAATTTGTCAGCTTTATACATCGTTGTTATTTATAGCATCGTAAAAATGTGAACTTTTTTACCGATGTTCCATAAAACGGTGTAAAATCTTGTATTTTTTTAACAGTTTTTCCGGAAACAATGTTAAAAACTCGCATTTTTTTCTAGTTTTTGTTTTATTAGAGTGGTAAAAATGTGATAATTTTTAAGAAATTTATCAGGTTAAAAACGGTGATAAAAAATGTGAATTTTTTTTATAGATGTTACATAAAATGGTGTTAAATCTTGTATTTTTAACAGTTTTTCCGGAAACAATGTTAAAAACTCGCATTTTTTTCTAGCTTTTTTGTTTTATTAGAGTGGTAAAAAATGTGATAATTTTTAACAAATTTATCTTGTTAAAAACGGTGGTAAAAAATATGAATTTTTTTTATAGATGTTCCATAAAATGGTGTAAAATCTTGTATTTTTTAACAGTTTTTTCGAGAAAATATGTTAAAAGCTTGTATTTTTTTTTCTTCATGTTTTTGTTTTTCTTAGAGTGGTACAAATATGTTAATTTTAAAAGAATTTATGTAAAGCGTTGAGCTTTTTAAGTTGTTTATTTCATTTAATATTAAAAAATCATGACCCTGATACAGCTTGTTTTGTAAAAACCGTTAAAAAAGATGACACGGAAGTCATTGAAACGTCTAAATTTGTCATCTTTATACATCGTTGTTATTTATAGCATCGTAAAAATGTGAATTTTTTTACAGATGTTCCATAAAACGGTGTAAAATCTTGTATTTTTTTAACAGTTTTTCCGGAAACAATGTTAAAAACTCGCATTTTTTTCTAGTTTTTGTTTTATTAGAGTGGTAAAAATGTGATAATTTATAAGAAATTTATCAGGTTAAAAACGGTGGTAAAAAATGTCAATTTTTTTTATAGATGTTCCATAAAATGGTGTTAAATCTTGTATTTTTTTAACAGTTTTTTCGGGAAAAAATGTTAAAAACTTGTATTTTTTTTTTCATGTTTTTGTTTTTCTTAGAGTGGTACAAAATATGTTAATTTTAAATAAATTTATGTAAAACGTTGAGCTTTTTAAGTTGTTTTTTTCCATTTAGTATTGAAAAATCATGACCCTGATACAGATTGATTTGTAAAACCGTTAAAAAAGATGACCCGGAAGTCATTGAAACGTCTAAATTTGTCACCTTTATACATCGTTGTTATTTATAGCATCGTAAAAATGTGAACTTTTTTACAGATGTTCCATAAAACGGTGTAAAATCTTGTATTTTTTTAACAGTTTTCCGGGAAAACATGTTAAAAACTCGCATTTTTTTTCTAGTTTTTATTTTATTAGAGTGGTAAAAAAAGTCATAATTTTTAAGAAATTTATCATTTAAAAACGGGGGTAAAAAATGTGAATTTTTTTTATAGATGGTCCATAAAATGGTGTAAAATCTTGTATTTTTTAACTGTTTTTTCGGGAAAAATGTTAAAAACTTGTATTTTTTTCATGTTTTTTTGTTTTTCTTAGGGTGGTGCAAAATATATTAATTTTAAAGAAATTTATGTAAAGCGTTGAGCTTTTTAAGTTGTTTTTTTCCATTTAGTATTGGAAAATCATGACCCTGATACAGCTTGTTTTGTAAAACCGTTAAAAAAGATGACCCGGAAGTCATTGAAACGTCTAAATTTGTCACCTTTATACATCGTTGTTATTTATAGCATCGTAAAAATGTGAACTTTTTTACAGATGTTCCATAAAACGGTGTAAAATCTTGTATTTTTTTTACAGTTTTCCGAGAAAACATGTTAAAAACTCGAATTTTTTTTCTAGTTTTTGTTTTATTAGAGTGTTAAAATATGTCATAATTTTTAAGAAATTTATCATGTTAAAAACGGTGGTAAAAAATGTGAATTTTTTTTATAGATGGTCCATAAAATTGTGTAAAATCTTGTATTTTTTAACAGTTTTTTCGGGAAAAATGTTAAAAACTTGTATTTTTTTCATGTTTTTGTTTTTCTTAGAGTGGTACAAAATATGTTAATTTTAAAGAAAATTTATGTAACCGTTGAGCTTTTTAAATTGTTTTTTTCCATTTAGTATTGAAAAATCATGACCCTGATACAGCTTGTTTTGTAAAACTGTTAAAAAAGATGACACGGAAGTCATTGAAACGTCTAAATTTGTCACCTTTATACATCGTTGTTATTTATAGCATCGTAAAAATGTGAACTTTTTTACAGATGTTCCATAAAACGGTGTAAAATCTTGTATTTCTTTAACAGTTTTTCCGGAAACAATGTTAAAAACTCGCATTTTTTTCTAGTTTTTGTTTTATTAGAGTGGTAAAAATGTGATAATTTTTAAGAAATTTATCAGGTTAAAAACGGTGGTAAAAAATGTGAATTTTTTTTATAGATGTTCCATAAAAATGGTGTTAAATCTTGTATTTTTTAACAGTTTTTCCGGAAACAATGTTAAAAACTCGCTTCTTTTTTTCTAGCTTTTTTGTTTTATTAGAGTGGTAAAAAATGTGATAATTTTTAACAAATTTATCTTGTTAAAAACGGTGGTAAAAAATGTGAATTTTTTTTATAGATGGTCCATAAAATGGTGTAAAATCTTGTATTTTTTAACAGTTTTTTCGGGAAAAAATGTTAAAAACTTGTATTTTTTTTTCATGTTTTTGTTTTTCTTAGAGTGGTACAAAATATGTTAATTTTAAAGGAATTTATGTAAAGCGTTGAGCTTTTTAATTTGTTTTTTTCCATTTAATATTGAAAAATAATAACCCTGATATTGCTTGTTTTGTAAAACCATTAAATAAGATACTCGGAAATCATTGAAACGTCTAAATTTGTCACCTTTATACATCGTTGTTATTTATAGCATCGTAAAAATGTGAACTTTTTTACAGATGTTCCATAAAACGGTGTAAAATCTTTTATTCTTTTAACAGTTTTCCGTGAAAACATGTTAAAAACTCGCATTTTTTTTTTAGTTTTTGTTTTATTAGAGTGGTAAAAAATGTGATAATTTTTAAGAAATTTATCATGTTAAAAACGGTGGTAAAAAATGTGAATTTTTTTTATTGATGGTCCATAAAATGGTGTAAAATCTTGTATTTTTTAACAGTTTTTTTCGGGAAAAAATGTTAAAAACTTGTATTTTTTTTTCTTCATGTTTTTGTTTTTCTTAGAGTGGTACAAAATATGTTAATTTTAAAAGATTTTATGTAAAGCGTTGAGCTTTTTAAGTTTTTTTTTCCATTTAATATTGAAAAATCATGATCCTGATACAGCTTGTTTTGTAAAACCGTTATAAAAGATAACTCGGAAATCATTGAAACGTCTAAATTTGTCACCTTTATACATCGTTGTTATTTATAGCATCGTAAAAATGTGAACTTTTTTACAGATGTTCCATAAAACGGTGTAAAATTATTTATTTTTTTAACAGTTTTCCGTGAAAACATGTTAAAAACTCGCATTTTTTTTCTAGTTTTTGTTTTATTAGAGTGGTAAAAAATGTCATAATTTTTAAGAAATTTATCATGTTAAAAACGGTGGTAAAAAATGTGAATTTTTTTTATAGATGGTCCATAAAATTGTGTAAAATCTTGTATTTTTTAACAGTTTTTTCGGAAAAATGTTAAAAACTTGTATTTTTTTTTCATGTTTTTGTTTTTCTTAGGGTGGTGCAAAATATATTAATTTTAAAGAAATTTATGTAAAGCAGAGCTTTTTATGTTGTTTTTTTTTTCATTTAATATTAAAAAATCATGACCCTGATACTGCTTGTTTTGTAAAACCGTTAAAAAGAATGACCCGGAAGTCATTGAAACATCTAAATTTGTCATCTTATTACATCGTTGTTATTTATAGCATCATAATAATGTGAACTTTTTTACAGATGTTCAATAAAACGGTGTAAAATCTTGTATTTTTTTAACAGTTTTTCCGGAAACAATGTTAAAAACTCGCATTTTTTTCTAGTTTTTGTTTTATTAGAGTGGTAAAAATGTGATAATTTTTAAGAAATTTATCAGGTTAAAAACGGTGGTAAAAAATGTGAATTTTTTTTATAGATGTTCCATAAAATGGTGTTAAATCTTGTATTTTTTAACAGTTTTTCCGGAAACAATGTTAAAAACTCGCATTTTTTTTTCTAGCATTTTTGTTTTATTAGAGTGGTAAAAATTGTGATAATTTTTAACAAATTTATCTTGTTAAAAACGGTGGTAAAAAATGTGAATTTTTTTTATAGATGGTCCATAAAATGGTGTAAAATCTTGTATTTTTTAACAGTTTTTTCGGGAAAAAATGTTAAAAACTTGTTTTTTTTTTTCATGTTTTTGTTTTTCTTAGGGTGGTGCAAAATATATTAATTTTAAAGAAATTTATGTAAAGCGTTGAGCTTTTTAAGTTGTTTTTTTCCATTTAGTATTGGAAAATCATGACCCTGATACAGCTTGTTTTGTAAAACCGTTAAAAAAGATGACCCGGAAGTCATTGAAACGTCTAAATTTGTCACCTTTATACATCGTTGTTATTTATAGCATCGTAAAAATGTGAACTTTTTTACAGATGTTCCATAAAACGGTGTAAAATCTTGTATTTTTTTAACAGTTTTCCGAGAAAACATGTTAAAAACTCGAATTTTTTTTCTAGTTTTTGTTTTATTAGAGTGTTAAAATATGTCATAATTTTTAAGAAATTTATCATGTTAAAAACGGTGGTAAAAAATGTGAATTTTTTTTATAGATGGTCCATAAAATTGTGTAAAATCTTGTATTTTTTAACAGTTTTTTCGGGAAAAATGTTAAAAACTTGTATTTTTTTCATGTTTTTGTTTTTCTTAGAGTGGTACAAAATATGTTAATTTTAAAGAAAATTTATGTAACCGTTGAGCTTTTTAAATTGTTTTTTTCCATTTAGTATTGAAAAATCATGACCCTGATACAGCTTGTTTTGTAAAACTGTTAAAAAAGATGACACGGAAGTCATTGAAACGTCTAAATTTGTCACCTTTATACATCGTTGTTATTTATAGCATCGTAAAAATGTGAACTTTTTTACAGATGTTCCATAAAACGGTGTAAAATCTTGTATTTTTTTAACAGTTTTTCCGGAAACAATGTTAAAAACTCGCATTTTTTTTCTAGTTTTTGTTTTATTAGAGTGGTAAAAATGTGATAATTTTTAAGAAATTTATCAGGTTAAAAACGGTGGTAAAAAATGTGAATTTTTTTTATAGATGTTCCATAAAAATGGTGTTAAATCTTGTATTTTTTAACAGTTTTTCCGGAAACAATGTTAAAAACTCGCTTCTTTTTTTCTAGCTTTTTTGTTTTATTAGAGTGGTAAAAAATGTGATAATTTTTAACAAATTTATCTTGTTAAAAACGGTGGTAAAAAATGTGAATTTTTTTTATAGATGGTCCATAAAATGGTGTAAAATCTTGTATTTTTTAACAGTTTTTTCGGGAAAAAATGTTAAAAACTTGTATTTTTTTTTCATGTTTTTGTTTTTCTTAGAGTGGTACAAAATATGTTAATTTTAAAGGAATTTATGTAAAGCGTTGAGCTTTTTAATTTGTTTTTTTCCATTTAATATTGAAAAATAATGACCCTGATATTGCTTGTTTTGTAAAACCATTAAATAAGATACTCGGAAATCATTGAAACGTCTAAATTTGTCACCTTTATACATCGTTGTTATTTATAGCATCGTAAAAATGTGAACTTTTTTACAGATGTTCCATAAAACGGTGTAAAATCTTTTATTTTTTTAACAGTTTTCCGTGAAAACGTGTTAAAAACTCGCATTTTTTTTTCTAGTTTTTGTTTTATTAGAGTGGTAAAAAATGTAATAATTTTTAAGAAATTTATCATGTTAAAAACGGTGGTAAAAAATGTGAATTTTTTTTATAGATGGTCCATAAAATGGTGTAAAATCTTGTATTTTTTAACAGTTTTTTCGGGAAAAATGTTAAAAACTTGTATTTTTTTTCATGTTTTTGTATTTCTTAGGGTGGTGCAAAATATATTAATTTTAAAGAAATTTATGTAAAGCATTGAACTTTTTAAGTTGTTTTTTCTCATTTAATATTAAAAAATCATGACCCTGATACAGCTTGTTTTGTAAAACCGTTGAAAATAATGACCCGGAAGTATTGAAACGTCTAAATTTGTCACCTTTATACATCGTTGTTATTTATAGCATCGTAAAAATGTGAACTTTTTTACAGATGTTCCATAAAACGGTGTAAAATCTTGTATTTTTTTAATAGTTTTTCCGGAAACAATGTTAAAAACTCGCATTTTTTTCTAGTTTTTGTTTTATTAGAGTGGTAAAAATGTGATAATTTTTAAGAAATTTATCAGGTTAAAAACGGTGGTAAAAAATTTGAATTTTTTTTATAGATGTTCCATAAAACGGTGTTAAATCTTGTATTTTTTAAAAGTTTTTCCGGAAACAATGTTAAAAACTCGCATTTTTTTTCTAGCTTTATTGTTTTATTAGAGTGGTAAAAAATGTGATAATTTTTAACAAATTTATCTTGTTAAAAACGGTGGTAAAAAATGTGAATTTTTTTTATAGATGGTCCATAAAATGGTGTAAAATCTTGTATTTTTTAACAGTTTTTCCGAAACAATGTTAAAAACTCGCATTTTTTTTAGTTTTTGTTTTATTAGAGTGGTAAAAAATGTGATAATTTTTAAGAATTTTATCATGTTAAAAACGGTGGTAAAAAATGTGAATTTTTTTTATAGATGGTTCATAAAATGGTGTAAAATCTTGTATTTTTTAACAGTTTTTTCGGGAAAAAATGTTAAAAACTTGTATTTTTTTTCATGTTTTTGTTTTTCTTAGACTGGTACAAAATATGTTAATTTTAAAGGAATTTATGTAAAGCGTTGAGCTTTTTAAGTTGTTTTTTCCAATTAATATTGAAAAATCATGACCCTGATACAACTTGTTTTGTAAAACCGTTAAAAAAGATGACCCGGAAGTCATTGAAACGTCTAAATTTGTCACCTTTATACATCGTTGTTATTTATAGCATCGTAAAAATGTGAACTTTTTACGGATGTTCCATAAAACGATGTAAAATCTTTTATTTTTTTAACGATTTTCCGTGAAAACATGTTAAAAACTCGCATTTTTTTTTTCTAGTTTTTGTTTTATTAGAGTGGTAAAAAAAGTCATAATTTTTAAGAAATTTATCATTTAAAAACGGTGATAAAAAATGTGAATTTTTTTTATAGATGGTCTATAAAATGGTGTAAAATCTTGTATTTTTTAACTGTTTTTTCGGGAAAAATGTTAAAAACTTGTATTTTTTTTCATGTTTTTGTTTTTCTTAGGGTGGTGCAAAATATATTAATTTTAAAGAAATTTATGTAAAGCGTTGAGCTTTTTAAGTTGTTTTTTTCATTTAATATTAAAAAATCATGACTCTGATACAGCTTGTTTTGTAAAACCGTTAAAAAAGATGACACGGAAGTCATTGAAACGTCTAACTTTGTCACCTTTATACATCGTTGTTATTTATAGCATCGTAAAAATGTGAACTTTTTTACAGATGTTCCATAAAAAGGTGTAAAATCTTGTATTTTTTTAACAGTTTTTCCGGAAACAATGTTAAATTTTTTTTTCTAGTTTTTGTTTTATTAGAGTGGTAAAAATGTGATAATTTTTAAGAAATTTATCAGGTTAAAAACGGTGGTAAAAAATGAGAATTTTTTTTATAGATGTTCCATAAAATGTTGTTAAATCTTGTATTTTTAACAGTTTTTTCGGGAAAAAATGTTAAAAACTTGTATTTTTTTTTCATGCTTTTGTTTTTCTTAGAGTGGTACAAAATATGTTAATTTTAAAGAAATTTATGTAAACCGTTGAGCTTTAAAGTTGTTTTTTTCATTTAGTATTGAAAAATCATGACCCTGATATTGTTTTGTAAAACCGTTAAAAAAGATGACCCGGAAGTCATTGAAACGTCTAAATTTGTCACCTTTATACATCGTTGTTATTTATAGCATCGTAAAAATGTGAACTTTTTACGGATGTTCCATAAAACGGTGTAAAATCTTGTATTTTTTTATTAGTTTTTCCGGAAACAATGTTAAAAACTCGCATTTTTTTCTAGTTTTTGTTTTATTAGAGTGGTAAAAATGTGATAATTTTTAAGAAATTTATCAAAGTTAAAAACGGGGTAAAAAATTTGAATTTTTTTTATAGATGTTCCATAAAACGGTGTTAAATCTTGTATTTTTTAAAAGTTTTTCCGGAAACAATGTTAAAAACTCGCATTTTTTTTCTAGCTTTTTTGTTTTATTAGAGTGGTAAAAAATGTGATAATTTTTAACAAATTTATCTTGTTAAAAACGGTGGTAAAAAATGTGAATTTTTTTTATAGATGGTCCATAAAATGGTGTAAAATCTTGTATTTTTTAACAGTTTTTCCGAAACAATGTTAAAAACTCGCATTTTTTTTAGTTTTTGTTTTATTAGAGTGGTAAAAAATGTGATAATTTTTAAGAATTTTATCATGTTAAAAACGGTGGTAAAAAATGTGAATTTTTTTTTATAGATGGTTCATAAAATGGTGTAAAATCTTGTATTTTTTAACAGTTTTTTCGGGAAAAAATGTTAAAAACTTGTATTTTTTTCATGTTTTTGTTTTTCTTAGACTGGTACAAAATATGTTAATTTTAAAGGAATTTATGTAAAGCGTTGAGCTTTTTAAGTTGTTTTTTCCAATTAATATTGAAAAATCATGACCCTGATACAACTTGTTTTGTAAAACCGTTAAAAAAGATGACCCGGAAGTCATTGAAACGTCTAAATTTGTCACCTTTATACATCGTTGTTATTTATAGCATCGTTAAAATGTGAACTTTTTTACAGATGTTCCATAAAACAGTGTAAAATCTTTTATTTTTTTAACAGTTTTCCGTGAAAACATGTTAAAAACTCGCATTTTTTTTTCTAGTTTTTGTTTTATTAGAGTGGTAAAAAAAGTCATAATTTTTAAGAAATTTATCATTTAAAAACGGTGATAAAAAATGTGAATTTTTTTTATAGATGGTCTATAAAATGGTGTAAAATATTGTATTTTTTAACTGTTTTTTCGGGAAAAATGTTAAAAACTTGTATTTTTTTTCATGTTTTTGTTTTTCTTAGGGTGGTGCAAAATATATTAATTTTAAAGAAATTTATGTAAAGCGTTGAGCTTTTTAAGTTGTTTTTTTCATTTAATATTAAAAAATCATGACTCTGATACAGCTTGTTTTGTAAAACCGTTAAAAAAGATGACACGGAAGTCATTGAAACGTCTAACTTTGTCACCTTTATACATCGTTGTTATTTATAGCATCGTAAAAATGTGAACTTTTTTACAGATGTTCCATAAAAAGGTGTAAAATCTTGTATTTTTTTAACGCTTTCCGGAAACAATGTTAAATTTTTTTTTCTAGTTTTTGTTTTATTAGAGTGGTAAAAATGTGATAATTTTTAAGAAATTTATCAGGTTAAAAACGGTGGTAAAAAATGTGAATTTTTTTTATAGATGTTCCATAAAATGTTGTTAAATCTTGTATTTTTAACAGTTTTTTCGGGAAAAAATGTTAAAAACTTGTATTTTTTTTTCATGCTTTTGTTTTTCTTAGAGTGGTACAAAATATGTTAATTTTAAAGAAATTTATGTAAACCGTTGAGCTTTAAAGTTGTTTTTTTTCATTTAGTATTGAAAAATCATGACCCTGATACAGCTTGTTTTGTAAAACCGTTAAAAAAGATGACCCGAAAGTCATTGAAACGTCTAAATTTGTCACCTTTATACATCGTTGTTATTTATAGCATCGTAAAAGTGTGAACTTTTTTACAGATGTTCCATAAAACGGTGTAAAATCTTGTATTATTTTAACAGTTTCCGGGAAAACATGTTAAAAACTCGAATTTTTTTTCTAGTTTTTGTTTTATTAGAGTGGTAAAAAATGTCATAATTTTTAAGAAATTTATCATGTTAAAAACGGTGGTAAAAAATGTGAATTTTTTTTATAGATGGTCCATAAAATGGTGTAAAATCTTTTATTTTTTAACAGTTTTTTCGGGAAAAATGTTAAAAACTTGTATTTTTTTCATGTTTTTGTTTTTCTTAGAGTGGCACAAAATATGTTAATTTTAAAGAAAATTTATGCAAACCGTTGAGCTTTTTAAGTTGTTTTTTTCCATTTAGTATTGAAAAATCATGACCCTGATACAGCTTGTTTTGTAAAACCGTTAAAAAAGATGACACGGAAGTCATTGAATCGTCTAAATTTGTCAGCTTTATACATCGTTGTTATTTATAGCATCGTAAAAATATGAACTTTTTTACCGATGTTCCATAAAACGGTGTAAAATCTTGTATTTTTTTAACAGTTTTTCCGGAACAATGTTAAAAACTCGCATTTTTTTCTAGTTTTTATTTTATTAGAGTGGTAAAAATGTGATAATTTTTAAGAAATTTATCAGGTTAAAAACGGTGGTAAAAAATGTGAATTTTTTTTATAGATGTTCCATAAAATGGTGTTAAATCTTGTATTTTTTAACAGTTTTTCCGGAAACAATGTTAAAAACTCGCATTTTTTTTCTAGCTTTTTTGTTTTATTAGAGTGGTAAAAAATGTGATAATTTTTAACAAATTTATCTTGTTAAAAACGGTGGTAAAAAATGTGAATTTTTTTATAGATGGTCCATAAAATGGTGTAAAATCTTGTATTTTTAAACAGTTTTTTCGGGAAAAAATGTTAAAAACCTGTATTTTTTTTTTCATGTTTTTGTTTTTCTTAGAGTGGTACAAATATGTTAATTTTAAAGGAATTTATGTAAAGCGTTGAGCTTTTTAAGTTGTTTTTTTCCAATTAATATTGAAAAATCATGACCTTGATATAGCTTGATTTGTAAAACCATACATAAGATACTCGGAAATCATTGAAACGTCTAATTTGTCACCTATATACATCGTTGTTATTTATAGCATCGTAAAAATGTGAACTTTTTTTACAGATGTTCCATAAAACGGTGTAAAATCTTGTATTTTTTTAACAGTTTTTCCGAAACAATGTTAAAAACTCGCAGTTTTTTTTCTAGCTTTTTTGTTTTATTAGAGTGGTAAAAAATGTGATAATTTTTAACAAATTTATCTTGTTAAACACGGTGGTAAAAAATGTGAATTTTTTTTATAGATGGTCCATAAAATGGTGTAAAATCCTGTATTTTTTAACAGGTTTTTCGGGAAAAAATGTTAAAAACTTGTATTTTTTTTTCATGTTTTTGTATTCTTAGAGTGGTACAAAATATGTTAATTTTAAAGTAATTTATGTAAAGCGTTGAGCTTTTTAAGTTTTTTTTTTCAATTAATATTGAAAAATCATGACCCTGATACAGCTTGTTTGTAAAACCGTTAAAAAATATGATCCGGAAGTGATTGAAACGTCTAAATTTGTCACCTTTATACATCGTTGTTATTTATAGCATCGTAAAAATGTGAACTTTTTTACAGATGTTCCATAAAACGGTGTAAAATCTTTTATTTTTTTAACAGTTTTCCGTGAAAACATGTTAAAAACTCGCATTTTTTTTCTAGTTTTTGTTTTATTAGAGTGGTAAAAAAAGTCATAATTTTTAAGAAATTTATCATTTAAAAACGGTGGTAAAAAATGTGAATTTTTTTTATAGATGGTCCATAAAATGGTGTAAAATCTTGTATTTTTTAACTGTTTTTTCGGGAAAAATGTTAAAAACTTGTATTTTTTTCATGTTTTTTTGTTTTTCTTAGGGTGGTGCAAAATATATTAATTTTAAAGAAATTTATGTAAAGCGTTGAGCTTTTTAAGTTGTTTTTTTCATTTAATATTAAAAAAATCATGACCCTGATACAGCTTGTTTTGTAAAACCGTTAAAAAAGATGACACGGAAATATTTGAAACGTCTAAATTTGTCACCTTTATACATCGTTGTTATTTATAGTATCGTAAAAATGTGAACTTTTTTACAGATGTTCCATAAAACGGTGTAAAATCTTGTATTTTTTTAACAGTTTTTCCGGAAACAATGTTAAAAACTCGCATTTTTTTCTAGTTTTTGTTTTATTAGAGTGGTAAAAATGTGATAATTTATAGGAAATTTATCAGGTTAAAAACGGTGGTAAAAAATGTGAATTTTTTTTATAGATGTTCCATAAAATGGTGTTAAATCTTGTATTTTTTAACAGTTTTTTCGGGAAAAAATGTTAAAAACTTGTATTTTTTTTTTCATGTTTTTGTTTTTCTTAGAGTGGTACAAAATATGTTAATTTTAAATAAATTTATGTAAAGCATTAAGCTTTTTAAGTTGTTTTTTTCCATTTAGTATTGAAAAATCATGACCCTGATACAGCTTGTTTTGTAAAACCGTTAAAAAAGATGACACGGAAGTCATTGAATCGTATAAATTTTTCAGCTTTATACATCCTTGTTATTTATAGCATCGTAAAAATGTGAACTTTTTTACCGATGTTCCATAAAACGGTGTAAAATCTTGTATTTTTTTAACAGTTTTTCCGGAAACAATGTTAAAAACTCGCATTTTTTTCTAGTTTTTGTTTTATTAGAGTGGTAAAAATGTGATAATTTTTAAGAAATTTATCAGGTTAAAAACGGTGGTAAAAAATTTGAATTTTTTTTATAGATGTTCCATAAAACGGTGTTAAATCTTGTATTTTTTAAAAGTTTTTCCGGAAACAATGTTAAAAACTCGCATTTTTTTTCTAGCTTTATTGTTTTATTAGAGTGGTAAAAAATGTGATAATTTTTAACAAATTTATCTTGTTAAAAACGGTGGTAAAAAATGTGAATTTTTTTTATAGATGGTCCATAAAATGGTGTAAAATCTTGTATTTTTTAACAGTTTTTCCGAAACAATGTTAAAAACTCGCATTTTTTTTAGTTTTTGTTTTATTAGAGTGGTAAAAAATGTGATAATTTTTAAGAATTTTATCATGTTAAAAACGGTGGTAAAAAATGTGAATTTTTTTTATAGATGGTTCATAAAATGGTGTAAAATCTTGTATTTTTTAACAGTTTTTTCGGGAAAAAATGTTAAAAACTTGTATTTTTTTTCATGTTTTTGTTTTTCTTAGACTGGTACAAAATATGTTAATTTTAAAGGAATTTATGTAAAGCGTTGAGCTTTTTAAGTTGTTTTTTCCAATTAATATTGAAAAATCATGACCCTGATACAACTTGTTTTGTAAAACCGTTAAAAAAGATGACCCGGAAGTCATTGAAACGTCTAAATTTGTCACCTTTATACATCGTTGTTATTTATAGCATCGTAAAAATGTGAACTTTTTTACAGATGTTCCATAAAACAGTGTAAAATCTTTTATTTTTTTAACAGTTTTCCGTGAAAACATGTTAAAAACTCGCATTTTTTTTTCTAGTTTTTGTTTTATTAGAGTGGTAAAAAAAGTCATAATTTTTAAGAAATTTATCATTTAAAAACGGTGATAAAAAATGTGAATTTTTTTTATAGATGGTCTATAAAATGGTGTAAAATCTTGTATTTTTTAACTGTTTTTTCGGGAAAAATGTTAAAAACTTGTATTTTTTTTCATGTTTTTGTTTTTCTTAGGGTGGTGCAAAATATATTAATTTTAAAGAAATTTATGTAAAGCGTTGAGCTTTTTAAGTTGTTTTTTTCATTTAATATTAAAAAATCATGACTCTGATACAGCTTGTTTTGTAAAACCGTTAAAAAAGATGACACGGAAGTCATTGAAACGTCTAACTTTGTCACCTTTATACATCGTTGTTATTTATAGCATCGTAAAAATGTGAACTTTTTTACAGATGTTCCATAAAAAGGTGTAAAATCTTGTATTTTTTTAACAGTTTTTCCGGAAACAATGTTAAATTTTTTTTTCTAGTTTTTGTTTTATTAGAGTGGTAAAAATGTGATAATTTTTAAGAAATTTATCAGGTTAAAAACGGTGGTAAAAAATGAGAATTTTTTTTATAGATGTTCCATAAAATGTTGTTAAATCTTGTATTTTTAACAGTTTTTTCGGGAAAAAATGTTAAAAACTTGTATTTTTTTTTCATGCTTTTGTTTTTCTTAGAGTGGTACAAAATATGTTAATTTTAAAGAAATTTATGTAAACCGTTGAGCTTTAAAGTTGTTTTTTTCATTTAGTATTGAAAAATCATGACCCTGATATTGTTTTGTAAAACCGTTAAAAAAGATGACCCGGAAGTCATTGAAACGTCTAAATTTGTCACCTTTATACATCGTTGTTATTTATAGCATCGTAAAAATGTGAACTTTTTTACAGATGTTCCATAAAACGGTGTAAAATCTTGTATTTTTTTATTAGTTTTTCCGGAAACAATGTTAAAAACTCGCATTTTTTTCTAGTTTTTGTTTTATTAGAGTGGTAAAAATGTGATAATTTTTAAGAAATTTATCAGGTTAAAAACGGGGGTAAAAAATTTGAATTTTTTTTATAGATGTTCCATAAAACGGTGTTAAATCTTGTATTTTTTAAAAGTTTTTCCGGAAACAATGTTAAAAACTCGCATTTTTTTTCTAGCTTTTTTGTTTTATTAGAGTGGTAAAAAATGTGATAATTTTTAACAAATTTATCTTGTTAAAAACGGTGGTAAAAAATGTGAATTTTTTTTATAGATGGTCCATAAAATGGTGTAAAATCTTGTATTTTTTAACAGTTTTTCCGAAACAATGTTAAAAACTCGCATTTTTTTTAGTTTTTGTTTTATTAGAGTGGTAAAAAATGTGATAATTTTTAAGAATTTTATCATGTTAAAAACGGTGGTAAAAAATGTGAATTTTTTTTATAGATGGTTCATAAAATGGTGTAAAATCTTGTATTTTTTAACAGTTTTTTCGGGAAAAAATGTTAAAAACTTGTATTTTTTTCATGTTTTTGTTTTTCTTAGACTGGTACAAAATATGTTAATTTTAAAGGAATTTATGTAAAGCGTTGAGCTTTTTAAGTTGTTTTTTCCAATTAATATTGAAAAATCATGACCCTGATACAACTTGTTTTGTAAAACCGTTAAAAAAGATGACCCGGAAGTCATTGAAACGTCTAAATTTGTCACCTTTATACATCGTTGTTATTTATAGCATCGTTAAAATGTGAACTTTTTTACAGATGTTCCATAAAACAGTGTAAAATCTTTTATTTTTTTAACAGTTTTCCGTGAAAACATGTTAAAAACTCGCATTTTTTTTTCTAGTTTTTGTTTTATTAGAGTGGTAAAAAAAGTCATAATTTTTAAGAAATTTATCATTTAAAAACGGTGATAAAAAATGTGAATTTTTTTTATAGATGGTCTATAAAATGGTGTAAAATATTGTATTTTTTAACTGTTTTTTCGGGAAAAATGTTAAAAACTTGTATTTTTTTTCATGTTTTTGTTTTTCTTAGGGTGGTGCAAAATATATTAATTTTAAAGAAATTTATGTAAAGCGTTGAGCTTTTTAAGTTGTTTTTTTCATTTAATATTAAAAAATCATGACCCTGATATAGCTTGTTTTGTAAAACCGTTAAAAAAGATGACACGGAAGTCATTGAAACGTCTAACTTTGTCACCTTTATACATCGTTGTTATTTATAGCATCGTAAAAATGTGAACTTTTTTACAGATGTTCCATAAAAAGGTGTAAAATCTTGTATTTTTTTAACAGTTTTTCCGGAAACAATGTTAAATTTTTTTTTCTAGTTTTTGTTTTATTAGAGTGGTAAAAATGTGATAATTTTTAAGAAATTTATCAGGTTAAAAACGGTGGTAAAAAATGTGAATTTTTTTTATAGATGTTCCATAAAATGTTGTTAAATCTTGTATTTTTAACAGTTTTTTCGGGAAAAAATGTTAAAAACTTGTATTTTTTTTTCATGCTTTTGTTTTTCTTAGAGTGGTACAAAATATGTTAATTTTAAAGAAATTTATGTAAACCGTTGAGCTTTAAAGTTGTTTTTTTTCATTTAGTATTGAAAAATCATGACCCTGATACAGCTTGTTTTGTAAAACCGTTAAAAAAGATGACCCGAAAGTCATTGAAACGTCTAAATTTGTCACCTTTATACATCGTTGTTATTTATAGCATCGTAAAAGTGTGAACTTTTTTACAGATGTTCCATAAAACGGTGTAAAATCTTGTATTATTTTAACAGTTTCCGGGAAAACATGTTAAAAACTCGAATTTTTTTTCTAGTTTTTGTTTTATTAGAGTGGTAAAAAATGTCATAATTTTTAAGAAATTTATCATGTTAAAAACGGTGGTAAAAAATGTGAATTTTTTTTATAGATGGTCCATAAAATGGTGTAAAATCTTTTATTTTTTAACAGTTTTTTCGGGAAAAATGTTAAAAACTTGTATTTTTTTCATGTTTTTGTTTTTCTTAGAGTGGCACAAAATATGTTAATTTTAAAGAAAATTTATGCAAACCGTTGAGCTTTTTAAGTTGTTTTTTTCCATTTAGTATTGAAAAATCATGACCCTGATACAGCTTGTTTTGTAAAACCGTTAAAAAAGATGACACGGAAGTCATTGAATCGTCTAAATTTGTCAGCTTTATACATCGTTGTTATTTATAGCATCGTAAAAATATGAACTTTTTTACCGATGTTCCATAAAACGGTGTAAAATCTTGTATTTTTTTAACAGTTTTTCCGGAACAATGTTAAAAACTCGCATTTTTTTCTAGTTTTTATTTTATTAGAGTGGTAAAAATGTGATAATTTTTAAGAAATTTATCAGGTTAAAAACGGTGGTAAAAAATGTGAATTTTTTTTATAGATGTTCCATAAAATGGTGTTAAATCTTGTATTTTTTAACAGTTTTTCCGGAAACAATGTTAAAAACTCGCATTTTTTTTCTAGCTTTTTTGTTTTATTAGAGTGGTAAAAAATGTGATAATTTTTAACAAATTTATCTTGTTAAAAACGGTGGTAAAAAATGTGAATTTTTTTTATAGATGGTCCATAAAATGGTGTAAAATCTTGTATTTTTAAACAGTTTTTTCGGGAAAAAATGTTAAAAACCTGTATTTTTTTTTTCATGTTTTTGTTTTTCTTAGAGTGGTACAAATATGTTAATTTTAAAGGAATTTATGTAAAGCGTTGAGCTTTTTAAGTTGTTTTTTTCCAATTAATATTGAAAAATCATGACCTTGATATAGCTTGATTTGTAAAACCATACATAAGATACTCGGAAATCATTGAAACGTCTAATTTGTCACCTATATACATCGTTGTTATTTATAGCATCGTAAAAATGTGAACTTTTTTTACAGATGTTCCATAAAACGGTGTAAAATCTTGTATTTTTTTAACAGTTTTTCCGAAACAATGTTAAAAACTCGCAGTTTTTTTTCTAGCTTTTTTGTTTTATTAGAGTGGTAAAAAATGTGATAATTTTTAACAAATTTATCTTGTTAAACACGGTGGTAAAAAATGTGAATTTTTTTTATAGATGGTCCATAAAATGGTGTAAAATCCTGTATTTTTTAACAGGTTTTTCGGGAAAAAATGTTAAAAACTTGTATTTTTTTTTCATGTTTTTGTATTCTTAGAGTGGTACAAAATATGTTAATTTTAAAGTAATTTATGTAAAGCGTTGAGCTTTTTAAGTTTTTTTTTTCAATTAATATTGAAAAATCATGACCCTGATACAGCTTGTTTGTAAAACCGTTAAAAAATATGATCCGGAAGTGATTGAAACGTCTAAATTTGTCACCTTTATACATCGTTGTTATTTATAGCATCTTAAAAATGTGAACTTTTTTACAGATGTTCCATAAAACGGTGTAAAATCTTTTATTTTTTTAACAGTTTTCCGTGAAAACATGTTAAAAACTCGCATTTTTTTTCTAGTTTTTGTTTTATTAGAGTGGTAAAAAAAGTCATAATTTTTAAGAAATTTATCATTTAAAAACGGTGGTAAAAAATGTGAATTTTTTTTATAGATGGTCCATAAAATGGTGTAAAATCTTGTATTTTTTAACTGTTTTTTCGGGAAAAATGTTAAAAACTTGTATTTTTTTCATGTTTTTTTGTTTTTCTTAGGGTGGTGCAAAATATATTAATTTTAAAGAAATTTATGTAAAGCGTTGAGCTTTTTAAGTTGTTTTTTTCATTTAATATTAAAAAAATCATGACCCTGATACAGCTTGTTTTGTAAAACCGTTAAAAAAGATGACACGGAAATATTTGAAACGTCTAAATTTGTCACCTTTATACATCGTTGTTATTTATAGTATCGTAAAAATGTGAACTTTTTTACAGATGTTCCATAAAACGGTGTAAAATCTTGTATTTTTTTAACAGTTTTTCCGGAAACAATGTTAAAAACTCGCATTTTTTTCTAGTTTTTGTTTTATTAGAGTGGTAAAAATGTGATAATTTATAGGAAATTTATCAGGTTAAAAACGGTGGTAAAAAATGTGAATTTTTTTTATAGATGTTCCATAAAATGGTGTTAAATCTTGTATTTTTTAACAGTTTTTTCGGGAAAAAATGTTAAAAACTTGTATTTTTTTTTTCATGTTTTTGTTTTTCTTAGAGTGGTACAAAATATGTTAATTTTAAATAAATTTATGTAAAGCATTAAGCTTTTTAAGTTGTTTTTTTCCATTTAGTATTGAAAAATCATGACCCTGATACAGCTTGTTTTGTAAAACCGTTAAAAAAGATGACACGGAAGTCATTGAATCGTATAAATTTTTCAGCTTTATACATCCTTGTTATTTATAGCATCGTAAAAATGTGAACTTTTTTACCGATGTTCCATAAAACGGTGTAAAATCTTGTATTTTTTTAACAGTTTTTCCGGAAACAATGTTAAAAACTCGCATTTTTTTCTAGTTTTTGTTTTATTAGAGTGGTAAAAATGTGATAATTTTTAAGAAATTTATCAGGTTAAAAACGGTGGTAAAAATGTGAATTTTTTTTATAGATGTTCCATAAAATGGTGTTAAATCTTGTATTTTTTAACAGTTTTTCCGGAAACAATGTTAAAAACTCGCATTTTTTTTCTAGCTTTTTTGTTTTATTAGAGTGGTAAAAAATGTGATAATTTTTAACAAATTTATCTTGTTAAAAACGGTGGTAAAAAATGTGAATTTTTTTTATAGATGGTCCATAAAATGGTGTAAAATCTTTTATTTTTTAACAGTTTTTTCGGGAAAAATGTTAAAAACTTGTATTTTTTTTCATGTTTTTGTTTTTCTTAGAGTGGCACAAAATATGTTAATTTTAAAGAAAATTTATGTAAACCGTTGAGCTTTTTAAGTTGTTTTTTTCCATTTAGTATTGAAAAATCATGACCCTGATACAGCTTGTTTTGTAAAACCGTTAAAAAAGATGACACGGAAGTCATTGAATCGTCTAAATTTGTCAGCTTTATACATCGTTGTTATTTATAGCATCGTAAAAATATGAACTTTTTTACCGATGTTCCATAAAACGGTTTAAAATCTTGTATTTTTTTAACAGTTTTTCCGGAACAATGTTAAAAACTCGCATTTTTTTCTAGTTTTTATTTTATTAGAGTGGTAAAAATGTGATAATTTTTAAGAAATTTATCAGGTTAAAAACGGTGGTAAAAAATGTGAATTTTTTTATAGATGTTCCATAAAATGGTGTTAAATCTTGTATTTTTTAACAGTTTTTCCGGAAACAATGTTAAAAACTCGCATTTTTTTTCTAGCTTTTTTGTTTTATTAGAGTGGTAAAAAATGTGATAATTTTTAACAAATTTATCTTGTTAAAAACGGTGGTAAAAAATGTGAATTTTTTTTATAGATGGTGCATAAAATGGTGTAAAATCTTGTATTTTTAAACAGTTTTTTCGGGAAAAAATGTTAAAAACCTGTATTTTTTTTTTCATGTTGTTGGTTCCAGATTCCTTTAAACTGATTGTTAATTGAGAGTATTGAATCTGAGTGAATTGCGGAAGCAGATCAATTAACAATTTAAATCAATAGAACAGTAAACAGAATGAAGAACAAAGATAAAATGACTTAGGCACAGTATTCTTCAATATGTAAATGTATTAATCGACTCTTTTTACAAACACAATACAATGCTATTTATATAGATACAAAGACAGAAAGTCAAAAAGCTAGCCAATTACAAAGTGCCATGTGTCATAAAGGGAGCGTCTAACAACAATTAGTTATAACAAGAAGTGTGTGTTGACATTTGTAGACATCTCTTCTTTGACTCATACTTTAATATCTAACATTCTCCCCCTAAGTATGAAGTCAAAAAAAAAATAATTTTCTTCAGAGTGGATCAACAGCAGCGATGATACTTGAAATATTATTGATAAGCTCTCTCGTTCTTCGAAGTCCATCAAGTCTTTTCTCTATTTTCTTTGCAACTTCTGGATTTGTCGTGTCTAAGCTGGCAAAGCTCTTGATGATGTAGACTACCTCAGAAGAGTATTTGTGAGCTTCTTTGATGCGAAAGAAGCTCTTTCTATTTGGTCTTTTGAAGATGATTCCCTCTTCTGGTCGGTAAGAAGTCTACCCACTCGAGTTTGCTTATTCCTTCAAGTTCCTCATTTGGTGCAGAGATAGCCAGATTATCCATTTTGAAATTTAATCCAATGCGGAAGTCGACTCGCCTTTTGTATCTAATGTATGATTTCATACACAGAATAATTCTAGTGTAGGCAACCTGGTCTTGTGGATCTTTGCGTTCAGAAAGCTGAGTCTTCATAAATTCTTCCAGAAAAATGAGATCAGCTGGATGGATGGACAACAGATCATTATCACATATGTAATAACTTTTGTTGTTTGATCTGACTATCTCGTAGATTGTGTACCAAATGGGTGTATCTTGAAACTGTTTATGTTTCATGGCTGTTATCTTTGTAATTGGGACAGTAGTGAAGACTGTCTTTCTGTCTTGTTTATGTGCCATGAAGTTATCTTTAACTTCACCGTCGACATTGTATTGGTTGGCGAAGTTAGGCATCATGAGATAAATCTTCTGATCTGTTGGAGCATACATGTGCCTTTTCTCAACTTCAATTGTTGGAAGTTCAATGTTTCCAACAATGTTTCCAACTTTATTTACTTTTTCTTCAAATTCTTCTCTTCTGATCTCCTTCTGCTTCTGAGCGGCCTCTCGCTCGACTCTTGCTCTTTCTTCACTTCAAAATCTTGTCTCTCGTAGTTCTTCTTTAAGTCTAGCCTTTTCTCTTTCCAGGTTCTCTTTTTCAGCCCTCTCTATCTCTATTTGTTCTTCAACTATTAGCCTCTGGCGTATTATCTCTTCTGCTTTTTCTTTTTCAGCTCTGAACACTTCCTCATCCTCCTCTCTAGCCCTTTTAGCTCTTTCCTTTGCGGCTTTAGCTCGTTCTCGTTCTTCGTGAGCTCGACTACTTGACCCTTTCGGTAGGAGAGCTTGGGATTCGCTTTTTCCCATAAGATCCAGAATAAACTTAGCTAGCTGCGGATCTCCGGGCAGAGGACCGAATGCGTAGCCGGAGGTGTTGGAGTGAGTGGTACTTGTTTGGAAGAAGAGGGTTCGTGATGGTGTTGGCGTTGAAGAGTCGGCGGTGTTCGTGTTTGTGTACGATGGTGTTTGTTTGGCTTGCTTAGGCTTAGAACCTTTCTCCCCTTCTCCGAGAATCGGGATCCCGATCCTCGAACGTTTTCGTTTCGGTTCGGCCTTCGCAAGCCCTTTCTTCCTTGGCTTTCTTCTTGGAAGTAAACGCCTCAGCTAGAGAAGAAACCAGAGGCACAAGTTGAGAGATAGTAGTTTCGAGAGCGGCAAGCTTACGGTCGATTGACGATGTGGAGGGCTTGGAAGAGTACTTTGAAGCGATGGTCGACATGCGCTCAAGAATAATCTTCGGAAAGAGGCAAGGTCGACTTCTTGACAAGTGTAGACACGGAGGGATCATCGAAGTGATGATGGTCTTTACAAGCTTCGTATGTCGGCCACCGGAGAGTCGTAGTCTACGCGCAGGCACGTAAAGATTCCGGAAGTTGAGATAGTGCCTCTGTATTTGCTTGAAGACCATTATTCAAGATCGAAGTTGTTCGAAGAAGATAAGCCTTCGATCTTCTTGAGAGGAACTCATTTGTCGCCGAAGATCCGCTAAAAGAGAGTTTTGCCTTTCAATTTGAATCGAAGGCTCGGAAGAATAGAATGATTAGTAGTAGCGGATAATTTTAGATCTTCCACGTATCTCTCGAATTTGATCGGCAAATGCCAAGAACGCCGCATTAGTGACAAAATCGAAGTTGTAACCGGTGCATCTCCAACACATGGAGCCCCTTTACCCTCGCGTTCGCAGGGGCCTTCTACACCCGTTTTGACGTTGAGTGTAGAAGGACTTCCAACCCGTCCTTGAGGGTCGTTATGCACGTGCTCCTCTTCGGTTGTTCGGCGGTTCAACGGTATCCTCATCATCGAGAGGATGAGGTGTCGAAGACAAGATGCTTACCTTGATGAAGTGTAAACACTCCGGTAAGAGGTGCATTCCTAGCCGTAACCCCTGCGATGGGAATTCATCGGCATCTATCCTAGGAGAGGATGTGGACGCATCCTCCGTGCCTACCGGTATGTCGATCACGGAGACATGAACATGTGGTGAAGGAAGTGGCGAGTTCGGGGCGAATGAACTCTTATATTATCATCATCATCGTTGGGAGGATGATGAAGTGGGAGGTGCTTTCCCCGGTTGAAGTTGATTCGAGAAGAAGAAGAAGTATCCTCCGAATGGCCGGTTTCTCGGGTGGTTTGAATCGGGTCGTTTCTAAGTCAATGAGTGGAGACGTGGTGACGTCAACCTCGAAGTTGTGGTTGCCCTTTGGGGAATTGGAGAGGAACACTCATATGTGTCTCTGTGGACATCTTCTCGTACCTTCATTTAATAGAAGGTCGGCATGGGTAGAAGCACTCGGATGGTCACTCCTAGTTTTTTCAATCTCATGCTCACCGGACCCCGACCACCTACACTGGCTCTAAGTGCTGCGGGGTAGGAATTCTCTTCGTTCGAGAAAACCATAGAGCTTCTATAGATTTGGAGATTAGAAGAGCTAGAAGGGATTAGGTTAAGCATGTACCGGATAGTTCTGCGGGTGCGAGAGTAGCCGATGCCGTCAATGGTTGAACGATGGGAGCTCATTGATGCAATTTTGCGTAATGGGCCGAAGCGGGGAGCTTCGATTGCCCCAATAGCGAGGATGAGTGATGAGGGAGAGAAAGCGTGGGAACATGAGAGCCGGTAGTGGCTTCCCTCGACTTTGATGTAGCACCTTAGTATGCACAATGCTTTAATTTCTTGGAAGATGAGACTCGCATAGTCCAAAGGGCGAGTGTAGAACATCCCATACATAATCGTCGAATGTTGCGGCTAGCTTGATCCAAGGAACCTATTTTGCGGGTTAGACTCTTGTTAAGTATGGAGACAAGTAGATTCCACATTGGGGGTAACTTCTTTCTTCGAATTCGGATAACCCGGTAAGAGGTTCATTGTAACCCGCAGACCGATGAAGGCTAGGAGGGCTTCTGTAGAAGGGTTTTCTTCTAGGGCAGGATTGGGAATGGTTTGCCCGTCGACTTCGATCACTGATAAGGGAAGATGAAAATATTTGGCGAGTTTTCTTTTGGTGATTGGGATTTGAACAGCAATTTCCACTTGTTCAGGATGAGTGACAGAACCGGCGAGTGTTTCATCATTTTTGATGAGCATTGTTTGCCACAGTTCTTGGACATAGATTTCAGGGATGTTTGGGTTGGTTAGGGTTAGGGCGCGATTTAACTGGTGCTGTTGTAGAAACTCGATCATGATGCGAAATTCCGGTTGATAAGTGTGAGGGTTGAGCGTGCGCACATTGTTCGCCTTCAATGGCGCTTTGACAATAGGAGTACTATCGGCGGTGGAATCGATGATTCGTCTTCATCATTGTTGGTAGGATGGGCACGATTGGAAGCCATTTTGAATCGTTGAATGCTTGACAAGAGAACACTTTTTCTTTGTGCCGAGAATAAACGCTGATTTGGGAATATTTGCGAGGAAGAAGATGAAGGTTGAAATTGGGGGTTTTATGTGAGAGAGAAACTGTGGAATGGGAAGGGGTTATTCAGTTTGGGGAGAAACAAAAAACGGTTCATTTGAGCTGAGGTAAGCACGCGGGTATACACATGCAGGGTGTCGATTGGAGACACGTGTACGACGAGACACATGTGTGATGATGATTTAGTAGCAGATGCGATTTTTCTTAAAAGCAGAAATAAACAAAAGTAAAAAAAAATCTGTTTAATTACACAATTAATGTTGAATTAATTGAATAAACACAGAATTTAATCTTAATTTTATTTATTTAAGTTTAAAAATCAGTCAAGTGAGAACAAAAATCACATGAGAGTTTAGTTTCTATAAAAGAATAATAAAGAAGAATTTGTATTAAACATATAGATTTAAACAACCTTGGAGGCAAGAGTTGAATGAATTTATATATTTAATGGAAATTATAAGAATTATCAATTTATAGAAAATTAAGTTGAAAAACATGTCGACTTGATATATACTTTTAAAAAAAATTTGAAATGAATCAAAAGTCTAAGAGACCTTGGCGGCAAGAGAAACTCAGAGCAGATAGATTCAAATAAAATTTAAGTAAAATAGTAAATCAGAAGACAGCTAACCAGAGTTAGACTTAGACGAATATCTTCTTCATTGCGAAACTCCCCCGTGAATGGTAAACTCCCCCTTGAATGGTAAGCTCCCCCTTGAATGATGAACTCCCCCTGTAGTAGCTTCTGTACCGCGTTTCTCAATCTGTACTTTATGATATTTCTTGAAAGAAGAATATTATTATGAAACAGAAAATCAGAGGAATTCAGAGGCTTCTGAAGTATTCTGAAGAGTTCAGACAGCATCAGAGACTTCTGAAGTATCGTCAGAATAGTTCAGAGGCTTCTGGATGCTTCTGAAGAAATCATTGTTACATATTAAGCATTCCCAACTTGCTAATTAAGAAGTTAAAACGACTCTCATCAAGAGCTTTTGTGAAAATATCAGCAAGTTGATAATCAGTAGAAACAAAATACATTTCGATTGTACCCTTTTCGACATGATCCTTGATGAAATGATACCTGACATCGATATGCTTTGTTTTGGAATGCTTCGAATCGGATTTTACGTAATGGCGATAGCACTTTTAGAATCACATAGGATGGGAATCTTATCGTATATCGTACCATAATCTCGAGTTGGGTCTTCATCCAAATAACTTGTGAACAACAACTAGCAAGAAGAACATATTCGGCCTGCCGTAGATGTGGAGACGCGATTTTGTTTCTTGGATGTCCAACTTATAAGTCGATTTCCCGAAGTTGACAGCTACCTGATGTACTTTTTCTGTCAAGCTTACAACCTGCATGATCAGAATCTGTATACGCCATTAAATCAAATCCAGAATTTTTAGGATACCAAAGGCCCAATGATGGTGAACCTTTTAAGTACCTAAAAATTCTTTTTACAGCAGCCAAATGAGACTCTTTAGGATTGGCTTGATAACGAGCACAAAGACAAGTGGCAAACATAATATCAGGTCTACTTGTCGTTAAATATAAAAGAGAACCAATCATTCCTCCGTAGCCGGTAATATCAACGTATTTACCGGAGGAGTCGTGTCCTAATTTCATACCAGGGGAGATGGGTGTTTTCATGGATGATGAGTTTTGAAGATGAAACTTTTTAAGCATGTCGAAACATATTTTGCTCGATTTATAAAGATACCGTAGGTACTTTGTTTAACTTGAAGTCCTAGGAAGAAAGTTAATTCTCCCATCATACTCATTTCAAATTCAGTTTCCATCAACTTAGAAAACAAATCAACTTCTGTTTGATGAGTAGAGCCAAATATTATGTCATCCACGTAAATTTGAACGATAGTTAACATACCTTTGCCTCTCTTGATGAACAGAGTTGTATCGATTTTACCTTTTTCATATCCTTTGCTGATCAGAAACGTAGATAGTCGTTCATACCAGGCTCTTGGGGCTTGCTTTAGACCATACAAAGCTTTGTCAAGAAGATAAACATATTCTGGATATTTTGCATCTTTGAAACCATCAGGTTGTTCGACATACACTTCTTCTTTTAGACATCCATTAAGAAATGCACATTTAACATCCATTTGGTAGACTTTGAAGTTTTTGTATGCAGAGAAAGCCAAGAATAATCTTATTGCTTCTAGTCTTGCAACAGGAGCAAAGGTTTCATCATAATCGATACCTTCCTCTTGACAGTAGCCTTTAGCCACCAATCGAGCTTTATTTCTGATAATAATTCCATCTTCATCCTTTTTGTTCCTAAATACCCATTTTGTGCCAATGGCAACTTTGCCTTTTGGTAAAGGAACAAGACGCAAACTTTATTTCTTTCGAATTGAAGTAGTTCTTCCTGCATAGCATCCACCCAGCTTGGTTCAACTAAGGCTTCATGTACACGTTTAGGTTCGATCATACTAAGAAAATTAACAAAGAAGGCTTCATTTGCAGTAGCAGATCGTGTTCTGACCCCCTCAGAAGGACTACCAATTATAAGATCTGGTGTGTGAGATTTAGTCCATTTCGTCATTCTGGGTAGAGAAATTGAATGGGTTGTTTCATTTGTCGAAATGATTTCATCTGGAAACACAAAATCTTCTTTATTTTCTTCTGTATGTCCTTCTGGTATCTGTTGTGTCACCGGTCCTTGTGTTTCCTCCTCAGATGATGGAATAGAAGTAGCTTCTGGGCGTATATAGTAGTGGGAACTTCGGAAAAATAGACGTGTCGAGGAAATGAGAAGAAGCAGGACCAGAGAGAGTAATGCCTGAGGCTTGGAGAATATCTGGTATCTGCAAATGTGGAGGTGACATAGCTTCTGACACAACTTCGTCGCCCAGAAAATCATGAAAAATAGCATCAATCTCGGATTCTCTGGAACCTGAAAGATAGTCAGAAGTAACAGTATTAAGCTTGAGTTCTGAAGTAGAGTGTTCAGAAGTCAGTTGAGTGTTATCATCGAAGTCAATGTTTATGCTTTCCATAACAGTTTTTGTTCGTAAGTTAAAAACTCGGAAAGCTCTTGAATTTAACGAGTAGCCTAAAAATTTAGCTTCATCAGACTTCGGATCAAATTTGCCAAGATTATCTCTCGTCGTTTAAGATAAAACATCCGCGACCAAAGATATGAAAAATTTTTACAGATGGTTTTCTTTTATTAATCACTCATAAGAGGTTTTGAGATGCCTCTTGACAATAATTGAACGGTTTTGAGTGAAACAAGCGAGTAGCAACGACTTCGGCCCGAAGTAAATTGGGAGACCGTAAGTCGCGAGCATCGTTCGTCGCTTCAACCAAGGTTCTGTTGCGACGTTCAACTACACCGTTTTGTTGTGGAGTGCGAACACAGAGAAGTTTTGAGTAATTCCTTGTTCAACAATATACGATTCAAGCTTGGCGTTCCCGAATCGTACCATTATCACTTCGAAGTTGCCGAATTTTACGATGTAGAAGAACTCGTATTCGGTCATCATATTCGTAGTACCATCGGGACTTCGACTTTTGACGAACAAAAGCAAGCCAAGTATATCCGGAAAATTCATCAATTAGTACCGTAATATACTTTTTACCGTATAGACTCTGAATTGCAATTGGACCACAGAGATCCACATGTAATAATTGCAGAGGTCTAGTACAAGAATGATCACTTTTTGTTTTATGAGATGCTCGTTTAATTTTGCCCATTTCACATGCAGGGCAGAGGTGATCTTTTTGAAAATGAATATCTGGAAGTCCAGATACCAGTTTGTGTTTAACAAGCATCTCAAGATTATTAAAATTTAAGTGAGACATTTTATGATGCCAGAGCCACGCAACTTCACTCTTTTTGGAGATGAGACATAAAGTTTCCTTACCATCCTTAGAGGTAAAATTCATCATATACAAGTTACCTTTTCTGTCTGCTCTCCAAAGTTCTTCACCTGCCTTAGAGAATAAATAACAATGTTTTTCATCAAATACTACTAGTATTTTAGAATCACAAAGTTGACTTACATCGAGGAGGTTATGTTTCAAGCCAGAAACATGAGCTACCTTTGATAAGGTGATATTACCTTCTTGTAAAGTACCGTAGCCTTTTATTTGACCCTTACCATTATCACCAAAAGTTACTATTCCACCTGATTTGTCCTTGAATTTGGATAGTAAATTTTGGGATCCAGTCATGTGCCTCGAGCATCCAGAGTCAAGATACCAGATATGCACATGCTGTTTCTGCAATCAAAAATCAGATTTTCTTAGGTACCCATCGCATAATGGGTCCTTTTATGTTAGCTTTTGGAGTATGCTCGTTTTTTGATTTAATGAAGGTAAAGACTTTATTTTTGATTTTTGGTGTTTTGGAGTTTTATTCTTTTTGTGATAAACATTCTGTGAATTGGAATGATCAGAGGTTTGCGAGAAAAATTGTTTTAACTTTAAGAACAGTGAAAAACATTCAGAATACTGAAACATAGAAGATTGAATTGAATTGTCATTGCGAGAATGGTAATTACAATTATTCTTTCTAAAGTCTTTTCTAGTATCAGTTGTTCTAGAGAACCTATCTAGACTAGACTTTTGTTTTAGTTCTGGCTTTTTCTTCTCTCGTGTTCTTCCTTCCGATCTACTTTTGCGAAGCTCGTTATTTACCGAAAAAGGAACATAAGTATTAGAGGATTTCCATTTGCCTTTTTGAATATTAGTAAACTTCGGAAGAAAGTAGAGTTTAAAATCTTTTGATTTTGCACTTTGGTTTTGAGTTCTGCCTCTTTCTCAAGTTCAAGACATGTTTTAGCTTTGAGACACATATCGAGGAAGTCTGGATGTATAGATACTGATTTTCTCGGTTTTGGAAACGTAAATGGGAAGAATAGGTATACCACTTGAAAGTTTAGCACAATCTCTATCAGAAGCTCTGATTTCTTGAGATTTATCAGTATACAAATAATCATCCTTTTTATCAACAATTTCTGAATTATTTGTGATAACTTTTGATGATCTAAAAGAATTAATTTCTAAATTTGAAAGGTAGTTTTCAGAGTTATCAAAAAATTCTTCATTATTATTGTCATTTTCCCATGGATACGTAATCTCAGCAAAGCTTTCTTGTGTTTCAGAAAGATGTAAATCTTCAAATGAACAGGGAGTGATCTCTGGATGATTCTCACAAAGAGTTTCATTTCTAAAACATTTATCCAGAGTAGAGAGAATATCGTTTTCAAACATAAGTCGTAGATCTTCTTCTGCCTGACTTGGAACAAAAATATCAGCCTCTGGATTCAAAATTGTATGTTTATTTGAACCAAAATTGAAAATATCATCTTTCTTCTGAACTTTATTTAGATCAACATTTGTTTTACAACAATATTCAATATTTTCGAATTGAAGTTTGCTTGTTTTATGATAATTTTCATATCTAGATTTTTTAAAAATAGATTTTTCATACAAAATTGGAAACTTTGGCTTCTGTATTTGTCCAATACAAAAACGATTTCGGATCGACCTTTTCTTACACGTGTAGGGATCTAGGTCCTCGAAACCAAGTCCAGATCTTCCTACTTGTGTGTTAATTTTGTCATGAACCTTCTGTGCATCCAGATATGTTATAATCTGTAGCTTTTTCTGTTGAAGTTCAATGTGTAAAAACTCTCTCTCTTTCTGAAAATAGTTTTTAAGTGCTACAGAGTTGAGTCTATCACTCTCTTTGTCTCTGATTTCTTTCTCTTTTCCTTCCAGAAGTTTATTGAGATTCAAAATTTCCTTTTTAAGTTTTTCCTCAGAAAGTTTTAAACTCATGGAAATCGTTTCCTTTGCAGTATTTAATTCGAGTTTTTCTTGTAAGTAAATCCATTTCTCTTTTGAAAATATCTCTTTCCCTTTTGATTGTAGAAAGAGTTTTCTCAGTACTTTTTCGTAATTTCTTTTCGATTGTGATTTTCAGTTTTAGTTCCTCAAAATTGTTTGATAACATCACAATCGTTTGTTCAAGCTCAGATGATCCAGAAATTACTAACCGGTGACTCGCAGGGTTGATCCTCTCGATTCGTTTGTGTTTGCCATTCCACGAACATGGCTTCATCACCGCCGGATTCATCTTGCACCCAGTTTTCTTTTCGCAAAGTGTGCTCTTTCAAAGTGACATTGTACTTATATTTGTTTTTGTAATAAGTCTTATCCTTTTCCGCAGCTCCTCCGCAATCTCTTGAGTAATGTCCGGGCTTGCCACATCCGTAGCGTACATCTTTCTTCCTTTTTAATTCTTCTTCTTTCTTCTCTTCTTCTCGTTTTCTCTACTCGTACTTCTTGTTTAGGAACATAGGGACGATCAAATCGTTTATTTCCTTTTAAAGACCTATTTCCAAAACGATTAGTGAATTGCTTGGTTATTAAAGCCGGAGAGTCGCAAACGCTTTAATTTCATCATCCGATTCGCAGTCATCTTCCGAGCGGTCTCGATATGTAGGCCTTCGATTTCTTCCTTTCATCACTTCTTCTTCTCGATTCCTTTTGTTTCGAGATTAAAGCCGTAGGACCTCCGATGTTTGTTCTTTTCTCGAACAACTTCTTTTTCATGAGCTTGCGGTGTACCAAATACATCATGCGGCGACCATTGTTCAAGGTCCCGATTGGCTTGTAGTGACATGGATAGATTTGACCATTCGTGGTTTAACCTTTTGAGAAATAGAACATTGTTGTCTTCCTTTGATCTAACAATGTCACATCTCTTGCAGAGATTAATCGTATTGTTGAATCGATGAAATGTTTGTTCCGTAGATTCATCGGTCGCGCTTGAAAACTATTATATTCATTTAGAGCTTGGGCTCTTCTCGTTCTTTTTCATTTTCGCACCACCTTCCAAGAGATTCTCCATTGATCCCATAATTCTTTTTCTTTGTGTCACATGAGTCCGAGAGATTGAAAAATCTCATTTGGAATGGCCATTATCAACGAGAGACTTAGCTTTCTTAGCTAATTCCACCTTAGCCTTTTCTTCATCGGTCCGGTTATTCCTTGACTTCGAACCGGTCTTCTTTGGTACCTCATCCGTATTTGCGATGGCCGGAATTCTGGGAATAGTAGTGGTGGGAACAAACGGACCGTTTTGAATAATTGGATATAACTCAGCATCCAATCCCTCATAGAAGTTAACCATTCGAATCTTCCATTGTGGGTATTCATCACGTACAAGAGTTGGAGGTTTAGTCAGGGATCCAGACGTATAAACAGCATTCAAGCTCGAATTTGTCATTTGAGTATGATAGAAGAGAAAATTTGAAGATTTGAAAGAAATTTAGAACAATTAAATCTCAAGAAGAACAGGTCGATAATATCACTGTTTCTTCAGATTACAAAATGAATGACTCAATTTAAGAGAAGATTGTTAATGATTCAACAAAATTTCGTAAAAACAGAGTGGATTGATAAACAAATTTTGAATCTGAGAAAATACTGTTCGATTGAAAGGAATTCTTTCAATGGAAGAGATCTAATAATCAATAGATTGATTAGAAGGCTCTGATACCAATTGTTGGTTCCAGATTCCTTTAAACTGATTGTTAATTGAGAGTATTGAATCTGAGTGAATTGCGGAAGCAGATCAATTAACAATTTAAATCAATAGAACAGTAAACAGAATGAAGAACAAAGATAAAATGACTTACGCACAGTATTCTTCAATATGTAAATGTATTAATCGACTCTTTTTACAAACACAATACAATGCTATTTATATAGATACAAAGACAGAAAGTCAAAAAGCTAGCCAATTACAAAGTGCCATGTGTCATAAAGGGAGCGTCTAACAACAATTAGTTATAACAAGAAGTGTGTGTTGACATTTGTAGACATCTCTTCTTTGACTCATACTTTAATATCTAACACATGTTTTTGTTTTTCTTAGAGTGGTACAAATATGTTAATTTTAAAGGAATTTATGTAAAGCGTTGAGCTTTTTAAGTTGTTTTTTTCCAATTAATATTGAAAAATCATGACCTTGATATAGCTTGATTTGTAAAACCATACATAAGATACTCGGAAATCATTGAAACGTCTAATTTGTCACCTATATACATCGTTGTTATTTATAGCATCGTAAAAATGTGAACTTTTTTTACAGATGTTCCATAAAACGGTGTAAAATCTTGTATTTTTTTAACAGTTTTTCCGAAACAATGTTAAAAACTCGCAGTTTTTTTTCTAGCTTTTTTGTTTTATTAGAGTGGTAAAAAATGTGATAATTTTTAACAAATTTATCTTGTTAAACACGGTGGTAAAAAATGTGAATTTTTTTTATAGATGGTCCATAAAATGGTGTAAATTCCTGTATTTTTTAACAGGTTTTTCGGGAAAAAATGTTAAAAACTTGTATTTTTTTTTCATGTTTTTGTTTTCTTAGAGTGGTACAAAATATGTTAATTTTAAAGTAATTTATGTAAAGCGTTGAGCTTTTTAAGTTTTTTTTTTCAATTAATATTGAAAAATCATGACCCTGATACAGCTTGTTTGTAAAACCGTTAAAAAATATGATCCGGAAGTGATTGAAACGTCTAAATTTGTCACCTTTATACATCGTTGTTATTTATAGCATCGTAAAAATGTGAACTTTTTTACAGATGTTCCATAAAACGGTGTAAAATCTTTTATTTTTTTAACAGTTTTCCGTGAAAACATGTTAAAAACTCGCATTTTTTTTCTAGTTTTTGTTTTATTAGAGTGGTAAAAAAAGTCATAATTTTTAAGAAATTTATCATTTAAAAACGGTGGTAAAAAATGTGAATTTTTTTTATAGATGGTCCATAAAATGGTGTAAAATCTTGTATTTTTTAACTGTTTTTTCGGGAAAAATGTTAAAAACTTGTATTTTTTTCATGTTTTTTTGTTTTTCTTAGGGTGGTGCAAAATATATTAATTTTAAAGAAATTTATGTAAAGCGTTGAGCTTTTTAAGTTGTTTTTTTCATTTAATATTAAAAAAATCATGACCCTGATACAGCTTGTTTTGTAAAACCGTTAAAAAAGATGACACGGAAATATTTGAAACGTCTAAATTTGTCACCTTTATACATCGTTGTTATTTATAGTATCGTAAAAATGTGAACTTTTTTACAGATGTTCCATAAAACGGTGTAAAATCTTGTATTTTTTTAACGAGCTTTTTCCGGAAACAATGTTAAAAACTCGCATTTTTTTCTAGTTTTTGTTTTATTAGAGTGGTAAAAATGTGATAATTTATAGGAAATTTATCAGGTTAAAAACGGTGGTAAAAAATGTGAATTTTTTTTATAGATGTTCCATAAAATGGTGTTAAATCTTTTATGTTTTAACAGTTATTTCGGGAAAAAATGTTAAAAACTTGTATTTTTTTTTTCATGTTTTTGTTTTTCTTAGAGTGGTACAAAATATGTTAATTTTAAATAAATTTATGTAAAGCATTAAGCTTTTTAAGTTGTTTTTTTCCATTTAGTATTGAAAAATCATGACCCTGATACAGCTTGTTTTGTAAAACCGTTAAAAAAGATGACACGGAAGTCATTGAATCGTATAAATTTTTCAGCTTTATACATCCTTGTTATTTATAGCATCGTAAAAATGTGAACTTTTTTACCGATGTTCCATAAAACGGTGTAAAATCTTGTATTTTTTTAACAGTTTTTCCGGAAACAATGTTAAAAACTCGCATTTTTTTCTAGTTTTTGTTTTATTAGAGTGGTAAAAATGTGATAATTTTTAAGAAATTTATCAGGTTAAAAACGGTGGTAAAAAATGTGAATTTTTTTTATAGATGTTCCATAAAATGGTGTTAAATCTTGTATTTTTTAACAGTTTTTCCGGAAACAATGTTAAAAACTCGCATTTTTTTTCTAGCTTTTTTGTTTTATTAGAGTGGTAAAAAATGTGATAATTTTTAACAAATTTATCTTGTTAAAAACGGTGGTAAAAAATGTGAATTTTTTTTATAGATGTTCCATAAAATGGTGTAAAATCTTGTATTTTTTAACAGTTTTTTCGGGAAAAAATGTTAAAAGCTTGTATTTTTTTTTTCATGTTTTTGTTTTTCTTAGAGTGGTACAAATATGTTAATTTTAAAGGAATTTATGTAAAGCGTTGAGCTTTTTAAGTTGTTTTTTTCATTTAATATTAAAAAATCATGACCCTGATACAGCTTGTTTTGTAAAAACCGTTAAAAAAGATGACACGGAAGTCATTGAAACGTCTAAATTTGTCATCTTTATACATCGTTGTTATTTATAGCATCGTAAAAATGTGAATTTTTTTACAGATGTTCCATAAAACGGTGTAAAATCTTGTATTTTTTTAACAGTTTTTTCCGGAAACAATGTTAAAAACTCGCATTTTTTTCTAGTTTTTGTTTTATTAGAGTGGTAAAAATGTGATAATTTATAAGAAATTTATCAGGTTAAAAACGGTGGTAAAAAATGTCAATTTTTTTTATAGATGTTCCATAAAATGGTGTTAAATCTTGTATTTTTTTAACTGTTTTTTCGGGAAAAAATGTTAAAAACTTGTATTTTTTTTTTCATGTTTTTGTTTTTCTTAGAGTGGTACAAAATATGTTAATTTTAAATAAATTTATGTAAAACGTTGAGCTTTTTAAGTTGTTTTTTTCCATTTAGTATTGAAAAATCATGACCCTGATACAGATTGTTTTGTAAAACCGTTAAAAAAGATGACCCGGAAGTCATTGAAACGTCTAAATTTGTCATCTTTATACATCGTTGTTATTTATAGCATCGTAAAAATGTGAACTTTTTTACAGATGTTCCATAAAACGGTGTAAAATCTTGTATTTTTTTAACAGTTTTCCGGGAAAACATGTTAAAAACTCGAAATTTTTTTCTAGTTTTTGTTTTATTAGAGTGGTAAAAAATGTCATAATTTTTAAGAAATTTATCATGTTAAAAACGGTGGTAATAAATGTGAATTTTTTTTATAGATTGTCCATAAAATTGTGTAAAATCTTGTATTTTTTAACAGTTTTTTTGAGAAAAATGTTAAAAACTTGTATTTTTTTCATGTTTTTGTTTTTCTTAGAGTGGTACAAAATATGTTAATTTTAAAGAAAATTTATGTAACCGTTGAGCTTTTTAAATTGTTTTTTTCCATTTAGTATTGAAAAATCATGACACGATACGTATTTGTTTTGTAAAACTGTTAAAAAAGATGACACGGAAGTCATTGAAACGTCTAAATTTGTCACCTTTATACATCGTTGTTATTTATAGCATCGTAAAAATGTGAACTTTTTTACAGATGTTCCATAAAACGGTGTAAAATCTTGTATTTTTTTAACAGTTTTTCCGGAAACAATGTTAAAAACTCGCATTTTTTTTCTAGTTTTTGTTTTATTAGAGTGGTAAAAATGTGATAATTTTTAAGAAATTTATCAGGTTAAAAACGGTGGTAAAAAATGTGAATTTTTTTTATAGATGTTCCATAAAAATGGTGTTAAATCTTGTATTTTTTAACAGTTTTTCCGGAAACAATGTTAAAAACTCGCATTTTTTTTTCTAGCTTTTTTGTTTTATTAGAGTGGTAAAAATTGTGATAATTTTTAACAAATTTATCTTGTTAAAAACGGTGGTAAAAAATGTGATTTTTTTTATAGATGGTCCATAAAATGGTGTAAAATCTTGTATTTTTTAACAGTTTTTTCGGGAAAAAATGTTAAAAACTTGTATTTTTTTTTCATGTTTTTGTTTTTCTTAGAGTGGTACAAAATATGTTAATTTTAAAGGAATTTATGTAAATCATTGAGCTTTTTAAGTTGTTTTTTTCCATTTAATATTGAAAAATCATGACCCTGATATAGTTTGTTTTGTAAAACCATACATAAGATACTCGGAAATCATTGAAACGTCTAAATTTGTCACCTTTATACATCGTTGTTATTTATAGCATCGTAAAAATGTGAACTTTTTTACAGATGTTCCATAAAACGGTGTAAAATCTTGTATTTTTTTAACAGTTTTTCCGAAACAATGTTATAAACTCGCATTTTTTTTAGTTTTTGTTTTATTAGAGTGGTAAAAAATGTGATAATTTTTAAGAAATTTATCATGTTAAAAACGGTGGTAAAAAATGTGAATTTGTTTTATAGATGGTCCATAAAATGGTGTAAAATCTTTTATTTTTTAACAGTTTTTTCGGGAAAAATGTTAAAAACTTATATTTTTTTCATGTTTTTGTTTTTCTTAGAGTGGTACAAAATATGTTAATTTTAAAGAAAATTTATGTAAACCGTTGAGCTTTTTAAGTTGTTTTTTTCCATTTAGTATTGAAAAATCATCTGATACAGCTTGTTTTGTAAAACCGTTAAAAAAGATGACACGGAAGTCATTGAATCGTCTAAATTTGTCACGTTTATACATAGTTGTTATTTATAGCATCGTAAAAATGTGAACTTTTTTACCGATGTTCCATAAAACGGTGTAAAATCTTGTATTTTTTTAACAGTTTTCCGGGAAAACATGTTAAAAACTCGAATTTTTTTCTAGTTTTTGTTTTATTAGAGTGGTAAAAAATGTCATAATTTTTAAGAAATTTGTCATGTTAAAAACGGTGGTAAAAAATGTGAATTTTTTTTATAGATGGTCCATAAAATGGTGTAAAATCTTTTATTTTTTAACAGTTTTTTCGGGAAAAAATGTTAAAAACTTGTATTTTTTTTCATGTTTTTGTTTTTCTTAGAGTGGTACAAAATATGTTAATTTTAAAGGAATTTATGTAAAGCATTGAGCTTTTTAAGTTGTTTTTTTCCATTTAATATTGAAAAATCATGACTCGATATAGCTTGTTTTGTAAAACCATACATAAGATACTCGGAAATCATTGAAACGTCTAAATTTGTCACCTTTATACATCGTTGTTATTTATAGCATCGTAAAAATGTGAACTTTTTTACAGATGTTCCATAAAATGGTGTAAAATTTTGTATTTTTTTAACAGTTTTTCCGAAACAATGTTAAAAACTCGCATTTTTTTTAGTTTTTGTTTTATTAGAGTGGTAAAAAATGTGATAATTTTTAAGAAATTTATCATGTTAAAAACGGTGGTAAAAAATGTGAATTTGTTTTATAGATGGTCCATAAAATGGTGTAAAATCTTGTATTTTTTAACAGTTTTTTCGGGAAAAAATGTTAAAAACTTGTATTTTTTTTTTCATGTTTTTGTTTTTCTTAGAGTGGTACAAAATATGTTAATTTTAAAGAAATTTATGTAAAGCGTTGAGCTTTTTAAGTTGTTTTTTTCCATTTAATATTGAAAAATCATGACCCTGATACAGCTTGTTTTGTAAAACCGTTAAATAAGATACTCGGAAATCATTGAAACGTCTAAATTTGTCACCTTTATACATCGTTGTTATTTATAGCATCGTAAAAATGTGAACTTTTTTACAGATATTCCATAAAACGGTGTAAAATCTTTTATTTTTTTAACAGTTTTCCGTGAAAACGTGTTAAAAACTCGCATTTTTTTCTAGTTTTTGTTTTATTAGAGTGGTAAAAAATGTCATAATTTTTAAGAAATTTATCATGTTAAAAACGGTGGTAAAAAATGTGAATTTTTTTTATAGATGGTCCATAAAATGGTGTAAAATCTTGTATTTTTTAACAGTTTTTTCGGGAAAAATGTTAAAAACTTGTATTTTTTTTCATGTTTTTGTTTTTCTTAGGGTGGTGCAAAATATATTAATTTTAAAGAAATTTATGTAAAGCATTGACCTTTTTAAGTTGTTTTTTTTCATTTAATATTAAAAAATCATGACCCTGATACAGCTTGTTTTGTAAAACCGTTGAAAATAATGACCCGGAAGTATTGAAACGTCTAAATTTGTCACCTTTATACATCGTTGTTATTTATAGCATCGTAAAAATGTGAACTTTTTTACAGATGTTCCATAAAACGGTGTAAAATCTTGTATTTTTTTAATAGTTTTTCCGGAAACAATGTTAAAAACTCGCATTTTTTTCTAGTTTTTGTTTTATTAGAGTGGTAAAAATGTGATAATTTTTAAGAAATTTATCAGGTTAAAAACGGTGGTAAAAAATTTGAATTTTTTTTATAGATGTTCCATAAAACGGTGTTAAATCTTGTATTTTTTAAAAGTTTTTCCGGAAACAATGTTAAAAACTCGCATTTTTTTCTAGCTTTTTTGTTTTATTAGAGTGGTAAAAAATGTGATAATTTTTAACAAATTTATCTTGTTAAAAACGGTGGTAAAAAATGTGAATTTTTTTTATAGATGGTCCATAAAATGGTGTAAAATCTTGTATTTTTTAACAGTTTTTCCGAAACAATGTTAAAAACTCGCATTTTTTTTAGTTTTTGTTTTATTAGAGTGGTAAAAAATGTGATAATTTTTAAGAAATTTATCATGTTAAAAACGGTGGTAAAAAATGTGAATTTTTTTTATAGATGGTTCATAAAATGGTGTAAAATCTTGTATTTTTTAACAGTTTTTTCGGGAAAAAATGTTAAAAACTTGTATTTTTTTTCATGTTTTTGTTTTTCTTAGACTGGTACAAAATATGTTAATTTTAAAGGAATTTATGTAAAGCGTTGAGCTTTTTAAGTTGTTTTTTTCCAATTAATATTGAAAAATCATGACCCTGATACAACTTGTTTTGTAAAACCGTTAAAAAAGATGACCCGGAAGTCATTGAAACGTCTAAATTTGTCACTTTTATACATCGTTGTTATTTATAGCATCGTAAAAATGTGAACTTTTTTACAGATGTTCCATAAAACAGTGTAAAATCTTTTATTTTTTTAACAGTTTTCCGTGAAAACATGTTAAAAACTCGCATTTTTTTCTTTCTAGTTTTTGTTTTATTAGAGTGGTAAAAAAAGTCATAATTTTTAAGAAATTTATCATTTAAAAACGGTGATAAAAAATGTGAATTTTTTTTATAGATGGTCTATAAAATGGTGTAAAATCTTGTATTTTTTAACTGTTTTTTCGGGAAAAATGTTAAAAACTTGTATTTTTTTTCATGTTTTTGTTTTTCTTAGGGTGGTGCAAAATATATTAATTTTAAAGAAATTTATGTAAAGCGTTGAGCTTTTTAAGTTGTTTTTTTCATTTAATATTAAAAAATCATGACCCTGATACAGCTTGTTTTGTAAAACCGTTAAAAAAGATGACACGGAAGTCATTGAAACGTCTAACTTTGTCACCATTATACATCGTTGTTATTTATAGCATCGTAAAAATGTGAACTTTTTTACAGATGTTCCATAAAAAGGTGTAAAATCTTGTATTTTTTTAACAGTTTTTCCGGAAACAATGTTAAATTTTTTTTTTCTAGTTTTTGTTTTATTAGAGTGGTAAAAATGTGATAATTTATAAGAAATTTATCAGGTTAAAAACGGTGGTAAAAAATGTCAATTTTTTTTATAGATGTTCCATAAAATGGTGTAAAATCTTGTATTTTTTTAACAGTTTTTTCGGGAAAAAATGTTAAAAACTTGTATTTTTTTTTCATGTTTTTGTTTTTCTTAGAGTGGTACAAAATATGTTAATTTTAAAGGAATTTATGTAAATCATTGAGCTTTTTAAGTTGTTTTTTTCCATTTAATATTGAAAAATCATGACCCTGATATAGTTTGTTTTGTAAAACCATACATAAGATACTCGGAAATCATTGAAACGTCTAAATTTGTCACCTTTATACATCGTTGTTATTTATAGCATCGTAAAAATGTGAACTTTTTTACAGATGTTCCATAAAACGGTGTAAAATCTTGTATTTTTTTAACAGTTTTCCGAAACAATGTTATAAACTCGCATTTTTTTTAGTTTTTGTTTTATTAGAGTGGTAAAAAATGTGATAATTTTTAAGAAATTTATCATGTTAAAAACGGTGGTAAAAAATGTGAATTTGTTTTATAGATGGTCCATAAAATGGTGTAAAATCTTTTATTTTTTAACAGTTTTTTCGGGAAAAATGTTAAAAACTTATATTTTTTTCATGTTTTTGTTTTTCTTAGAGTGGTACAAAATATGTTAATTTTAAAGAAAATTTATGTAAACCGTTGAGCTTTTTAAGTTGTTTTTTTCCATTTAGTATTGAAAAATCATCTGATACAGCTTGTTTTGTAAAACCGTTAAAAAAGATGACACGGAAGTCATTGAATCGTCTAAATTTGTCACGTTTATACATAGTTGTTATTTATAGCATCGTAAAAATGTGAACTTTTTTACCGATGTTCCATAAAACGGTGTAAAATCTTGTATTTTTTTAACAGTTTTCCGGGAAAACATGTTAAAAACTCGAATTTTTTTCTAGTTTTTGTTTTATTAGAGTGGTAAAAAATGTCATAATTTTTAAGAAATTTGTCATGTTAAAAACGGTGGTAAAAAATGTGAATTTTTTTTATAGATGGTCCATAAAATGGTGTAAAATCTTTTATTTTTTAACAGTTTTTTCGGGAAAAAATGTTAAAAACTTGTATTTTTTTTCATGTTTTTGTTTTTCTTAGAGTGGTACAAAATATGTTAATTTTAAAGGAATTTATGTAAAGCATTGAGCTTTTTAAGTTGTTTTTTTCCATTTAATATTGAAAAATCATGACCCTGATATAGCTTGTTTTGTAAAACCATACATAAGATACTCGGAAATCATTGAAACGTCTAAATTTGTCACCTTTATACATCGTTGTTATTTATAGCATCGTAAAAATGTGAACTTTTTTACAGATGTTCCATAAAACGGTGTAAAATTTTGTATTTTTTTAACAGTTTTTCCGAAACAATGTTAAAAACTCGCATTTTTTTAAGTTTTTGTTTTATTAGAGTGGTAAAAAATGTGATAATTTTTAAGAAATTTATCATGTTAAAAACGGTGGTAAAAAATGTGAATTTGTTTTATAGATGGTCCATAAAATGGTGTAAAATCTTGTATTTTTTAACAGTTTTTTCGGGAAAAAATGTTAAAAACTTGTATTTTTTTTTTCATGTTTTTGTTTTTCTTAGAGTGGTACAAAATATGTTAATTTTAAAGAAATTTATGTAAAGCGTTGAGCTTTTTAAGTTGTTTTTTTCCATTTAATATTGAAAAATCATGACCCTGATACAGCTTGTTTTGTAAACCGTTAAATAAGATACTCGGAAATCATTGAAACGTCTAAATTTGTCACCTTTATACATCGTTGTTATTTATAGCATCGTAAAAATGTGAACTTTTTTACAGATATTCCATAAAACGGTGTAAAATCTTTTATTTTTTTAACAGTTTTCCGTGAAAACGTGTTAAAAACTCGCATTTTTTTCTAGTTTTTGTTTTATTAGAGTGGTAAAAAATGTCATAATTTTTAAGAAATTTATCATGTTAAAAACGGTTGTAAAAAATGTGAATTTTTTTTATAGATGGTCCATAAAATGGTGTAAAATCTTGTATTTTTTAACAGTTTTTTCGGGAAAAATGTTAAAAACTTGTATTTTTTTTCATGTTTTTGTTTTTCTTAGGGTGGTGCAAAATATATTAATTTTAAAGAAATTTATGTAAAGCATTGACCTTTTTAAGTTGTTTTTTTTCATTTAATATTAAAAAATCATGACCCTGATACAGCTTGTTTTGTAAAACCGTTGAAAATAATGACCCGGAAGTATTGAAACGTCTAAATTTGTCACCTTTATACATCGTTGTTATTTATAGCATCGTAAAAATGTGAACTTTTTTACAGATGTTCCATAAAACGGTGTAAAATCTTGTATTTTTTTAATAGTTTTTCCGGAAACAATGTTAAAAACTCGCATTTTTTTCTAGTTTTTGTTTTATTAGAGTGGTAAAAATGTGATAATTTTTAAGAAATTTATCAGGTTAAAAACGGTGGTATAAAATTTGAATTTTTTTTATAGATGTTCCATAAAACGGTGTTAAATCTTGTATTTTTTAAAAGTTTTTCCGGAAACAATGTTAAAAACTCGCATTTTTTTCTAGCTTTTTTGTTTTATTAGAGTGGTAAAAAATGTGATAATTTTTAACAAATTTATCTTGTTAAAAACGGTGGTAAAAAATGTGAATTTTTTTTATAGATGGTCCATAAAATGGTGTAAAATCTTGTATTTTTTAACAGTTTTTCCGAAACAATGTTAAAAACTCGCATTTTTTTTAGTTTTTGTTTTATTAGAGTGGTAAAAAATGTGATAATTTTTAAGAAATTTATCATGTTAAAAACGGTGGTAAAAAATGTGAATTTTTTTTATAGATGGTTCATAAAATGGTGTAAAATCTTGTATTTTTTAACCGTTTTTTCGGGAAAAAATGTTAAAAACTTGTATTTTTTTTCATGTTTTTGTTTTTCTTAGACTGGTACAAAATATGTTAATTTTAAAGGAATTTATGTAAAGCGTTGAGCTTTTTAATTTGTTTTTTTCCAATTAATATTGAAAAATCATGACCCTGATACTACTTGTTTTGTAAAACCGTTAAAAAAGATGACCCGGAAGTCATTGAAACGTCTAAATTTGTCACTTTTATACATCGTTGTTATTTATAGCATCGTAAAAATGTGAACTTTTTTACAGATGTTCCATAAAACAGTGTAAAATCTTTTATTTTTTTAACAGTTTTCCGTGAAAACATGTTAAAAACTCGCATTTTTTTCTTTCTAGTTTTTGTTTTATTAGAGTGGTAAAAAAAGTCATAATTTTTAAGAAATTTATCATTTAAAAACGGTGATAAAAAATGTGAATTTTTTTTATAGATGGTCTATAAAATGGTGTAAAATCTTGTATTTTTTAACTGTTTTTTCGGGAAAAATGTTAAAAACTTGTATTTTTTTTCATGTTTTTGTTTTTCTTAGGGTGGTGCAAAATATATTAATTTTAAAGAAATTTATGTAAAGCGTTGAGCTTTTTAAGTTGTTTTTTTCATTTAATATTAAAAAATAATGACCCTGATACAGCTTGTTTTGTAAAACCGTTAAAAAAGATGACACGGAAGTCATTGAAACGTCTAACTTTGTCACCATTATACATCGTTGTTATTTATAGCATCGTAAAAATGTGAACTTTTTTACAGATGTTCCATAAAAAGGTGTAAAATCTTGTATTTTTTTAACAGTTTTTCCGGAAACAATGTTAAATTTTTTTTTTCTAGTTTTTGTTTTATTAGAGTGGTAAAAATGTGATAATTTATAAGAAATTTATCAGGTTAAAAACGGTGGTAAAAAATGTCAATTTTTTTTATAGATGTTCCATAAAATGGTGTAAAATCTTGTATTTCTTTAACAGTTTTTTCGGGAAAAAATGTTAAAAACTTGTATTTTTTTTTTCATGTTTTTGTTTTTTTTAGAGTGGTACAAAATATGTTAATTTTAAATAAATTTATGTAAAACGTTGAGCTTTTTAAGTTGTTTTTTTCCATTTAGTATTGAAAAATCATGACCCTGATACAGATTGTTTTGTAAAACCGTTAAAAAAGATGACCCGGAAGTCATTGAAACGTCTAAATTTGTCACCTTTATACATCGTTGTTATTTATAGCATCGTAAAAATGTGAACTTTTTTACAGATGTTCCATAAAACGGTGTAAAATCTTGTATTTTTTTAACAGTTTTCCGGGAAAACATGTTAAAAACTCGAATTTTTTTTCTAGTTTTTGTTTTATTAGAGTGGTAAAAAATGTCATAATTTTTAAGAAATTTATCATGTTAAAAACGGTGGTAATAAATGTGAATTTTTTTTATAGATTGTCCATAAAATTGTGTAAAATCTTGTATTTTTTAACAGTTTTTTCGAGAAAAATGTTAAAAACTTGTATTTTTTTCATGTTTTTGTTTTTCTTAGAGTGGTACAAAATATGTTAATTTTAAAGAAAATTTATGTAACCGTTGAGCTTTTTAAATTGTTTTTTTCCATTTAGTATTGAAAAATCATGACCCTGATACAGCTTGTTTTGTAAAACTGTTAAAAAAGATGACACGGAAGTCATTGAAACGTCTAAAGTTGTCACCTTTATACATCGTTGTTATTTATAGCATCGTAAAAATGTGAACTTTTTTACAGATGTTCCATAAAACGGTGTAAAATCTTGTATTTTTTTAACAGTTTTTCCGGAAACAATGTTAAAAACTCGCATTTTTTTTCTAGTTTTTGTTTTATTAGAGTGGTAAAAATATGATAATTTTTAAGAAATTTATCAGGTTAAAAACGGTGGTAAAAAATGTGAATTTTTTTTATAGATGTTCCATAAAAATGGTGTTAAATCTTGTATTTTTTAACAGTTTTTCCGGAAACAATGTTAAAAACTCGCATTTTTTTTCTAGCTTTTTTGTTTTATTAGAGTGGTAAAAAATGTGATAATTTTTAACAAATTTATCTTGTTAAAAACGGTGGTAAAAAATGTGAATTTTTTTTATAGATGGTCTATAAAATGGTGTAAAATCTTGTATTTTTTAACAGTTTTTTCGGGAAAAAATGTTAAAAAGTTGTATTTTTTTTTCATGTTTTTCTTTTTCTTAGAGTGGTACAAAATATGTTAATTTTAAAGGAATTTATGTAAAGCGTTGAGCTTTTTAATTTGTTTTTTTCCATTTAATATTGAAAAATCATTACCCTGATATTGCTTGTTTTGTAAAACCATTAAATAAGATACTCGAAAATCATTGAAACGTCTAAATTTGTCACCTTTATACATCGTTGTTATTTATAGCATCGTAAAAATGTGAACTTTTTTACAGATGTTCCATAAAACGGTGTAAAATCTTTTATTTTTTTAACAGTTTTCCGTGAAAACATGTTAAAAACTCGCATTTTTTTTTAGTTTTTGTTTTATTAGAGTGGTAAAAATGTGATAATTTTTAAGAAATTTATCATGTTAAAAACGGTGGTAAAAAATGTGAATTTTTTTTATAGATAGTCCATAAAATGGTGTAAAATCTTGTATTTTTTAATAGTTTTTTGGGGAAAAAATGTTAAAAACTTGTATTTTTTTTCATGTTTTTGTTTTTCTTAGAGTGGTACAAAATATGTTAATTTTAAAGGATTTTATGTAAAGCGTTGAGCTTTTTAAGTTGTTTTTTTCCATTTAATATTGAAAAATCATGACCCTGATACAGATTGTTTTGTAAAACCGTTAAAAAAGATGACCCGGAAGTCATTGAAACGTCTAAATTTGTCACCTTTATACATCGTTGTTATTTATAGCATCGTAAAAATGTGAACTTTTTACAGATGTTCCATAAAACGGTGTAAAATCTTGTATTTTTTTAACAGTTTTCCGGGAAAACATGTTAAAAACTCGAATTTTTTTTCTAGTTTTTGTTTTATTAGAGTGGTAAAAAATGTCATAATTTTTAAGAAATTTATCATGTTAAAAACGGTGGTAATAAATGTGAATTTTTTTTATAGATGGTCCATAAAATTGTGTAAAATCTTGTATTTTTTAACAGTTTTTTCGAGAAAAATGTTAAAAACTTGTATTTTTTTCATGTTTTTTTTGTTTTTCTTAGAGTGGTACAAAATATGTTAATTTTAAAGAAAATTTATGTAACCGTTGAGCTTTTTAAATTGTTTTTTTCCATTTAGTATTGAAAAATCATGACCCTGATACAACTTGTTTTGTAAAACCGTTAAAAAAGATGACCCGGAAGTCATTGAAACGTCTAAATTTGTCACCTTTATACATCGTTGTTATTTATAGCATCGTAAAAATGTGAACTTTTTTACAGATGTTCCATAAAACGGTGTAAAATCTTGTATTTTTTTAACAGTTTTCCGGGAAAACATGTTAAAAACTCGAATTTTTTTCTAGTTTTTGTTTTATTAGAGTGGTAAAAAATGTCATAATTTTTAAGAAATTTATCATGTTAAAAACGGTGGTAATAAATGTGAATTTTTTTTATAGATGGTCCATAAAATTGTGTAAAATCTTGTATTTTTTAACAGTTTTTTCGAGAAAAATGTTAAAAACTTGTATTTTTTTCATGTTTTTGTTTTTCTTAGAGTGGTACAAAATATGTTAATTTTAAAGAAAATATATGTAACCGTTGAGCTTTTTAAATTGTTTTTTTCCATTTAGTATTGAAAAATCATGACCCTGATACAGCTTGTTTTGTAAAACTGTTAAAAAAGATGACACGGAAGTCATTGAAACGTCTAAATTTGTCACCTTTATACATCGTTGTTATTTATAGCATCGTAAAAATGTGAACTTTTTTACAGATGTTCCATAAAACGGTGTAAAATCTTGTATTTTTTTAACAGTTTTTCCGGAAACAATGTTAAAAACTCGCATTTTTTTTCTAGTTTTTGTTTTATTAGAGTGGTAAAAATGTGATAATTTTTAAGAAATTTATCAGGTTAAAAACGGTGGTAAAAAATGTTAATTTTTTTATAGATGTTCCATAAAAATGGTGTTAAATCTTGTATTTTTTAACAGTTTTTCCGGAAACAATGTTAAAAACTCGCATTTTTTTTTCTAGCTTTTTTGTTTTATTAGAGTGGTAAAAAATGTGATAATTTTTAACAAATTTATCTTGTTAAAAACGGTGGTAAAAAATGTGAATTTTTTTTATAGATGGTCTATAAAATGGTGTAAAATCTTGTATTTTTTAACAGTTTTTTCGGGAAAAAATGTTAAAAACTTGTATTTTTTTTTTCATGTTTTTGTTTTTCTTAGAGTGGTACAAAATATGTTAATTTTAAAGAAATTTATGTAAAGCATTGAGCTTTTTAATTTGTTTTTTTCCATTTAATATTGAAAAATCATGACCCTGATATTGCTTGTTTTGTAAAACCATTAAATAAGATACTCGGAAATCATTGAAACGTCTAAATTTGTCACCTTTATACATCGTTGTTATTTATAGCATCGTAAAAATGTGAACTTTTTTACAGATGTTCCATAAAACGGTGTAAAATCTTTTACTTTTTTAACAGTTTTCCGTGAAAACATGTTAAAAACTCGCATTTTTTTTTAGTTTTTGTTTTATTAGAGTGGTAAAAATGTGATAATTTTTAAGAAATTTATCATGTTAAAAACGGTGGTAAAAAATGTGAATTTTTTTTTATAGATAGTCCATAAAATGGTGTAAAATCTTGTATTTTTTAACAGTTTTTTCGGGAAAAAATGTTAAAAACTTGTATTTTTTTTTTCATGTTTTTGTTTTTCTTAGAGTGGTACAAAATATGTTAATTTTAAAGGATTTTATGTAAAGCGTTGAGCTTTTTAAGTTGTTTTTTTCCATTTAATATTGAAAAATAATGATCCTGATACAGCTTGTTTTGTAAAACCGTTAAAAAAGATAACTCGGAAATCATTGAAACGTCTAAATTTGTCACCTTTATACATCGTTGTTATTTATAGCATCGTAAAAATGTGAACTTTTTTACAGATATTCCATAAAACGGTGTAAAATCTTTTATTTTTTAACAGTTTTCCGTGAAAACATGTTAAAAACTCGCATTTTTTTTCTAGTTTTTGTTTTATTAGAGTGGTAAAAAATGTCATAATTTTAAAGAAATTTATCATGTTAAAAACGGTGGTAAAAAATGTGAATTTTTTTTATAGATGGTCCATAAAATGGTGTAAAATCTTGTATTTTTTAACAGTTTTTTCGGAAAAATGTTAAAAACTTGTATATTAATTTTAAAGAAATTTATGTAAAGCGTTGAGCTTTTTAAGTTGTTTTTTTCATTTAATATTAAAAAATCATGACCCTGATACTACTTGTTTTGTAAAACCGTTAAAAAGAATGACCCGGAAGTCATTGAAACGTCTAAATTTGTCACCTTTATACATCGTTGTTATTTATAGCATCGTAAAAATGTGAACTTTTTTACAGATGTTCCATAAAACGGTGTAAAATATTGTATTTTTTTTATAGTTTTTCCGGAAACAATGTTAAAAACTCGCATTTTTTTCTAGTTTTGTTTTATTAGAGTGGTAAAAATGTGATAATTTTTAAGAAATTTATCAGGTTAAAAACGGTGGTAAAAAATGTGAATTTTTTTTATAGATGTTCCATAAAACGGTGTTAAATCTTGTATTTTTTAAAAGTTTTTCCGGAAACAATGTTAAAAACTCGCATTTTTTTCTAGCTTTTTTGTTTTATTAGAATGGTAAAAAATGTGATAATTTTTAACAAATTTATCTTGTTAAAAACGGTGGTAAAAAATGTGAATTTTTTTTATAGATGGTCCATAAAATGGTGTAAAATTTTGTATTTTTTAACAGTTTTTTCGGGAAAAAATGTTAAAAACTTGTATTTTTTTTCATGTTTTTGTTTTCTTAGAGTGGAACAAAATATGTTAATTTTAATGGAATTTATGTAAAGCGTTGAGGTTTTTAAGTTGTTTTTTTCAAATTAATATTGAAAAATCATGACCCTGATACAGCTTGTTTTGTAAAACCGTTAAAAAAGATGACCCGGAAATCATTGAAACGTCTAAATTTGTCACCTTTATACATCGTTGTTATTTATAGCATCGTAAAAATGTGAATTTTTTTACAGATGTTCCATAAAACGGTGTAAAATCTTGTATTTTTTTAACAGTTTTTCCGGAAACAATGTTAAAAACTCGCATTTTTTTCTATTTTTTGTTTTATTAGAGTGGTAAAAATGTGATAATTTTTAAGAAATTTATCAGGTTAAAAACGGTGGTAAAAATGTGAATTTTTTTTACAGATGTTCCATAAAATGGTGTTAAATCTTGTATTTTTTAACTGTTTTTTCGGGAAAAAATTTAAAAACTTGTATTTTTTTTCATGTTTTTGTTTTTCTTAGGGTGGTGCAAAATATATTAATTTTAAAGAAATTTATGTAAAGCGTTGAGCTTTTTAAGTTGTTTTTTTCATTTAATATTAAAAAATCATGACCCTGATACAGCTTGTTTTGTAAAACCGTTAAAAAAGATGACACGTAAGTTATTGAAACGTCTAAATTTGTCACCTTTATACATCGTTGTTATTTATAGCATCGTAAAAATGTGAACTTTTTTACAGATGTTCCATAAAACGGTGTAAAATCTTGTATTTTTTTAACAGTTTTTCCGGAAACAATGTTTAATTTTTTTTTTTAGTTTTTGTTTTATTAGAGTGTTAAAAATGTGATAATTTTTAAGAAATTTATCAGGTTAAAAACGGTGGTAAAAAATGTGAATTTTTTTATAGATGTTCCATAATATGGTGTAAAATCTTGTATTTTTTAACTGTTTTTTCGGAAAAAAATGTTAAAAACTTGTATTTTTTTTTCATGTTTTTGTTTTTCTTAGAGTGGTATAAAACATGTTAATTTTAAAGAAATTTATGTAAACCGTTGAGCTTTTTAAGTTGTTTTTTTCAATTTAGTATTGAAAAATCATGACCCTGATACAGCTTGTTTTGTAAAACCGTTAAAAAAGATGACCCGGAAGTCATTGAAACGTCTAAATTTGTCACCTTTATACATCGTTGTTATTTATAGCATCGTAAAAATGTGAACTTTTTTACAGATGTTCCATAAAACGGTGTAAAATCTTGTATTTTTTTAACAGTTTTTCCGGAAACAATGTTAAAAACTCGCATTTTTTTCTAGTTTTTGTTTTATTAGAGTGGTAAAAATGTGATAATTTTTAAGAAATTTATCAGGTTAAAAACGGTGGTAAAAAATGTGAATTTTTTTTATAGATGTTCCATAAAATGGTGTTAAATCTTGTATTTTTTAACAGTTTTTCCGTAAACAATGTTAAAAACTCGCATTTTTTTTCCAGCTTTTTTGTTTTATTAGAGTGGTAAAAAATGTGATAATTTTTAACAAATTTATCTTGTTAAAAACGGTGGTAAAAAATGTGAATTTTTTTTATAGATGGTCTATAAAATGGTGTAAAATCTTGTATTTTTTAACAGTTTTTTCGGGAAAAAATGTTAAAAACTTGTATTTTTTTTTTCATGTTTTTGTTTTTCTTAGAGTGGTACAAAATATGTTAATTTTAAAGAAATTTATGTAAAGCATTGAGCTTTTTAATTTGTTTTTTTCCATTTAATATTGAAAAATCATGACCCTGATATTGCTTGTTTTGTAAAACCATTAAATAAGATACTCGGAAATCATTGAAACGTCTAAATTTGTCACCTTTATACATCGTTGTTATTTATAGCATCGTAAAAATGTGAACTTTTTTACAGATGTTCCATAAAACGGTGTAAAATCTTTTACTTTTTTAACAGTTTTCCGTGAAAACATGTTAAAAACTCGCATTTTTTTTTAGTTTTTGTTTTATTAGAGTGGTAAAAATGTGATAATTTTTAAGAAATTTATCATGTTAAAAACGGTGGTAAAAAATGTGAATTTTTTTTTATAGATAGTCCATAAAATGGTGTAAAATCTTGTATTTTTTAATAGTTTTTTGGGGAAAAAATGTTAAAAACTTGTATTTTTTTTCATGTTTTTGTTTTTCTTAGAGTGGTACAAAATATGTTAATTTTAAAGGATTTTATGTAAAGCGTTGAGCTTTTTAAGTTGTTTTTTTCCATTTAATATTGAAAAATAATGATCCTGATACAGCTTGTTTTGTAAAACCGTTAAAAAAGATAACTCGGAAATCATTGAAACGTCTAAATTTGTCACCTTTATACATCGTTGTTATTTATAGCATCGTAAAAATGTGAACTTTTTTACAGATGTTCCATAAAACGGTGTAAAATCTTTTATTTTTTAACAGTTTTCCGTGAAAACATGTTAAAAACTCGCATTTTTTTTCTAGTTTTTGTTTTATTAGAGTGGTAAAAAATGTCATAATTTTAAAGAAATTTATCATGTTAAAAACGGTGGTAAAAAATGTGAATTTTTTTTATAGATGGTCCATAAAATGGTGTAAAATCTTGTATTTTTTAACAGTTTTTTCGGAAAAATGTTAAAAACTTGTATATTAATTTTAAAGAAATTTATGTAAAGCGTTGAGCTTTTTAAGTTGTTTTTTTCATTTAATATTAAAAAATCATGACCCTGATACTACTTGTTTTGTAAAACCGTTAAAAAGAATGACCCGGAAGTCATTGAAACGTCTAAATTTGTCACCTTTATACATCGTTGTTATTTATAGCATCGTAAAAATGTGAACTTTTTTACAGATGTTCCATAAAACGGTGTAAAATATTGTATTTTTTCTATAGTTTTTCCGGAAACAATGTTAAAAACTCGCATTTTTTTCTAGTTTTGTTTTATTAGAGTGGTAAAAATGTGATAATTTTTAAGAAATTTATCAGGTTAAAAACGGTGGTAAAAAATGTGAATTTTTTTTGTAGATGTTCCATAAAACGGTGTTAAATCTTGTATTTTTTAAAAGTTTTTCCGGAAACAATGTTAAAAACTCGCATTTTTTTTTCTAGCTTTTTTGTTTTATTAGAATGGTAAAAAATGTGATAATTTTTAACAAATTTATCTTGTTAAAAACGGTGGTAAAAAATGTGAATTTTTTTTATAGATGGTCCATAAAATGGTGTAAAATTTTGTATTTTTTAACAGTTTTTTCGGGAAAAAATGTTAAAAACTTGTATTTTTTTTCATGTTTTTGTTTTCTTAGAGTGGAACAAAATATGTTAATTTTAATGGAATTTATGTAAAGCGTTGAGGTTTTTAAGTTGTTTTTTTCAAATTAATATTGAAAAATCATGACCCTGATACAGCTTGTTTTGTAAAACCGTTAAAAAAGATGACCCGGAAATCATTGAAACGTCTAAATTTGTCACCTTTATACATCGTTGTTATTTATAGCATCGTAAAAATGTGAATTTTTTTACAGATGTTCCATAAAACGGTGTAAAATCTTGTATTTTTTTAACAGTTTTTCCGGAAACAATGTTAAAAACTCGCATTTTTTTCTATTTTTTGTTTTATTAGAGTGGTAAAAATGTGATAATTTTTAAGAAATTTATCAGGTTAAAAACGGTGGTAAAAATGTGAATTTTTTTTACAGATGTTCCATAAAATGGTGTTAAATCTTGTATTTTTTAAGCTGTTTTTCGGGAAAAAATTTAAAAACTTGTATTTTTTTTCATGTTTTTGTTTTTCTTAGGGTGGTGCAAAATATATTAATTTTAAAGAAATTTATGTAAAGCGTTGAGCTTTTTAAGTTGTTTTTTTCATTTAATATTAAAAAATCATGACCCTGATACAGCTTGTTTTGTAAAACCGTTAAAAAAGATGACACGTAAGTTATTGAAACGTCTAAATTTGTCACCTTTATACATCGTTGTTATTTATAGCATCGTAAAAATGTGAACTTTTTTACGTATGTTCCATAAAACGGTGTAAAATCTTGTATTTTTTTAACAGTTTTTCCGGAAACAATGTTTAATTTTTTTTTTTAGTTTTTGTTTTATTAGAGTGTTAAAAATGTGATAATTTTTAAGAAATTTATCAGGTTAAAAACGGTGGTAAAAAATGTGAATTTTTTTATAGATGTTCCATAATATGGTGTAAAATCTTGTATTTTTTAACTGTTTTTTCGGAAAAAAATGTTAAAAACTTGTATTTTTTTTTCATGTTTTTGTTTTTCTTAGAGTGGTATAAAATATGTTAATTTTAAAGAAATTTATGTAAACCGTTGAGCTTTTTAAGTTGTTTTTTTCAATTTAGTATTGAAAAATCATGACCCTGATACAGCTTGTTTTGTAAAACCGTTAAAAAAGATGACCCGGAAGTCATTGAAACGTCTAAATTTGTCACCTTTATACATCGTTGTTATTTATAGCATCGTAAAAATGTGAACTTTTTTACAGATGTTCCATAAAACGGTGTAAAATCTTGTATTTTTTTAACAGTTTTTCCGGAAACAATGTTAAAAACTCGCATTTTTTTCTAGTTTTTGTTTTATTAGAGTGGTAAAAATGTGATAATTTTTAAGAAATTTATCAGGTTAAAAACGGTGGTAAAAAATGTGAATTTTTTTTATAGATGTTCCATAAAATGGTGTTAAATCTTGTATTTTTTAACAGTTTTTCCGTAAACAATGTTAAAAACTCGCATTTTTTTTCCAGCTTTTTTGTTTTATTAGAGTGGTAAAAAATGTGATAATTTTTAAGAAATTTATCATGTTAAAAACGGTGGTAAAAAATGTGAATTTTTTTTAAAGATGGTCCATAAAATGGTGTAAAATTTTGTATTTTTTAACAGTTTTTTCGGGAAAAAATGTTTAAAACTTGTATTTTTTTTTTTCATGTTTTTTTTTTTCTTAGAGTGGTACAAAATATGTTAATTTTAAAGAAATTTATGTAAAGCGTGGAGCTTTTTAAGTTGTTTTTTTCCATTTAATATTGAAAAATCATGACACTGATACAGCTTGTTTTGTAAAACCGTTAAATAAGATACTCGGAAATCATTGAAACGTCTAAATTTGTCACCTTTATACATCGTTGTTATTTATAGTATCGTAAAAATGTGAACTTTTTTACAGATGTTCCATAAAACGGTGTAAAATCTTGTATTTTTTTACAGTTTTTCCGAAACAATGTTAAAAACTCGCATTTTTTTTAGTTTTTGTTTTATTAGAGTAGTAAAAAATGTGATAATTTTTAAGAAATTTATCATGTTAAAAACGGTGGTAAAAAATGTGAATTTTTTTTATAGATGGTCCATAAAATGGTGTAAAATCTTGTATTTTTTAACAGTTTTTTCGGGAAAAAATGTTAAAAACTTGTATTTTTTTTTTCATGTTTTTGTTTTTCTTAGAGTGGTACAAAATATGTTAATTTTATAGAAATTTATGTAAAGCGTGGAGCTTTTTAAGTTGTTTTTTTCCATTTAATATTGAAAAATCATGACACTGATACAGCTTGTTTTGTAAAACCGTTAAATAAGATACTCGGAAATCATTGAAACGTCTAAATTTGTCACCTTTATACATCGTTGTTATTTATAGTATCGTAAAAATGTGAACTTTTTTACATATGTTCCATAAAACGGTGTAAAATCTTTTATTTTTTTAACGAGTTTTTCCATGAAAACATGTTAAAAACTCGCATTTTTTTTCTAGTTTTTGTTTTATTAGAGTGGTAAAAAATGTGATAATTTTTAAGAAATTTATCATGTTAAAAACGGTGGTAAAAAATGTGAATTTTTTTTATAGATGGTCCATAAAATGGTGTAAAATCTTGTATTTTTTAACAGTTTTTTCGGGAAAAAATGTTAAAAACTTGTATTTTTTTTTTCATGTTTTTGTTTTTCTTAGAGTGGTACAAAATATGTTAATTTTAAAGAAATTTATGTAAAGCGTGGAGCTTTTTAAGTTGTTTTTTTCCATTTAATATTGAAAAATCATGACAACGATACAAACTTGTTTTGTAAAACCGTTAAATAAGATACTCGGAAATCATTGAAACGTCTAAATTTGTCACCTTTATACATCGTTGTTATTTATAGCATCGTAAAAATGTGAACTTTTTTACAGATGTTCCATAAAACGGTGTAAAATTATTTATTTTTTTAACAGTTTTCCGTGAAAACATGTTAAAAACTCGCATTTTTTTTCTAGTTTTTGTTTTATTAGAGTGGTAAAAAATGTGATAATTTTTAAGAAATTTATCATGTTAAAAACGGTGGTAAAAAATGTGAATTTTTTTTAAAGATGGTCCATAAAATGGTGTAAAATCTTGTATTTTTTAACAGTTTTTTCGGGAAAAAATGTTTAAAACTTGTATTTTTTTTTTTCATGTTTTTTTTTTCTTAGAGTGGTACAAAATATGTTAATTTTAAAGAAATTTATGTAAAGCGTGGAGCTTTTTAAGTTGTTTTTTTCCATTTAATATTGAAAAATCATGACACTGATACAGCTTGTTTTGTAAAACCGTTAAATAAGATACTCGGAAATCATTGAAACGTCTAAATTTGTCACCTTTATACATCGTTGTTATTTATAGTATCGTAAAAATGTGAACTTTTTTACAGATGTTCCATAAAACGGTGTAAAATCTTGTATTTTTTTACAGTTTTTCCGAAACAATGTTAAAAACTCGCATTTTTTTTAGTTTTTGTTTTATTAGAGTAGTAAAAAATGTGATAATTTTTAAGAAATTTATCATGTTAAAAACGGTGGTAAAAAATGTGAATTTTTTTTATAGATGGTCCATAAAATGGTGTAAAATCTTGTATTTTTTAACAGTTTTTTCGGGAAAAAATGTTAAAAACTTGTATTTTTTTTTTTCATGTTTTTGTTTTTCTTAGAGTGGTACAAAATATGTTAATTTTATAGAAATTTATGTAAAGCGTGGAGCTTTTTAAGTTGTTTTTTTCCATTTAATATTGAAAAATCATGACACTGATACAGCTTGTTTTGTAAAACCGTTAAATAAGATACTCGGAAATCATTGAAACGTCTAAATTTGTCACCTTTATACATCGTTGTTATTTATAGTATCGTAAAAATGTGAACTTTTTTACAGATGTTCCATAAAACGGTGTAAAATCTTTTATTTTTTTAACAGTTTTCCATGAAAACATGTTAAAAACTCGCATTTTTTTTCTAGTTTTTGTTTTATTAGAGTGGTAAAAAATGTGATAATTTTTAAGAAATTTATCATGTTAAAAACGGTGGTAAAAAATGTGAATTTTTTTTATAGATGGTCCATAAAATGGTGTAAAATCTTGTATTTTTTAACAGTTTTTTCGGGAAAAAATGTTAAAAACTTGTATTTTTTTTTTCATGTTTTTGTTTTTCTTAGAGTGGTACAAAATATGTTAATTTTAAAGAAATTTATGTAAAGCGTGGAGCTTTTTAAGTTGTTTTTTTCCATTTAATATTGAAAAATCATGACACTGATACAGCTTGTTTTGTAAAACCGTTAAATAAGATACTCGGAAATCATTGAAACGTCTAAATTTGTCACCTTTATACATCGTTGTTATTTATAGCATCGTAAAAATGTGAACTTTTTTACAGATGTTCCATAAAACGGTGTAAAATCTTGTATTTTTTTAACAGTTTTTCCGAAACAATGTTAAAAACTCGCATTTTTTTTAGTTTTTGTTTTATTAGAGTGGTAAAAAATGTGATAATTTTTAAGAAATTTATCATGTTAAAAACGGTGGTAAAAAATGTGAATTTTTTTTAAAGATGGTCCATAAAATGGTGTAAAATCTTGTATTTTTTAACAGTTTTTTCGGGAAAAAATGTTTAAAACTTGTATTTTTTTTTTTCATGTTTTTTTTTTTCTTAGAGTGGTACAAAATATGTTAATTTTAAAGAAATTTATGTAAAGCGTGGAGCTTTTTAAGTTGTTTTTTTCCATTTAATATTGAAAAATCATGACACTGATACAGCTTGTTTTGTAAAACCGTTAAATAAGATACTCGGAAATCATTGAAACGTCTAAATTTGTCACCTTTATACATCGTTGTTATTTATAGTATCGTAAAAATGTGAACTTTTTTACAGATGTTCCATAAAACGGTGTAAAATCTTTTATTTTTTTAACAGTTTTCCATGAAAACATGTTAAAAACTTGCATTTTTTTTCTAGTTTTTGTTTTATTAGAGTGGTAAAAAATGTCATAATTTTTAAGAATTTTATCATGTTAAAAACGGTGGTAAAAAATGTGAATTTTTTATAGATGGTCCATAAAATGGTGTAAAATCTTGTATTTTTTAACAGTTTTTTGGGGAAAAAATGTTAAAAACTTGTATTTTTTTTCATGTTTTTGTTTTTCTTAGAGTGGTACAAAATATGTTAATTTTAAAGAAATTTATGTAAAGCGTGGAGCTTTTTAAGTTGTTTTTTTCCATTTAATATTGAAAAATCATGACCCTGATATGTACTTGTTTTGTAAAACCGTTAAATAAGATACTCGGAAATCATTGAAACGTCTAAATTTGTCACCTTTATACATCGTTGTTATTTATAGTATCGTAAAAATGTGAACTTTTTTACAGATGTTCCATAAAACGGTGTAAAATCTTTTATTTTTTTAACAGTTTTCCATGAAAACTGGTTAAAAACTCGCATTTTTTTTCTAGTTTTTGTTTTATTAGAGTGGTAAAAAATGTCATAATTTTTAAGAATTTTATCATGTTAAAAACGGTGGTAAAAAATGTGAATTTTTTTTATAGATGGTCCATAAAATGGTGTAAAATCTTGTAATTTTTAACAGTTTTTTCGGGAAAAATGTTAAAAACTTGTATTTTTTTTCATGTTTTTGTTTTTCTTAGGGTGGTACAAAATATGTTAATTTTATAGAAATTTATGTAAAGCGTGGAGCTTTTTAAGTTGTTTTTTTCCATTTAATATTGAAAAATCATGACACATACCTTTGTTTTGTAAAACCGTTAAATAAGATACTCGGAAATCATTGAAACGTCTAAATTTGTCACCTTTATACATCGTTGTTATTTATAGTATCGTAAAAATGTGAACTTTTTTACAGATGTTCCATAAAACGGTGTAAAATCTTTTATTTTTTTAACAGTTTTCCATGAAAACTGGTTAAAAACTCGCATTTTTTTTCTAGTTTTTGTTTTATTAGAGTGGTAAAAAATGTCATAATTTTTAAGAATTTTATCATGTTAAAAACGGTGGTAAAAAATGTGAATTTTTTTTATAGATGGTCCATAAAATGGTGTAAAATCTTGTAATTTTTAACAGTTTTTTCGGGAAAAATGTTAAAAACTTGTATTTTTTTTCATGTTTTTGTTTTTCTTAGGGTGGTACAAAATATGTTAATTTTATAGAAATTTATGTAAAGCGTGGAGCTTTTTAAGTTGTTTTTTTCCATTTAATATTGAAAAATCATGACACTGATACAGCTTGTTTTGTAAAACCGTTAAATAAGATACTCGGAAATCATTGAAACGTCTAAATTTGTCACCTTTATACATCGTTGTTATTTATAGTATCGTAAAAATGTGAACTTTTTTACAGATGTTCCATAAAACGGTGTAAAATCTTTTATTTTTTTAACAGTTTTCCATGAAAACATGTTAAAAACTCGCATTTTTTTTCTAGTTTTTGTTTTATTAGAGTGGTAAAAAATGTGATAATTTTTAAGAAATTTATCATGTTAAAAACGGTGGTAAAAAATGTGAAATTTTTTTATAGATGGTCCATAAAATGGTGTAAAATCTTGTATTTTTTAACAGTTTTTTCGGGGAAAAAATGTTAAAAACTTGTATTTTTTTTTTTCATGTTTTTGTTTTTCTTAGAGTGGTACAAAATATGTTAATTTTAAAGAAATTTATGTAAAGCGTGGAGCTTTTTAAGTTGTTTTTTTCCATTTAATATTGAAAAATCATATTACATCGATACAAATTTGTTTTGTAAAACCGTTAAATAAGATCATCGGAAATCATTGAAACGTCTAAATTTGTCACCTTTATACATCGTTGTTATTTATAGCATCGTAAAAATGTGAACTTTTTTACAGATGTTCCATAAAACGGTGTAAAATCTTGTATTTTTTTAACAGTTTTTCCGAAACAATGTTAAAAACTCGCATTTTTTTTAGTTTTTGTTTTATTAGAGTGGTAAAAAATGTGATAATTTTTAAGAAATTTATCATGTTAAAAACGGTGGTAAAAAATGTGAATTTTTTTTAAAGATGGTCCATAAAATGGTGTAAAATCTTGTATTTTTTAACGGTTTTTCGGGAAAAAATGTTTAAAACTTGTATTTTTTTTTTCATGTTTTTTTTTTCTTAGAGTGGTACAAAATATGTTAATTTTAAAGAAATTTATGTAAAGCGTGGAGCTTTTTAAGTTGTTTTTTTCCATTTAATATTGAAAAATCATGACACGATACAAAATTTTGTTTTGTAAAACCGTTAAATAAGATACTCGGAAATCATTGAAACGTCTAAATTTGTCACCTTTATACATCGTTGTTATTTATAGTATCGTAAAAATGTGAACTTTTTTACAGATGTTCCATAAAACGGTGTAAAATCTTTTATTTTTTTAACAGTTTTCCATGAAAACATGTTAAAAACTTGCATTTTTTTTCTAGTTTTTGTTTTATTAGAGTGGTAAAAAATGTCATAATTTTTAAGAATTTTATCATGTTAAAAACGGTGGTAAAAAATGTGAATTTTTTTTATAGATGGTCCATAAAATGGTGTAAAATCTTGTATTTTTTAACAGTTTTTTCGGGAAAAAATGTTAAAAACTTGTATTTTTTTTCATGTTTTTGTTTTTCTTAGAGTGGTACAAAATATGTTAATTTTAAAGAAATTTATGTAAAGCGTGGAGCTTTTTAAGTTGTTTTTTTCCATTTAATATTGAAAAATCATGACCCTGATACAGCTTGTTTTGTAAAACCGTTAAATAAGATACTCGGAAATCATTGAAACGTCTAAATTTGTCACCTTTATACATCGTTGTTATTTATAGTATCGTAAAAATGTGAACTTTTTTACAGATGTTCCATAAAACGGTGTAAAATCTTTTATTTTTTTAACAGTTTTCCATGAAAACATGTTAAAAACTCGCATTTTTTTTCTAGTTTTTGTTTTATTAGAGTGGTAAAAAATGTCATAATTTTTAAGAATTTTATCATGTTAAAAACGGTGGTAAAAAATGTGAATTTTTTTTATAGATGGTCCATAAAATGGTGTAAAATCTTGTAATTTTTAACAGTTTTTTCGGGAAAAATGTTAAAAACTTGTATTTTTTTTCATGTTTTTGTTTTTCTTAGGGTGGTGCAAAATATATTAATTTTAAAGAAATTTATGTAAAGCATTGAGCATTTTAAGTTGTTTTTTTCATTTAATATTAAAAAATCATGACCCTGATACTGCTTGTTTTGTAAAACCGTTAAAAAGAATGACCCGGAAGTCATTGAAACGTCTAAATTTGTCATCTTTATACATCGTTGTTATTTATAGCATCGTAAAAATGTGAACTTTTTTACAGATGTTCCATAAAACGGTGTAAAATATTGTATTTTTTTATAGTTTTTCCGGAAACAATGTTAAAAACTCGCATTTTTTTCTAGTTTTGTTTTATTAGAGTGGTAAAAATGTGATAAATTTTAAGAAATTTATCAGGTTAAAAACGGTGGTAAAAAATGTGAATTTTTTTTATAGATGTTCCATAAAACGGTGTTAAATCTTGTATTTTTTAAAAGTTTTTCCGGAAACAATGTTAAAAACTCGCATTTTTTTTTCTAGCTTTTTTGTTTTATTAGAATGGTAAAAAATGTGATAATTTTTAACAAATTTATCTTGTTAAAAACGGTGGTAAAAAATGTGAATTTTTTTTATAGATGGTCCATAAAATGGTGTAAAATCTTGTATTTTTTAACAGTTTTTTCGGGAAAAAATGTTAAAAACTTGTATTTTTTTTTCATGTTTTTGTTTTCTGAGAGTGGTACAAAATATGTTAATTTTAAAGGAATTTTTGTAAAGCGTTGAGCTTTTTAAGTTGTTTTTTTCAAATTAATATTGAAAAATCATGACTACGATGTACTTGTTTTGTAAAACCGTATCAAAGATGACCCGGAAGTCATTGAAACGTCTAAATTTGTCACCTTTATACATCGTTGTTATTTATAGCATCGTAAAAATGTGAACTTTTTTACAGATGCTCCATAAAACGGTGTAAAATCTTGTATTTTTTTAACAGTTTTTCCGGGAAAAAATGTTAAAAACTTGTATTTTTTTTCATGTTTTTGTTTTCTTAGAGTGGTACAAAATATGTTAATTTTAAACGAATTTATGTAAAGCGTTGAGCTTTTTAAGTTGTTTTTTTCAAATTAATATTGAAAAATCATGACTCTGATACAGCTTGTTTTGTAAAACCGTATCAAAGATGACCCGGAAGTCATTGAAACGTCTAAATTTGTCACCTTTATACATCGTTGTTATTTATAGCATCGTAAAAATGTGAACTTTTTTACAGATGCTCCATAAAACGGTGTAAAATCTTGTATTTTTTTAACAGTTTTTCCGGAAACAATGTTAAAAACTCGCATTTTTTTCTATTTTTTGTTTTATTAGAGTGGTAAAAATGTGATAATTTTTAAGAAATTTATCAGGTTAAAAACGGTGGTAAAAAATGTGAATTTTTTTTACAGATGTTCTATAAAATGGTGTTAAATCTTGTATTTTTTAACTGTTTTTTCGGGAAAAAATTTAAAAACTTGTATTTTTTTTCATTTTTTGTTTTTCTTAGGGTGGTGCAAAATATATTAATTTTAAAGAAATTTATGTAAAGCGTTGAGCTTTTTAAGTTGTTTTTTTCATTTAATATTAAAAAATCATGACCCTGATACAGCTTGTTTTGTAAAACCGTTAAAAAAGATGACACGTAAGTTATTGAAACGTCTAAATTTGTCACCTTTATACATCGTTGTTATTTATAGCATCGTAAAAATGTGAACTTTTTTACAGATGTTCCATAAAACGGTGTAAAATCTTGTATTTTTTTAACAGTTTTTCCGGAAACAATGTTTAATTTTCTTTTTTAGTTTTTGTTTTATTAGAGTGTTAAAAATGTGATAATTTTTAAGAAATTTATCAGGTTAAAAACGGTGGTAAAAAATGTGAATTTTTTTTATAGATGTTCCATAATATGGTGTAAAATCTTGTATTTTTTAACTGTTTTTTCGGAAAAAAATGTTAAAAACTAGTATTTTTTTTTCATGTTTTTGTTTTTCTTAGAGTGGTATAAAATATGTTAATTTTAAAGAAATTTATGTAAACCGTTGAGCTTTTTAAGTTGTTTTTTTCAATTTAGTATTGAAAAATCATGACCCTGATACTTGTTTTGTAAAACCGTTAAAAAAGATGACCCGGAAGTCATTGAAACGTCTAAATTTGTCACCTTTATACATCGTTGTTATTTATAGCATCGTAAAAATGTGAACTTTTTTACAGATGTTCCATAAAACGGTGTAAAATCTTGTATTTTTTTAACAGTTTTTCCGGAAACAATGTTAAAAACTCGCATTTTTTTCTAGTTTTTGTTTTATTAGAGTGGTAAAAATGTGATAATTTTTAAGAAATTTATCAGGTTAAAAACGGTGGTAAAAAATGTGAATTTTTTTTATAGATGTTCCATAAAATGGTGTTAAATCTTGTATTTTTTAACAGTTTTTCCGTAAACAATGTTAAAAACTCGCATTTTTTTTCTAGCTTTTTTGTTTTATTAGAGTGGTAAAAAATGTGATAATTTTTAACAAATTTATCTTGTTAAAAACGGTGGTAAAAAATGTGAATTTTTTTTATAGATGGTCCATAAAATGGTGTAAAATCTTGTATTTTTTAACAGTTTTTTCGGGAAAAAATGTTAAAAACTTGTATTTTTTTTTTCATGTTTTTGTTTTTCTTAGAGTGGTACAAAATATGTTAATTTTAAAGGAATTTATGTAAAGCATTGAGCTTTTTAAGTTGTTTTTTTGCATTTAATATTGAAAAATCGCGACCCCGATATATTGTTTGTAAAACCATACATAAGATACTCGGAAATCATTGAAACGTCTAAATTTGTCACCTTTATACATCGTTGTTATTTATAGCATCGTAAAAATGTGAACTTTTTTACAGATGTTCCATAAAACGGTGTAAAATCTTGTATTTTTTTAACAGTTTTTCCGAAACAATGTTAAAAACTCGCATTTTTTTTAGTTTTTGTTTTATTAGAGTGGTAAAAAATGTGATAATTTTTAAGAAATTTATCATGTTAAAAACGGTGGTAAAAAATGTGAATTTTTTTTATAGATGGTCCATAAAATGGTGTAAAATCTTGTATTTTTTAACAGTTTTTTCGAGAAAATGTTAAAAACTTGTATTTTTTTTTTCATGTTTTTGTTTTTCTTAGAGTGGTACAAAATATGTTAATTTTAAAGAAATTTATGTAAAGCGTGGAGCTTTTAAGTTGTTTTTTTTCATTTAATATTGAAAAATCATGACAACGATACAAACTTGTTTTGTAAAACCGTTAAATAAGATACTCGGAAATCATTGAAACGTCTAAATTTGTCACCTTTATACATCGTTGTTATTTATAGTATCGTAAAAATGTGAACTTTTTTACAGATGTTCCATAAAACGGTGTAAAATCTTGTATTTTTTTAACAGTTTTTCCGAAACAATGTTAAAAACTCGCATTTTTTTTAGTTTTTGTTTTATTAGAGTAGTAAAAAATGTGATAATTTTTAAGAAATTTATCATGTTAAAAACGGTGGTAAAAAATGTGAATTTTTTTTATAGATGGTCCATAAAATGGTGTAAAATCTTGTATTTTTTAACGGTTTTTCGGGAAAAAATGTTAAAAACTTGTATTTTTTTTTTCATGTTTTTGTTTTTCTTAGAGTGGTACAAAATATGTTAATTTTAAAGAAATTTATGTAAAGCGTGGAGCTTTTTAAGTTGTTTTTTTCCATTTAATATTGAAAAATCATGACACTGATACAGCTTGTTTTGTAAAACCGTTAAATAAGATACTCGGAAATCATTGAAACGTCTAAATTTGTCACCTTTATACATCGTTGTTATTTATAGTATCGTAAAAATGTGAACTTTTTTACAGATGTTCCATAAAACGGTGTAAAATCTTGTATTTTTTTAACAGTTTTTCCGAAACAATGTTAAAAACTCGCATTTTTTTTAGTTTTTGTTTTATTAGAGTAGTAAAAAATGTGATAATTTTTAAGAAATTTATCATGTTAAAAACGGTGGTAAAAAATGTGAATTTTTTTTATAGATGGTCCATAAAATGGTGTAAAATCTTGTATTTTTTAACAGTTTTTTCGGGAAAAAATGTTAAAAACTTGTATTTTTTTTTTCATGTTTTTGTTTTTCTTAGAGTGGTACAAAATATGTTAATTTTATAGAAATTTATGTAAAGCGTGGAGCTTTTTAAGTTGTTTTTTTCCATTTAATATTGAAAAATCATGTAATCGATAAACTTGTTTTGTAAAACCGTTAAATAAGATACTCGGAAATCATTGAAACGTCTAAATTTGTCACCTTTATACATCGTTGTTATTTATAGTATCGTAAAAATGTGAACTTTTTTACAGATGTTCCATAAAACGGTGTAAAATCTTTTATTTTTTTAACAGTTTTCCATGAAAACATGTTAAAAACTCGCATTTTTTTTCTAGTTTTTGTTTTATTAGAGTGGTAAAAAATGTGATAATTTTTAAGAAATTTATCATGTTAAAAACGGTGGTAAAAAATGTTTTTAAAATACAATTTTTTGGTATAGATGGTCCATAAAATGGTGTAAAATCTTGTATTTTTTAACAGTTTTTTCGGGAAAAAATGTAAAAAACTTGTATTTTTTTTTTTCATGTTTTTTTTTTCTTAGAGTGGTACAAAATATGTTAATTTTAAAGAAATTTATGTAAAGCGTGGAGCTTTTTAAGTTGTTTTTTTCCATTTAATATTGAAAAATCATGACACTGATACAGCTTGTTTTGTAAAACCGTTAAATAAGATACTCGGAAATCATTGAAACGTCTAAATTTGTCACCTTTATACATCGTTGTTATTTATAGCATCGTAAAAATGTGAACTTTTTTACAGATGTTCCATAAAACGGTGTAAAATCTTGTATTTTTTTAACAGTTTTTCCGAAACAATGTTAAAAACTCGCATTTTTTTTAGTTTTTGTTTTATTAGAGTGGTAAAAAATGTGATAATTTTTAAGAAATTTATCATGTTAAAAACGGTGGTAAAAAATGTGAATTTTTTTTAAAGATGGTCCATAAAATGGTGTAAAATCTTGTATTTTTTAACAGTTTTTTCGGGAAAAAATGTTTAAAACTTGTATTTTTTTTTTCATGTTTTTGTTTTTCTTAGAGTGGTACAAAATATGTTAATTTTAAAGAAATTTATGTAAAGCGTGGAGCTTTTTAAGTTGTTTTTTTCCATTTAATATTGAAAAATCATGACACTGATACAGCTTGTTTTGTAAAACCGTTAAATAAGATACTCGGAAATCATTGAAACGTCTAAATTTGTCACCTTTATACATCGTTGTTATTTATAGTATCGTAAAAATGTGAACTTTTTTACAGATGTTCCATAAAACGGTGTAAAATCTTTTATTTTTTTAACAGTTTTCCATGAAAACATGTTAAAAACTTGCATTTTTTTTCTAGTTTTTGTTTTATTAGAGTGGTAAAAAATGTCATAATTTTTAAGAATTTTATCATGTTAAAAACGGTGGTAAAAAATGTGAATTTTTTTTATAGATGGTCCATAAAATGGTGTAAAATCTTGTATTTTTTAACAGTTTTTTCGGGAAAAAATGTTAAAAACTTGTATTTTTTTTCATGTTTTTGTTTTTCTTAGAGTGGTACAAAATATGTTAATTTTAAAGAAATTTATGTAAAGCGTGGAGCTTTTTAAGTTGTTTTTTTCCATTTAATATTGAAAAATCATGACCCTGATACAGCTTGTTTTGTAAAACCGTTAAATAAGATACTCGGAAATCATTGAAACGTCTAAATTTGTCACCTTTATACATCGTTGTTATTTATAGTATCGTAAAAATGTGAACTTTTTTACAGATGTTCCATAAAACGGTGTAAAATCTTTTATTTTTTTAACAGTTTTCCATGAAAACATGTTAAAAACTCGCATTTTTTTTCTAGTTTTTGTTTTATTAGAGTGGTAAAAAATGTCATAATTTTTAAGAATTTTATCATGTTAAAAACGGTGGTAAAAATGTGAATTTTTTTTATAGATGGTCCATAAAATGGTGTAAAATCTTGTAATTTTTAACAGTTTTTTCGGGAAAAATGTTAAAAACTTGTATTTTTTTTCATGTTTTTGTTTTTCTTAGGGTGGTGCAAAATATATTAATTTTAAAGAAATTTATGTAAAGCATTGAGCATTTTAAGTTGTTTTTTTCATTTAATATTAAAAAATCATGACCCTGATACTGCTTGTTTTGTAAAACCGTTAAAAAGAATGACCCGGAAGTCATTGAAACGTCTAAATTTGTCACCTTTATACATCGTTGTTATTTATAGCATTGTAAAAATGTGAACTTTTTTACAGATGTTCCATAAAACGGTGTAAAATATTGTATTTTTTTATAGTTTTTCCGGAAACAATGTTAAAAACTCGCATTTTTTTCTAGTTTTGTTTTATTAGAGTGGTAAAAATGTGATAAATTTTAAGAAATTTATCAGGTTAAAAACGGTGGTAAAAAATGTGAATTTTTTTTATAGATGTTCCATAAAACGGTGTTAAATCTTGTATTTTTTAAAAGTTTTTCCGGAAACAATGTTAAAAACTCGCATTTTTTTTTCTAGCTTTTTTGTTTTATTAGAATGGTAAAAAATGTGATAATTTTTAACAAATTTATCTTGTTAAAAACGGTGGTAAAAAATGTGAATTTTTTTTATAGATGTTCCATAAAATGGTGTAAAATCTTGTATTTTTTAACGCTTTTTCGGGAAAAAATGTTAAAAACTTGTATTTTTTCATGTTTTTGTTTTCTTAGAGTGGTACAAAATATGTTAATTTTAAACGAATTTATGTAAAGCGTTGAGCTTTTTAAGTTGTTTTTTTCAAATTAATATTGAAAAATCATAGACTCGATACGTACTTGTTTTGTAAAACCGTATCAAAGATGACCCGGAAGTCATTGAAACGTCTAAATTTGTCACCTTTATACATCGTTGTTATTTATAGCATCGTAAAAATGTGAACTTTTTTACAGATGCTCCATAAAACGGTGTAAAATCTTGTATTTTTTTAACAGTTTTTCCGGAAACAATGTTAAAAACTCGCATTTTTTTCTAGTTTTTGTTTTATTAGAGTGGTAAAAATGTGATAATTTTTAAGAAATTTATCAGGTTAAAAACGGTGGTAAAAAATGTGAATTTTTTTTATAGATGTTCCATAAAATGGTGTTAAATCTTGTATTTTTTAACAGTTTTTACGTAAACAATGTTAAAAACTCGTATTTTTTTTCTAGCTTTTTTGTTTTATTAGAGTGGTAAAAAATGTGATAATTTTTAACAAATTTATCTTGTTAAAAACGGTGGTAAAAAATGTGAATTTTTTTTATAGATGGTCCATAAAATGGTGTAAAATCTTGTATTTTTTAACAGTTTTTTCGGGAAAAAATGTTAAAAACTTGTATTTTTTTTTCATGTTTTTGTTTTTCTTAGAGTGGTACAAAATATGTTAATTTTAAAGGAATTTATGTAAAGCATTGAGCTTTTTAAGTTGTTTTTTTCCATTTAATATTGAAAAATCATGACGATATATATCTTGTTTTGTAAAACCATACATAAGATACTCGGAAATCATTGAAACGTCTAAATTTGTCACCTTTATACATCGTTGTTATTTATAGCATCGTAAAAATGTGAAATTTTTTACAGATGTTCCATAAATCGGTGTAAAATCTTGTATTTTTTTAACAGTTTTTCCGAAACAATGTTAAAAACTCGCATTTTTTTAGTTTTTGTTTTATTAGAGTGGTAAAAAATGTGATAATTTTTAAGAAATTTATCATGTTAAAAACGGTGGTAAAAAATGTGAATTTTTTTTATAGATGGTCCATAAAGTGGTGTAAAATCTTGTATTTTTTAACAGTTTTTTGGGAAAAAATGTTAAAAACTTTTGTTTTTTTTTTCATGTTTTTGTTTTCTTAGAGTGGTACAAAATATGTTAATTTTTAAGGAATTTATGTAAAGCGGTGAGCTTTTTAAGTTGTTTTTTTCCATTTAATATTGAAAAATCAGTAACGATACAAATTGTTTTGTAAAACCGTTAAATAAGATACTCGGAAATCATTGAAACGTCTAAATTTGTCACCTTTATACATCGTTGTTATTTATAGCATCGTAAAAATGTGAACTTTTTTACAAATGTTCCATAAAACGGTGTAAAATCTTTTATTTTTTTAACAGTTTTCCGTGAAAACATGTTAAAAACTCGCATTTTTTTTTTCTAGTTTTTGTTTTATTAGAGTGGTAAAAAATGTCATAATTTTTAAGAATTTTATCATGTTAAAAACGGTGGTAAAAAATGTGAATTTTTTTATAGATGGTCCATAAAATGGTGTAAAATCTTGTATTTTTTAACAGTTTTTTCGGGAAAAAATGTTAAAAACTTGTATTTTTTTTCATGTTTTTGTTTTTCTTAGAGTGGTACAAAATATGTTAATTTTAAAGAAATTTATGTAAAGCGTGGAGCTTTTTAAGTTGTTTTTTTCCATTTAATATTGAAAAATCATGACCCTGATACAAATTTGTTTTGTAAAACCGTTAAATAAGATACTCGGAAATCATTGAAACGTCTAAATTTGTCACCTTTATACATCGTTGTTATTTATAGTATCGTCAAAATGTGAACTTTTTACGGATGTTCCATAAAACGGTGTAAAATCTTTTATTTTTTTAACAGTTTTCCATGAAAACATGTTAAAAACTCGCATTTTTTTTCTAGTTTTTGTTTTATTAGAGTGGTAAAAAATGTCATAATTTTTAAGAATTTTATCATGTTAAAAACGGTGGTAAAAATGTGAATTTTTTTTATAGATGGTCCATAAAATGGTGTAAAATCTTGTAATTTTTAACAGTTTTTTCGGGAAAAATGTTAAAAACTTGTATTTTTTTTCATGTTTTTGTTTTTCTTAGGGTGGTGCAAAATATATTAATTTTAAAGAAATTTATGTAAAGCATTGAGCATTTTAAGTTGTTTTTTTCATTTAATATTAAAAAATCATGACCCTGATACTGCTTGTTTTGTAAAACCGTTAAAAAGAATGACCCGGAAGTCATTGAAACGTCTAAATTTGTCACCTTTATACATCGTTGTTATTTATAGCATTGTAAAAATGTGAACTTTTTTACAGATGTTCCATAAAACGGTGTAAAATATTGTATTTTTTTATAGTTTTTCCGGAAACAATGTTAAAAACTCGCATTTTTTTCTAGTTTTGTTTTATTAGAGTGGTAAAAATGTGATAAATTTTAAGAAATTTATCAGGTTAAAAACGGTGGTAAAAAATGTGAATTTTTTTTATAGATGTTCCATAAAACGGTGTTAAATCTTGTATTTTTTAAAAGTTTTTCCGGAAACAATGTTAAAAACTCGCATTTTTTTTTCTAGCTTTTTTGTTTTATTAGAATGGTAAAAAATGTGATAATTTTTAACAAATTTATCTTGTTAAAAACGGTGGTAAAAAATGTGAATTTTTTTTATAGATGTTCCATAAAATGGTGTAAAATCTTGTATTTTTTAACAGTTTTTTCGGGAAAAAATGTTAAAAACTTGTATTTTTTTTCATGTTTTTGTTTTCTTAGAGTGGTACAAAATATGTTAATTTTAAACGAATTTATGTAAAGCGTTGAGCTTTTTAAGTTGTTTTTTTCAAATTAATATTGAAAAATCATGACTCTGATACAGCTTGTTTTGTAAAACCGTATCAAAGATGACCCGGAAGTCATTGAAACGTCTAAATTTGTCACCTTTATACATCGTTGTTATTTATAGCATCGTAAAAATGTGAACTTTTTTACAGATGCTCCATAAAACGGTGTAAAATCTTGTATTTTTTTAACAGTTTTTCCGGAAACAATGTTAAAAACTCGCATTTTTTTCTAGTTTTTGTTTTATTAGAGTGGTAAAAATGTGATAATTTTTAAGAAATTTATCAGGTTAAAAACGGTGGTAAAAAATGTGAATTTTTTTTATAGATGTTCCATAAAATGGTGTTAAATCTTGTATTTTTTAACAGTTTTTACGTAAACAATGTTAAAAACTCGTATTTTTTTTCTAGCTTTTTTGTTTTATTAGAGTGGTAAAAAATGTGATAATTTTTAACAAATTTATCTTGTTAAAAACGGTGGTAAAAAATGTGAATTTTTTTATAGATGGTCCATAAAATGGTGTAAAATCTTGTATTTTTTAACAGTTTTTTCGGGAAAAAATGTTAAAAACTTGTATTTTTTTTTCATGTTTTTGTTTTTCTTAGAGTGGTACAAAATATGTTAATTTTAAAGGAATTTATGTAAAGCATTGAGCTTTTTAAGTTGTTTTTTTCCATTTAATATTGAAAAATCATGAGTAACGATATATCTTGTTTTGTAAAACCATACATAAGATACTCGGAAATCATTGAAACGTCTAAATTTGTCACCTTTATACATCGTTGTTATTTATAGCATCGTAAAAATGTGAAATTTTTTACAGATGTTCCATAAATCGGTGTAAAATCTTGTATTTTTTTAACGAGTTTTCCGAAACAATGTTAAAAACTCGCATTTTTTTTAGTTTTTGTTTTATTAGAGTGGTAAAAAATGTGATAATTTTTAAGAAATTTATCATGTTAAAAACGGTGGTAAAAAATGTGAATTTTTTTATAGATGGTCCATAAAGTGGTGTAAAATCTTGTATTTTTTAACAGTTTTTTCGGGAAAAAATGTTAAAAACTTGTTTTTTTTTTTCATGTTTTTGTTTTTCTTAGAGTGGTACAAAATATGTTAATTTTAAAGAAATTTATGTAAAGCGTTGAGCTTTTTAAGTTGTTTTTTTCCATTTAATATTGAAAAATCATGACTCGACACAAATTTGTTTTGTAAAACCGTTAAATAAGATACTCGGAAATCATTGAAACGTCTAAATTTGTCACCTTTATACATCGTTGTTATTTATAGCATCGTAAAAATGTGAACTTTTTTACAAATGTTCCATAAAACGGTGTAAAATCTTTTATTTTTTTAACAGTTTTCCGTGAAAACATGTTAAAAACTCGCATTTTTTTTTTCTAGTTTTTGCTTTATTAGAGTGGTAAAAAATGTCATAATTTTTAAGAAATTTATCATGTTAAAAACGGTGGTAAAAAATGTGAATTTTTTTTATAAATGGTCCATCAAATGGTGTAAAATCTTGTATTTTTTAACAGTTTTTTCGGGAAAAATGTTAAAAACTTGTATTTTTTTTTCATATTTTTGTTTTTCTTAGATTGGTACAAAATATGTTAATTTTAAAGAAATTTATGTAAAGCGTTGAGCTTTTTAAGTTGTTTTTTTCCATTTAATATTGAAAAATCATGACCCTGATACAGGTTGTTTTGTAAAACCGTTAAATAAGATACTCGGAAATCATTGAAACGTCAAAATTTGTCACCTTTATACATCGTTGTTATTTATAGCATCGTAAAAATGTGAACTTTTTTACAGATGTTCCATAAAACGGTGTAAAATCTTGTATTTTTTTAACAGTTTTTCCGAAACAATGTTAAAAACTCGCATTTTTTTTCTAGTTTTTGTTTTATTAGAGTGGTAAAAAATGTCATAATTTTTAAGAAATTTATCATGTTAAAAACGGTGGTAAAAAATGTGAATTTTTTTATAGATGGTCCATAAAGTGGTGTAAAATCTTGTATTTTTTAACAGTTTTTTCGGGAAAAAATGTTAAAAACTTGTATTTTTTTTTTCATGTTTTTGTTTTTCTTAGAGTGGTACAAAATATGTTAATTTTAAAGAAATTTATGTAAAGCGTTGAGCTTTTTAAGTTGTTTTTTTCCATTTAATATTGAAAAATCATGACCCTGATACAGCTTGTTTTGTAAAACCGTTAAAAAAGATGACCCGGAAGTCATTGAAACGTCTAAATTTGTCACCTTTATACATCGTTGTTATTTATAGCATCGTAAAAATGTGAACTTTTTTACAGATGTTCCATAAAACGGTGTAAAATCTTGTATTTTTTTAACAGTTTTTCCGGAAACAATGTTAAAAACTCGCATTTTTTTCTAGTTTTTGTTTTATTAGAGTGGTAAAAATGTGATAATTTTTAAGAAATTTATCAGGTTAAAAACGGTGGTAAAAAATGTGAATTTTTTTTATAGATGTTCCATAAAATGGTGTTAAATCTTGTATTTTTTAACGGTTTTCCGTAAACAATGTTAAAAACTCGCATTTTTTTTCTAGCTTTTTTGTTTTATTAGAGTGGTAAAAAATGTGATAATTTTTAACAAATTTATCTTGTTAAAAACGGTGGTAAAAAATGTGAATTTTTTTTATAGATGGTCCATAAAATGGTGTAAAATCTTGTATTTTTTAACAGTTTTTTCGGGAAAAAATGTTAAAAACTTGTATTTTTTTTTTCATGTTTTTGTTTTTCTTAGAGTGGTACAAAATATGTTAATTTTAAAGGAATTTATGTAAAGCATTGAGCTTTTTAAGTTGTTTTTTTGCATTTAATATTGAAAAATCAATACCGATATACGTTTGTTTTGTAAAACCATACATAAGATACTCGGAAATCATTGAAACGTCTAAATTTGTCACCTTTATACATCGTTGTTATTTATAGCATCGTAAAAATGTGAACTTTTTTACAGATGTTCCATAAAACGGTGTAAAATCTTGTATTTTTTTAACGAGCTTTTTCCGAAACAATGTTAAAAACTCGCATTTTTTTTAGTTTTTGTTTTATTAGAGTGGTAAAAAATGTGATAATTTTTAAGAAATTTATCATGTTAAAAACGGTGGTAAAAAATGTGAATTTTTTTTATAGATGGTCCATAAAATGGTGTAAAATCTTGTATTTTTTAACAGTTTTTTCGGGAAAAAATGTTAAAAACTTGTATTTTTTTTTTCATGTTTTTGTTTTTCTTAGAGTGGTACAAAATATGTTAATTTTAAAGAAATTTATGTAAAGCGTGGAGCTTTTTAAGTTGTTTTTTTTCATTTAATATTGAAAAATCATGACACTGATACAGCTTGTTTTGTAAAACCGTTAAATAAGATACTCGGAAATCATTGAAACGTCTAAATTTGTCACCTTTATACATCGTTGTTATTTATAGTATCGTAAAAATGTGAACTTTTTTACAGATGTTCCATAAAACGGTGTAAAATCTTGTATTTTTTTAACAGTTTTTCCGAAACAATGTTAAAAACTCGCATTTTTTTTAGTTTTTGTTTTATTAGAGTAGTAAAAAATGTGATAATTTTTAAGAAATTTATCATGTTAAAAACGGTGGTAAAAAATGTGAATTTTTTTATAGATGGTCCATAAAATGGTGTAAAATCTTGTATTTTTTAACGCTTTTTCGGGAAAAAATGTTAAAAACTTGTATTTTTTTTTTCATGTTTTTGTTTTTCTTAGAGTGGTACAAAATATGTTAATTTTAAAGAAATTTATGTAAAGCGTGGAGCTTTTTAAGTTGTTTTTTTCCATTTAATATTGAAAAATCATGTAATCGATACAAACTTGTTTTGTAAACCCGTTAAATAAGATACTCGGAAATCATTGAAACGTCTAAATTTGTCACCTTTATACATCGTTGTTATTTATAGTATCGTAAAAATGTGAACTTTTTTACAGATGTTCCATAAAACGGTGTAAAATCTTGTATTTTTTTAACAGTTTTTCCGAAACCATGTTAAAAACTCGCATCTTTTTTTAGTTTTTGTTTTATTAGAGTGGTAAAAATGTCATAATTTTTAAGAAATTTATCATGTTAAAAACGGTGGTAAAAAATGTGAATTTTTTTTATAGATGGTCCATAAAGTGGTGTAAAATCTTGTATTTTTTAACAGTTTTTTCGGGAAAAAATGTTAAAAACTTGTATTTTTTTTTTCATGTTTTTGTTTTTCTTAGAGTGGTACAAAATATGTTAATTTTAAAGAAATTTATGTAAAGCGTTGAGCTTTTTAAGTTGTTTTTTTCCATTTAATATTGAAAAATCACGACCACCGATACGTACTTGTTTTGTAAAACCGTTAAAAAAGATGACCCGGAAGTCATTGAAACGTCTAAATTTGTCACCTTTATACATCGTTGTTATTTATAGCATCGTAAAAATGTGAACTTTTTTACAGATGTTCCATAAAACGGTGTAAAATCTTGTATTTTTTTAATGTTTTTTCCGGAAACAATGTTAAAAACTCGCATTTTTTCTAGTTTTTGTTTTATTAGAGTGGTAAAAATGTGATAATTTTTAAGAAATTTATCTTGTTAAAAACGGTGGTAAAAAATGTGAATTTTTTTTATAGATGTTCCATAAAATGGTGTAAAATCTTGTATTTTTTAACAGTTTTTCGGGAAAAAATGTTAAAAACTTGTATTTTTTTCATGTTTTTGTTTTTCTTAGAGTGGTACAAAATATGTTAATTTTAAAGGAATTTATGTAAAGCGTTGAGCTTTTTAAGTTGTTTTTTTCCATTTAATATTGAAAAATCATGACTTCGATATATCTTGTTTTGTAAAACCATACATAAGATACTGAAATCATTGAAACGTCTAAATTTGTCACCTTTATACATCGTTGTTATTTATAGCATCGTAAAAATGTGAAATTTTTTACGTATGTTCCATAAATCGGTGTAAAATCTTGTATTTTTTAATGCTTTTCCGAAACAATGTTAAAAACTCGCATTTTTTTTAGTTTTTGTTTTATTAGAGTGGTAAAAAATGTGATAATTTTTAAGAAATTTATCATGTTAAAAACGGTGGTAAAAAATGTGAATTTTTTTTATAGATGGTCCATAAAGTGGTGTAAAATCTTGTATTTTTTAACGAGTTTTTCGGAAAAATGTTAAAAACTTGTTTTTTTTTTTCATGTTTTTGTTTTTCTTAGAGTGGTACAAAATATGTTAATTTTAAAGAAATTTATGTAAAGCGTTGAGCTTTTTAAGTTGTTTTTTTCCATTTAATATTGAAAAATCATGACCTCGATATGCCTTGTTTTGTAAAACCGTTAAATAAGATCATCGGAAATCATTGAAACGTCTAAATTTGTCACCTTTATACATCGTTGTTATTTATAGCATCGTAAAAATGTGAACTTTTTACAAATGTTCCATAAAATCCTGTAAAATCTTTTATTTTTTTAACAGTTTTCCGTGAAAACATGTTAAAAACTCGCATTTTTTTTTCTAGTTTTTGCTTTATTAGAGTGGTAAAAAATGTCATAATTTTTAAGAAATTTATCATGTTAAAAACGGTGGTAAAAAATGTGAATTTTTTTATAAATGGTCCATCAAATGGTGTAAAATCTTGTATTTTTTAACAGTTTTTTCGGGAAAAATGTTAAAAACTTGTATTTTTTTTTCATGTTTTTGTTTTTCTTAGATTGGTACAAAATATGTTAATTTTAAAGAAATTTATGTAAACTGTTGAGCGTTTTAAGTTGTTTTTTTCCATTTAATATTGAAAAATCATGACACGATACGGAGTTGTTTTGTAAAACCGTTAAATAAGATACTCGGAAATCATTGAAACGTCAAAATTTGTCACCTTTATACATCGTTGTTATTTATAGCATCGTAAAAATGTGAACTTTTTACAGATGTTCCATAAAACGGTGTAAAATCTTGTATTTTTTTAACAAGTTTTCCAAACAATGTTAAAAACTCGCATTTTTTCTAGTTTTTGTTTTATTAGAGTGGTAAAAAATGTCATAATTTTTAAGAAATTTATCATGTTAAAAACGGTGGTAAAAAATGTGAATTTTTTATATGATGGTCCATAAAGTGGTGTAAAATCTTGTATTTTTAACGCTTTTTCGGGAAAAAATGTTAAAAACTTGTATTTTTTTTTTCATGTTTTTTGTTTTTTCTTAGAGTGGTACAAAATATGTTAATTTTAAAGAAATTTATGTAAAGCGTTGAGCTTTTTAAGTTGTTTTTTTCCATTTAATATTGAAAAATCATGACTCGATAAATTTGTTTTGTAAAACCGTTAAAAAAGATGACCCGGAAGTCATTGAAACGCCTAAATTTGTCACCTTTATACATCGTTGTTATTTATAGCATCGTAAAAATGTGAACTTTTTTACGCATGTTCCATAAAACGGTGTAAAATCTTGTATTTTTTTAACAGTTTTTCCGGAAACAATGTTAAAAACTCGCATTTTTTTCTAGTTTTTGTTTTATTAGAGTGGTAAAAATGTGATAATTTTTAAGAAATTTATCAGGTTAAAAACGGTGGTAAAAAATGTGAATTTTTTTTATAGATGTTCCATAAAATGGTGTTAAATCTTGTATTTTTTAACAGTTTTTCCGTAAACAATGTTAAAAACTCGCATTTTTTTTCTAGCTTTTTTGTTTTATTAGAGTGGTAAAAATGTGATAATTTTTAACAAATTTATCTTGTTAAAAACGGTGGTAAAAAATGTGAATTTTTTTTATAGATGGTCCATAAAATGGTGTAAAATCTTGTATTTTTTAACAGTTTTTTCGGGAAAAAATGTTAAAAACTTGTATTTTTTTTTTCATGTTTTTGTTTTTCTTAGAGTGGTACAAAATATGTTAATTTTAAAGGAATTTATGTAAAGCATTGAGCTTTTTAAGTTGTTTTTTTGCATTTAATATTGAAAAATCATGACCCTGATATAGCTTGTTTGTAAAACCATACATAAGATACTCGGAAATCATTGAAACGTCTAAATTTGTCACCTTTATACATCGTTGTTATTTATAGCATCGTAAAAATGTGAACTTTTTTACAGATGTTCCATAAAACGGTGTAAAATCTTGTATTTTTAACAAGTTTTTTAAACAATGTTAAAAACTCGCATTTTTTTTAGTTTTTGTTTTATTAGAGTGGTAAAAAATGTGATAATTTTTAAGAAATTTATCATGTTAAAAACGGTGGTAAAAAATGTGAATTTTTTTTATAGATGGTCCATAAAATGGTGTAAAATCTTGTATTTTTTAACAGTTTTTTCGGGAAAAAATGTTAAAAACTTGTATTTTTTTTTTTCATGTTTTTGTTTTTCTTAGAGTGGTACAAAATATGTTAATTTTAAAGAAATTTATGTAAAGCGTGGAGCTTTTTAAGTTGTTTTTTTTCATTTAATATTGAAAAATCATGATAATTTACCGATACAAATTGTTTTGTAAAACCGTTAAATAAGATACTCGGAAATCATTGAAACGCCTAAATTTGTCACCTTTATACATCGTTGTTATTTATAGTATCGTAAAAATGTGAACTTTTTTACGGATGTTCCATAAAACGGTGTAAAATCTTGTATTTTTTTAACGATTTTCCAAACAATGTTTAAAACTTGCATTTTTATTTAGTTTTTGTTTTATTAGAGTAGTAAAAAATGCGATAATTTTTAAGAAATTTATCATGTTAAAAACGGTGGTAAAAATGTGAATTTATTTATAGATGGTCCATAAAATGGTGTAAAATCTTGTACTTTAACATTTTTTTCCGAAAACATGTTAAAAACTTGTTTTTTTTTTTTCATGTTTTTGTTTTTCTTAGAGTGGTACAAAATATGTTAATTTTAAAGAAATTTATGTAAAGCGTTGAGCTTTTTAAGTTGTTTTTTTCCATTTAATATTGAAAAATCATGACACTGATACAGCTTGTTTTGTAAACCCGTTAAATAAGATACTCGGAAATCATTGAAACGTCTAAATTTGTCACCTTTATACATCGTTGTTATTTATAGTATCGTAAAAATGTGAACTTTTTTACAGATGTTCCATAAAACGGTGTAAAATCTTGTATTTTTTTAATGTTTTTCCGAAAACAATGTTAAAAACTCGCATTTTTTTTAGTTTTTGTTTTATTAGAGTAGTAAAAAATGTGATAATTTTTAAGAAATTTATCATGTTAAAAACGGTGGTAAAAAATGTGAATTTTTTTTATAGATGGTCCATAAAATGGTGTAAAATCTTGTATTTTTTAATGTTTTTTCGGAAAAAATGTTAAAAACTTGTATTTTTTTTTTCATGTTTTTGTTTTTCTTAGAGTGGTACAAAATATGTTAATTTTATAGAAATTTATGTAAAGCGTGGAGCTTTTTAAGTTGTTTTTTTCCATTTAATATTGAAAAATCATGACACTGATACAGCTTGTTTTGTAAAACCGTTAAATAAGATACTCGGAAATCATTGAAACGTCTAAATTTGTCACCTTTATACATCGTTGTTATTTATAGCATCGTAAAAATGTGAACTTTTTTACAGATGTTCCATAAAACGGTGTAAAATCTTTATTTTTTTAACAGTTTTCCGTGAAAACATGTTAAAAACTCGCATTTTTTTTCTAGTTTTTGTTTTATTAGAGTGGTAAAAAATGTGATAATTTTTAAGAAATTTATCATGTTAAAAACGGTGGTAAAAAATGTGAATTTTTTTTATAGATGGTCCATAAAATGGTGTAAAATCTTGTATTTTTTAACGCTTTTTTCGGGAAAAATGTAAAAAACTTGTATTTTTTTTTTCATGTTTTTGTTTTTCTTAGAGTGGTACAAAAATATGTTAATTTTAAAGAAATTTATGTAAAGCGTGGAGTTTTTTAAGTTGTTTTTTTCCATTTAATATTGAAAAATCATGACATCGACATAAAATTGTTTTCAGAAAAAAAGCAGTTAAATAAGATACTCGGAAATCATTGAAACGTCTAAATTTGTCACCTTTATACATCGTTGTTATTTATAGCATCGTAAAAATGTGAACTTTTTACAGATGTTCCATAAAACGGTGTAAAATCTTGTATTTTTTTAACTTTTTCCGAAACAATGTTAAAAACTCGCATTTTTTTTAGTTTTTGTTTTATTAGAGTGGTAAAAAATGTGATAATTTTTAAGAAATTTATCATGTTAAAAACGGTGGTAAAAAATGTGAATTTTTTTATAGATGGTCCATAAAATGGTGTAAAATCTTGTATTTTTTAACAGTTTTTCGGGAAAAATGTTTAAAACTTGTATTTTTTTTTTCATGTTTTTGTTTTTCTTAGAGTGGTACAAAATATGTTAATTTTAAAGAAATTTATGTAAAGCGTGGAGCTTTTTAAGTTGTTTTTTTCCATTTAATATTGAAAAATCTTATTAATCGATACGCCTTGTTTTGTAAAACCGTTAAATAAGATACTCGGAAATCATTGAAACGTCTAAATTTGTCACCTTTATACATCGTTGTTATTTATAGTATCGTAAAAATGTGAACTTTTTTACATATGTTCCATAAAACGGTGTAAAATCTTTTATTTTTTTAACAGTTTTCCATGAAAACATGTTAAAAACTCGCATTTTTTTTCTAGTTTTTGTTTTATTAGAGTGGTAAAAAATGTGATAATTTTTAAGAAATTTATCATGTTAAAAACGGTGGTAAAAAATGTGAATTTTTTTTATAGATGGTCCATAAAATGGTGTAAAATCTTGTATTTTTTAACAGTTTTTTCGGGAAAAAATGTTAAAAACTTGTATTTTTTTTTTCATGTTTTTGTTTTTCTTAGAGTGGTACAAAATATGTTAATTTTAAAGAAATTTATGTAAAGCGTGGAGCTTTTTAAGTTGTTTTTTTCCATTTAATATTGAAAAATCATGACACTGATACAGCTTGTTTTGTAAAACCGTTAAATAAGATACTCGGAAATCATTGAAACGTCTAAATTTGTCACCTTTATACATCGTTGTTATTTATAGCATCGTAAAAATGTGAACTTTTTTACAGATGTTCCATAAAACGGTGTAAAATCTTGTATTTTTTTAACAGTTTTTCCGAAACAATGTTAAAAACTCGCATTTTTTTTAGTTTTTGTTTTATTAGAGTGGTAAAAAATGTGATAATTTTTAAGAAATTTATCATGTTAAAAACGGTGGTAAAAAATGTGAATTTTTTTTAAAGATGGTCCATAAAATGGTGTAAAATCTTGTATTTTTTAACAGTTTTTTCGGGAAAAAATGTTTAAAACTTGTATTTTTTTTTTTCATGTTTTTTTTTTCTTAGAGTGGTACAAAATATGTTAATTTTAAAGAAATTTATGTAAAGCGTGGAGCTTTTTAAGTTGTTTTTTTCCATTTAATATTGAAAAATCATGACACTGATACAGCTTGTTTTGTAAAACCGTTAAATAAGATACTCGGAAATCATTGAAACGTCTAAATTTGTCACCTTTATACATCGTTGTTATTTATAGTATCGTAAAAATGTGAACTTTTTTACAGATGTTCCATAAAACGGTGTAAAATCTTTTATTTTTTTAACAGTTTTCCATGAAAACATGTTAAAAACTTGCATTTTTTTTCTAGTTTTTGTTTTATTAGAGTGGTAAAAAATGTCATAATTTTTAAGAATTTTATCATGTTAAAAACGGTGGTAAAAAATGTGAATTTTTTTTATAGATGGTCCATAAAATGGTGTAAAATCTTGTATTTTTTAACAGTTTTTTGGGGAAAAAATGTTAAAAACTTGTATTTTTTTTTTCATGTTTTTGTTTTTCTTAGAGTGGTACAAAATATGTTAATTTTAAAGAAATTTATGTAAAGCGTGGAGCTTTTTAAGTTGTTTTTTTCCATTTAATATTGAAAAATCATGACACTGATACAGCTTGTTTTGTAAAACCGTTAAATAAGATACTCGGAAATCATTGAAACGTCTAAATTTGTCACCTTTATACATCGTTGTTATTTATAGTATCGTAAAAATGTGAACTTTTTTACAGATGTTCCATAAAACGGTGTAAAATCTTTTATTTTTTTAACAGTTTTCCATGAAAACATGTTAAAAACTCGAATTTTTTTCTAGTTTTTGTTTTATTAGAGTGGTAAAAAATGTCATAATTTTTAAGAATTTTATCATGTTAAAAACGGTGGTAAAAAATGTGAATTTTTTTTATAGATGGTCCATAAAATGGTGTAAAATCTTGTAATTTTTAACGTATTTTTTCGGGAAAAATGTTAAAAACTTGTATTTTTTCATGTTTTTGTTTTTCTTAGGTGGTACAAAATATGTTAATTTTATAGAAATTTATGTAAAGCGTGGAGCTTTTAAGTTGTTTTTTTCCATTTAATATTGAAAAATCATGACTCGATACTGACTTGTTTTGTAAAACCGTTAAATAAGATACTCGGAAATCATTGAAACGTCTAAATTTGTCACCTTTATACATCGTTGTTATTTATAGTATCGTAAAAATGTGAACTTTTACGGATGTTCCATAAAACGGTGTAAAATCTTTTATTTTTTAACGAGTTTTTCCATGAAAACATGTTAAAAACTAGCATTTTTTTCTAGTTTTTTGTTTTATTAGAGTGGTAAAAAATGTGATAATTTTTAAGAAATTTATCATGTTAAAAACGGTGGTAAAAAATGTGAAATTTTTTTATAGATGGTCCATAAAATGGTGTAAAATCTTGTATTTTTTAACAGCTTTTTTTTCGAAAAAATGTTAAAAACTTGTATTTTTTTTTTCATGTTTTTGTTTCTCTTAGAGTGGTACAAAATATGTTAATTTTAAAGAAATTTATGTAAAGCGTGGAGCTTTTTAAGTTGTTTTTTTCCATTTAATATTGAAAAATCGCTATTAATCGATACATGTGCCTTTGTTTTGTAAAACGCAAGTTAAATAAGATACTTGGAAATCATTGAAACGTCTAAATTTGTCACCTTTATACATCGCTGTTATTTATAGCATCGTAAAAATGTAAACTTTTTTACGGATGTTCCATAAAACGGTGTAAAATCTTGTATTTTTTTAACAATTTTCCGAAACAATGTTAAAAACTCGCATTTTTTTTAGTTTTTGTTTTATTAGAGTGGTAAAAAATGTGATAATTTTTAAGAAATTTATCATGTTAAAAACGGTGGTAAAAAATGTGAATTTTTTTTAAAGATGGTCCATAAAATGGTGTAAAATCTTGTATTTTTTTAATGCTTTTTCGGGAAAAATGTTTAAAACTTGTATTTTTTTTTTTCATGTTTTTTTTTTCTTAGAGTGGTACAAAATATGTTAATTTTAAAGAAATTTATGTAAAGCGTGGAGCTTTTTAAGTTGTTTTTTTCCATTTAATATTGAAAAATCATGACACTGATACAGCTTGTTTTGTAAAACCGTTAAATAAGATACTCGGAAATCATTGAAACGTCTAAATTTGTCACCTTTATACATCGTTGTTATTTATAGTATCGTAAAAATGTGAACTTTTTTACAGATGTTCCATAAAACGGTGTAAAATCTTTATTTTTTTAACGAGTTTTCCATGAAAACATGTTAAAAACTTGCATTTTTTTTCTAGTTTTTGTTTTATTAGAGTGGTAAAAAATGTCATAATTTTTAAGAATTTTATCATGTTAAAAACGGTGGTAAAAAATGTGAATTTTTTTATAGATGGTCCATAAAATGGTGTAAAATCTTGTATTTTTTAACAGTTTTTTCGGGAAAAAATGTTAAAAACTTGTATTTTTTTTCATGTTTTTGTTTTTCTTAGAGTGGTACAAAATATGTTAATTTTAAAGAAATTTATGTAAAGCGTGGAGCTTTTTAAGTTGTTTTTTTCCATTTAATATTGAAAAATCATGACCCTGATACAGCTTGTTTTGTAAAACCGTTAAATAAGATACTCGGAAATCATTGAAACGCCTAAATTTGTCACCTTTATACATCGTTGTTATTTATAGTATCGTAAAAATGTGAACTTTTTTTACGGATGTTCCATAAAACGGTGTAAAATCTTTTATTTTTTTAACGAGTTTTCCACATGAAAACATGTTAAAAACTCGCATTTTTTTTCTTGTTTTTGTTTTATTAGAGTGGTAAACAATGTAATAATTTTTAAGAATTTTATCATGTTAAAAACGGTGGTAAAAAATATGAATTTTTTTATAGATGGTCCATAAAATGGTGTAAAATCTTGTAATTTTTAACGCTTTTTCGGGAAAAATGTTAAAAACTTGTATTTTTTTCATGTTTTTGTTTTTCTTAGGGTGGTGCAAAATATATTAATTTTAAAGAAATTTATGTAAAGCATTGAGCATTTTAAGTTGTTTTTTTCATTTAATATTAAAAAATCATGACCCTGATACTGCTTGTTTTGTAAAACCGTTAAAAAGAATGACCCTAAGTCATTGAAACGTCTAAATTTGTCATCTTTATACATCGTTGTTATTTATAGCATCGTAAAAATGTGAACTTTTTACGGATGTTCCATAAAACGGTGTAAAATATTGTATTTTTTTATAGTTTTTCCGGAAAACATGTTAAAAACTCGCATTTTTTTCTAGTTTTGTTTTATTAGAGTGGTAAAAAATGTGATAAATTTTAAGAAATTTATCAGTTAAAAACGGTGGTAAAAAATGTGAATTTTTTTTATAGATGTTCCATAAAACGGTGTTAAATCTTGTATTTTTTAAAAGTTTTTCCTGAACAATGTTAAAAACTCGCATTTTTTTCTAGCTTTTTTGTTTTATTAGAATGGTAAAAAATGTGATAATTTTTAACAAATTTATCTTGTTAAAAACGGTGGTAAAAAATGTGAATTTTTTTTTAGATGGTCCATAAAATGGTGTAAAATCTTGTATTTTTTAACAGCTTTTTTCGGGAAAAATGTTAAAAACTTGTATTTTTTTTCATGTTTTTGTTTTCTTAGAGTGGTACAAAATATGTTAATTTTAAACGAATTTATGTAAAGCGTTGAGCTTTTTTAAGTTGTTTTTTTCAAATTAATATTGAAAAATCATGACTGATCTGTCTTGTTTTGTAAAACCGTATCAAAGATGACCCGGAAGTCATTGAAACGTCTAAATTTGTCACCTTTATACATCGTTGTTATTTATAGCATCGTAAAAATGTGAACTTTTTTACAGATGCTCCATAAAACGGTGTAAAATCTTGTATTTTTTTAACAGTTTTTCCGGAAACAATGTTAAAAACTCGCATTTTTTTCTATTTTTTGTTTTATTAGAGTGGTAAAAATGTGATAATTTTTAAGAAATTTATCAGGTTAAAAACGGTGGTAAAAAATGTGAATTTTTTTTACAGATGTTCCATAAAATGGTGTTAAATCTTGTATTTTTTAACTGTTTTTTCGGGAAAAAATTTAAAAACTTGTATTTTTTTTCATGTTTTTGTTTTTCTTAGGGTGGTGCAAAATATATTAATTTTAAAGAAATTTATGTAAAGCGTTGAGCTTTTTAAGTTGTTTTTTCATTTAATATTAAAAAATCATGATCGATACAGCTTGTTTTGTAAAACCGTTAAAAAAGATGACACGTAAGTTATTGAAACGTCTAAATTTGTCACCTTTATACATCGTTGTTATTTATAGCATCGTAAAAATGTGAACTTTTTTACAGATGTTCCATAAAACGGTGTAAAATCTTGTATTTTTTTAACAGTTTTTCCGGAAACAATGTTTAATTTTCTTTTTTAGTTTTTGTTTTATTAGAGTGTTAAAAATGTGATAATTTTTAAGAAATTTATCAGGTTAAAAACGGTGGTAAAAAATGTGAATTTTTTTTATAGATGTTCCATAATATGGTGTAAAATCTTGTATTTTTTAATCGCTTTTTTCGGAAAAAAATGTTAAAAACTAGTATTTTTTTTTCATGTTTTTGTTTTTCTTAGAGTGGTATAAAATATGTTAATTTTAAAGAAATTTATGTAAACCGTTGAGCTTTTTAAGTTGTTTTTTTCAATTTAGTATTGAAAAATCATGACCCTGATACAGCTTGTTTTGTAAAACCGTTAAAAAAGATGACCCGGAAGTCATTGAAACGTCTAAATTTGTCACCTTTATACATCGTTGTTATTTATAGCATCGTAAAAATGTGAACTTTTTACGGATGTTCCATAAAACGGTGTAAAATCTTGTATTTTTTTAACGGTTTTTTCCGGAACACAATGTTAAAAACTCGCATTTTTTTCTAGTTTTTGTTTTATTAGAGTGGTAAAAATGTGATAATTTTTAAGAAATTTATCAAAGTTAAAAACGGTGGTAAAAAATGTGAATTTTTTATAGATGTTCCATAAAATGGTGTTAAATCTTGTATTTTTTAACGCTTTTTTCGTAAACAATGTTAAAAACTCGCATTTTTTTTCTAGCTTTTTTGTTTTATTAGAGTGGTAAAAAATGTGATAATTTTTAACAAATTTATCTTGTTAAAAACGGTGGTAAAAAATGTGAATTTTTTTTATAGATGGTCCATAAAATGGTGTAAAATCTTGTATTTTTTAACAGTTTTTTCGGGAAAAAATGTTAAAAACTTGTATTTTTTTTTTCATGTTTTTGTTTTTCTTAGAGTGGTACAAAATATGTTAATTTTAAAGGAATTTATGTAAACCATTGAAACTTTTTTAAGTTGTTTTTTTGCATTTAATATTGAAAAATCATGACTCGATATAGCTTGTTTTGTAAAACCGTTAAATAAGATACTTGAAATCATTGAAACGTCTAAATTTGTCACCTTTATACATCGTTGTTATTTATAGTATCGTAAAAATGTGAACTTTTTTTAGATGTTCCATAAAACGGTGTAAAATCTTTTATTTTTTTAACAGTTTTTCCGGAAACAATGTTAAAAACTCGCATTTTTTTCTAGTTTTTGTTTTATTAGAGTGGTAAAAAATGTCATAATTTTTAAGAATTTTATCATGTTAAAAACGGTGGTAAAAATGTGAATTTTTTTTATAGATGGTCCATAAAATGGTGTAAAATCTTGTAATTTTTAACAGTTTTTTCGGGAAAAATGTTAAAAACTTGTATTTTTTTCATGTTTTTGTTTTTCTTAGGGTGGTGCAAAATATATTAATTTTAAAGAAATTTATGTAAAGCATTGAGCATTTTAAGTTGTTTTTTTCATTTAATATTAAAAAATCATGACCCTGATACTGCTTGTTTTGTAAAACCGTTAAAAAGAATGACCCGGAAGTCATTGAAACGTCTAAATTTGTCACCTTTATACATCGTTGTTATTTATAGCATTGTAAAAATGTGAACTTTTTTACAGATGTTCCATAAAACGGTGTAAAATATTGTATTTTTTTAAAGTTTTTCCGGAAACAATGTTAAAAACTCGCATTTTTTTCTAGTTTTTGTTTTATTAGAGTGGTAAAAATGTGATAAATTTTAAGAAATTTATCAAAAGGTTAAAAACGGGTGGTAAAAAATGTGAATTTTTTTTATAGATGTTCCATAAAACGGTGTTAAATCTTGTATTTTTTAAAAGTTTTTCCGGAAATAATGTTAAAACTCGCATTTTTTTTTCTAGCTTTTTTGTTTTATTAGAATGGTAAAAATGTGATAATTTTTAACAAATTTATCTTGTTAAAAAAAACGGGTGGTAAAAAATGTGAATTTTTTTTATAGATGTTCCATAAAATGGTGTAAAATCTTGTATTTTTTTAACGATTTTTTTCGGGGAAAAAATGTTAAAAACTTGTATTTTTTTTCATGTTTTTGTTTTCTTAGAGTGGTACAAAAATATGTTAATTTTAAACGAATTTATGTAAAGCGTTGAGGCTTTTTAAGTTGTTTTTTTTCAAATTAATATTGAAAAATCATTTAGGCTACGATACGAACTTGTTTTGTAAAACCGTATCAAAGATGACCGGAAGTCATTGAAACGTCTAAATTTGTCACCTTTATACATCGTTGTTATTTATAGCATCGTAAAAATGTGAACTTTTTTATATATGCTCCATAAAACGGTGTAAAATCTTGTATTTTTTTAACGGTTTTTCCGAAAACAATGTTAAAAACTCGCATTTTTTTCTAGTTTTTGTTTTATTAGAGTGGTAAAAATGTGATAATTTTTAAGAAATTTATCGAGTTAAAAACGGTGGTAAAAAATGTGAATTTTTTTATAGATGTTCCATAAAATGGTGTTAAATCTTGTATTTTTTAACAGTTTTACGTAAACAATGTTAAAAACTCGTATTTTTTTCTAGCTTTTTTGTTTTATTAGAGTGGTAAAAAATGTGATAATTTTTAACAAATTTATCTTGTTAAAAACGGTGGTAAAAAATGTGAATTTTTTTATAGATGGTCCATAAAATGGTGTAAAATCTTGTATTTTTTAACGAGCTTTTTTCGGGAAAAAATGTTAAAAACTTGTATTTTTTTTTCATGTTTTTGTTTTTCTTAGAGTGGTACAAAATATGTTAATTTTAAAGAAATTTATGTAAAGCATTGAGCTTTTTAAGTTGTTTTTTTCCATTTAATATTGAAAAATCATGACTTGATATATCTTGTTTTGTAAAAACCATACATAAGATACTCGGAAATCATTGAAACGCCTAAATTTGTCACCTTTATACATCGTTGTTATTTATAGCATCGTAAAAATGTGAACTTTTTTACGGATGTTCCATAACCTGTAAAATCTTGTATTTTTTTTTAACGATTTTCCGAAACAATGTTAAAAACTCGCATTTTTTTTAGTTTTTGTTTTATTAGAGTGGTAAAAAATGTGATAATTTTTAAGAAATTTATCATGTTAAAAACGGTGGTAAAAAATGTGAATTTTTTTTATAGATGGTCCATAAAGTGGTGTAAAATCTTGTATTTTTTAACGATTTTTCGGGAAAAATGTTAAAAACTTGTTTTTTTTTCATGTTTTTGTTTTTCTTAGAGTGGTACAAAATATGTTAATTTTAAAGAAATTTATGTAAAGCGTTGAGCTTTTTAAGTTGTTTTTTTCCATTTAATATTGAAAAATCATGACTGATACAAATTGTTTTGTAAAACCGTTAAATAAGATACTCGGAAATCATTGAAACGTCTAAATTTGTCACCTTTATACATCGCTGTTATTTATAGCATCGTAAAAATGTGAACTTTTTTACAAATGTTCCATAAAACGGTGTAAAATCTTTTATTTTTTTAACAGTTTTCCGTGAAAACATGTTAAAAACTCGCATTTTTTTTTTCTAGTTTTTGCTTTATTAGAGTGGTAAAAAATGTCATAATTTTTAAGAAATTTATCATGTTAAAAACGGTGGTAAAAAATGTGAATTTTTTTTATAAATGGTCCATCAAATGGTGTAAAATCTTGTATTTTTTAACGAGTTTTTCGGGAAAAATGTTAAAAACTTGTATTTTTTTTTTCATGTTTTTGTTTTTCTTAGATTGGTACAAAATATGTTAATTTTAAAAGAAATTTATGTAAAGCGTTGAGCTTTTTAAGTTGTTTTTTTCCATTTAATATTGAAAAATCATGAGTACACGATACGCCTTGTTTTGTAAAACCGTTAAATAAGATACTCGGAAATCATTGAAACGTCAAAATTTGTCACCTTTATACATCGTTGTTATTTATAGCATCGTAAAAATGTGAACTTTTTTACGGATGTTCCATAAAACGGTGTAAAATCTTGTATTTTTTAACGCTTTTTCCGAAAACAATGTTAAAAACTCGCATTTTTTTCTAGTTTTTGTTTTATTAGAGTGGTAAAAAATGTCATAATTTTTAAGAAATTTATCATGTTAAAAACGGTGGTAAAAAATGTGAATTTTTTTTATAGATGGTCCATAAAGTGGTGTAAAATCTTGTATTTTTTAACAGTTTTTTCGGGAAAAAATGTTAAAAACTTGTATTTTTTTTTTCATGTTTTTGTTTTTCTTAGAGTGGTACAAAATATGTTAATTTTAAAGAAATTTATGTAAAGCGTTGAGCTTTTTAAGTTGTTTTTTTCCATTTAATATTGAAAAATCATGACTCGATACGAACTTGTTTTGTAAAACCGTTAAATAAGATACTCGGAAATCATTGAAACGTCTAAATTTGTCACCTTTATACATCGTTGTTATTTATAGCATCGTAAAAATGTGGACTTTTTTACAGATGTTCCATAAAACGGTGTAAAATCTTTTATTTTTTTAACAGTTTTCCGTGAAAACATGTTAAAAACTCGCATTTTTTTCTAGTTTTTGCTTTATTAGAGTGGTAAAAAATGTCATAATTTTTAAGAAATTTATCATGTTAAAAACGGTGGTAAAAAATGTGAATTTTTTTATAGATGGTCCATCAAATGGTGTAAAATCTTGTATTTTTTAACAGTTTTTTCGGGAAAAATGTTAAAAACTTGTATTTTTTTTTCATGTTTTTGTTTTTCTTAGATTGGTACAAAATATGTTAATTTTAAAGAAATTTATGTAAAGCGTTGAGCTTTTTAAGTTGTTTTTTCCATTTAATATTGAAAAATCGTAGCGACGATACGGAGTTGTTTTGTAAAACCGTTAAATAAGATACTCGGAAATCATTGAAACGTCAAAATTTGTCACCTTTATACATCGTTGTTATTTATAGCATCGTAAAAATGTGAACTTTTTTTACGGATGTTCCATAAAACAGTGTAAAATCTTATATTTTTTAACAGTTTTCCGAAACAATGTTAAAAACTCGCATTTTTTTCTAGTTTTTGCTTTATTAGAGTGGTAAAAAATGTCATAATTTTTAAGAAATTTATCATGTTAAAAACGGTGGTAAAAAATGTGAATTTTTTTTATAGATGGTCCATAAAATGGTGTAAAATCTTGTATTTTTTAACAGTTTTTTCGGAAAAAATGTTAAAAACTTGTATTTTTTTTTTTCATGTTTTTGTTTTTTCTTAGAGTGGTACAAAAAAATATGTTAATTTTAAAGAAATTCTATGTAAAGCGTTGAGAAATTTTTTAAGTTGTTTTTTTCCATTTAATATTGAAAAATCAAGCACTCGACATGCAATTGTTTTGTAAAACCGTTAAATAAGATACTCGGAAATCATTGAAACGTCTAAATTTGTGACCTTTATACATCGTTGTTATTTATAGCATCGTAAAAATGTGAACTTTTTTACAGATGTTCCATAAAACGGTGTAAAATCTTGTATTTTTTTAACAGTTTTTCCGAAACCATGTTAAAAACTCGCATCTTTTTTTAGTTTTTGTTTTATTAGAGTGGTAAAAATGTCATAATTTTTAAGAAATTTATCATGTTAAAAACGGTGGTAAAAAATGTGAATTTTTTTTATAGATGGTCCATAAAGTGGTGTAAAATCTTGTATTTTTTAATGTTTTTCGGGGAAAAAATGTTAAAAACTTGTATTTTTTTTTTCATGTTTTTGTTTTTCTTAGAGTGGTACAAAATATGTTAATTTTAAAGAAATTTATGTAAAGCGTTGAGCTTTTTAAGTTGTTTTTTCCATTTAATATCGAAAAATCACACACACTGATACGACTTGTTTTGTAAAACCGTTAAATAAGATACTCGGAAATCATTGAAACGTCTAAATTTGTCACCTTTATACATCGTTGTTATTTATAGCATCGTAAAAATGTGAACTTTTTTACAGATGTTCCATAAAACGGTGTAAAATCTTTTATTTTTTTAACAGTTTTCCGTGAAAACATGTTAAAAACTCGTATTTTTTTCTAGTTTTTGCTTTATTAGAGTGGTAAAAAATGTCATAATTTTTAAGAAATTTATCATGTTAAAAAACGGGTGGTAAAAAATGTGAATTTTTTTTTATAGATGGTCCATAAAATGGTGTAAAATCTTGTATTTTTTGACGGTTTTTTTCGGGAAAAAATGTTAAAAACTTGTATTTTTTTTTTTCATGTTTTTGTTTTTCTTATAGTGGTACAAAATATGTTAATTTTAAAGGAATTTATGTAAACGTTGAGCTTTTTTAAGTTGTTTTTTTCCATTTAATATTGAAAAATCATGACTAATATATCTTGTTTTGTAAAACCATACATAAGATACTCGGAATCATTGAAACGCCTAAATTTGTCACCTTTATACATCGCTGTTATTTATAGCATCGTAAAAATGTGAACTTTTTACGGATGTTCCATAAATCGGTGTAAAATCTTGTATTTTTTTAACGAGTTTTCCGAAAACAATGTTAAAAACTCGCATTTTTTTTAGTTTTTGTTTTATTAGAGTGGTAAAAAATGTGATAATTTTTAAGAAATTTATCATGTTAAAAACGGTGGTAAAAAATGTGAATTTGTTTTATAGATAGTCCATAAAGTGGTGTAAAATCTTGTATTTTTTAATGCTTTTTTCGGGAAAAAATGTTAAAAACTTGTATTTTTTTTTCATGTTTTTGTTTTTCTTATAGTGGTACAAAATATGTTAATTTTAAAGGAATTTATGTAAAGCATTGAGCTTTTTAAGTTGTTTTTTTCCATTTAATATTGAAAAATCATGACCACGATATAATGTTTTGTAAAACCATACATAAGATACTCGGAAATCATTGAAACGTCTAAATTTGTCACCTTTATACATCGATTTGTTATTTATAGCATCATAAAAATGTGAACTTTTTACGGATGTTCCATAAATCGGTGTAAAATCTTGTATTTTTAACAAGTTTTTTCCGAAAAACATGTTAAAAACTCGCATTTTTTTTAGTTTTTGTTTTATTAGAGTGGTAAAAATGTGATAATTTTTAAGAAATTTATCAGGTTAAAAACGGTGGTAAAAAATGTGAATTTTTTTATAGATGGTCCATAAAGTGGTGTAAAATCTTGTATTTTTTAATGCTTTTTTCGGGAAAAAATGTTAAAAACTTGTATTTTTTTTTTCATGTTTTTGTTTTTCTTAGAGTGGTACAAAATATGTTAATTTTAAAGAAATTTATGTAAAGCGTTGAGGCTTTTTAAGTTGTTTTTTTCCATTTAATATTGAAAAATCATGACCTCGATACAACACATTGTTTTGTAAAACCGTTAAATAAGATACTCGGAAATCATTGAAACGTCTAAATTTGTCACCTTTATACATCGTTGTTATTTATAGCATCGTAAAAATGTGAACTTTTTCTGAGATGTTCCATAAATCGGTGTAAAATCTTTTATTTTTTTAACGAGTTTTCCGTGAAAACATGTTAAAAACTCGCATTTTTTTCTAGTTTTTGTTTTATTAGAGTGGTAAAAAATGTCATAATTTTTAAGAAATTTATCATGTTAAAAACGGTGGTAAAAAATGTGAATTTTTTTTATAGATGGTCCATAAAATGGTGTAAAATCTTGTATTTTTTGACAGTTTTTTCGGGAAAAAATGTTAAAAACTTGTATTTTTTTTTTCATGTTTTTGTTTTTCTTAGATTGGTACAAAATATGTTAATTTTAAAGAAATTCTATGTAAAGCGTTGAGCTTTTTAAGTTGTTTTTTTCCATTTAATATTGAAAAATCGTTTATTTCACGATACGCGCTGTTTTGTAAAGAAACCGTTAAATAAGATACTCGAAATCATTGAAACGTCAAAATTTGTCACCTTTATACATCGTTGTTATTTATAGCATCGTGAAAAATGTGAACTTTTTTACGGATGTTCCATAAAAAACGTGTAAAATCTTATATTTTTTTAACAGCTTTTCCGAAACAATGTTAAAAACTCGCATTTTTTTTCTAGTTTTTGTTTTATTAGAGTGGTAAAAAATGTGATAATTTTTAAAAAATTTATCATGTTAAAAACGGTGGTAAAAAATGTGAATTTTTTTTATAGATGGTCCGTATAAAGTGGTGTAAAATCTTGTATTTTTTAACGATTTTTTCGGGGAAAAAATGTTAAAAACTTGTATTTTTTTTTTTCATGTTTTTGTTTTTCTTAGAGTGGTACAAAAATATGTTAATTTTAAAGAAATTTATGTAAAGCGTTGAGCTTTTTTAAGTTGTTTTTTTCCATTTAATATTGAAAAATCACGACTCGACATAAACCTTGTTTTGTAAAACCGTTAAATAAGATACTCGGAAATCATTGAAACGCCTAAATTTGTCACCTTTATACATCGTTGTTATTTATAGCATCGTAAAAATGTGAACTTTTTACGTATGTTCCATAAAACGGTGTAAAATCTTGTATTTTTTTAACAAGTTTTCAAACAATGTTAAAAACTCGCATTTTTTTTGTAGTTTTTGTTTTATTAGAGTGGTAAAAAATGTCATAATTTTTAAGAAATTTATCATGTTAGAAAACGGTGGTAAAAAATGTGAATTTTTTTTATAGATGGTTCATAAAATGGTGTAAAATGTTGTATTTTTTAACAATTTTTCGGGAAAAAATGTTAAAAACTTGTATTTTTTTTTCATGTTTTTGTTTTTCTTAGAGTGGTACAAAATATGTTAATTTTAAAAGGAATTTATGTAAAGCATTGAGGCTTTTTAAGTTGTTTTTTTCCATTTAATATTGAAAAATCATAACTCGATATAGCTTGTTTTGTAAAACCATACATAAGATACTCGGAAATCATTGAAACGTCTAAATTTGTCACCTTTATACATCGTTTTTATTTATAGCATCGTAAAAATGTGAACTTTTTTACGGATGTTCCATAAATCGGTGTAAAATCTTGTATTTTTTTAACGCTTTTCCCGAACAACAATGTTAAAAACTCGCATTTTTTTTAGTTTTTGTTTTATTAGAGTGGTAAAAAAATGTGATAATTTTTAAGAAATCTATCATGTTAAAAACGGTGGTAAAAAATGTGAATTTTTTTTTATAGATGGTCCATAAAATGGTGTAAAATCTTGTATTTTTTAACGCTTTTTTTACGGAAAAAATGTTAAAAATTTGTATTTTTTTTTTCATGTTTTTGTTTTTCTTAGAGTGGTACAAAATATGTTAATTTTAAAGAAATTTATGTAAAGCGTTGAGCTTTTTTAAGTTGTTTTTTTTCCATTTAATATTGAAAAATAATGACCATACGAACTTGTTTTGTAAAATCGTTAAATAAGATACTCGGAAATCATTGAAACGTCTAAATTTGTCACCTTTACACATCGTTGTTATTTATAGCATCGTAAAAATGTGAACTTTTTTACAGATGTTCCATAAAACGGTGTAAAATCTTTTATTTTTTAACGGTTTTCCGTGAAAACGTGTTAAAAACTCGCATTTTTTTCTAGTTTTTGTTTTATTAGAGTGGTAAAAAATGTCATAATTTTTAAGAAATTTATCATGTTAAAAACGGTGGTAAAAAAGTGAAAATTTTTATACGTGTTCCATAAAACGGTGTAAAATTTTGAATTTTTTAATGATTTTTTCGGGAAAAAATGTTAAAAACTTGTATTTTTTTATGTTTTTGTTTTTCTTAAATTTTGTACAAAATATGTTAATTTTAAAGGAATTTATGTAAAGTCGTTGAAATTTTTAAGTTGTTTTCCAATTAATATTGAAAAATCATGACGTTGATCAGAACTTGTTTTGTAAAACCGTTAAAAATGATGACCCGGAAGTCATTGAAACGTCTCAAATTTGTCACGATTATACATTGTTAAGTTATTTATAGCATCGTAAAAATGTGAACTTTTTTACAGATGTTCCATAAAAGCAGTGTAAAATCTTGTATTTTTTTAATAGTTTTTCCCGGAAACAATGTTAAAAACTCGCATTTTTTTCTAGTTTTTGTTTTATTAGAGTGGTAAAAATGTGATAATTTTTAACAAATTTATCTTGTTAAAAACGGTGGTAAAAAAATGTGAATTTTTTTTATAGATGGTCCATAAATTGGTGTAAAATCTTGTATTTTTTTAACAATTTTTTCCAAACAATGTTAAAAACTCGCATTTTTTTTCTAGTTTTTGTTTTATTATAGTGGTAAAATAATGTGATAATTTTTAAGAATTTATTATGTTAAAAACGGTGGTAAAAAATGTGAATTTTTTTTATAGATGGTCCATAAAATTGTGTAAAATCTTGTATTTTTTAACAGTTTTTCGAGAAAAATGTTAAAAACTTGTATTTTTTTCATGTTTTTTTTTTCTTAGAGTGGTACAAAATATGTTAATTTTAAAGAAATTTATGTAAAGCGTTGAGCTTTTAAGTTGTTTTTTTCCAATTAATATTGAAAAATCATGCCACGATACAGTTTTGTTTTGTAAAACCGTTAAAAAAGATGACCCGGAAGTCATTGAAACGTCTAAATTTGTCACCTTTATACATCGTTGTTATTTATAGTATCGTAAAAATGTGTGAACTTTTTTACAGGATGTTCCATAAAACGTGTAAAATCTTTTATTTTTTTTAACGCTTTTCCGTGAAAACATGTTAAAAACTCGCATTTTTTTTTCTAGTTTTTTTGTTTTATTAGAGTGGTAAAAAAAGTCATAATTTTTAAGAAATTTATCATTTAAAAACGGTGGTAAAAAATGTGAATTTTTTTATAGATGGTCCATAAAATGGTGTAAAATCTTGTATTTTTTAACTGTTTTTTCGGGAAAAATGTTAAAAACTTGTATTTTTTTTCATGTTTTTGTTTTTCTTAGGGTGGTGCAAACTATATTAATTTTAAAGAAATTTATGTAAAGCATTGAGCTTTTTAAGTTGTTTTTTTTCATTTAATATTAAAAAATCGTAGCGCGATCTTCTTGTTTTTGTAAAACCGTTAAAAAGAATGACCCGGAAGTCATTGAAACGTCTAAATTTGTCACCTTTATACATCTATGTTATTTATAGCATTGTAAAAATGTGAACTTTTTTACATATGTTCCATAAAACGGTGTAAAATATTGTATTTTTTTAAAGTTTTTCCGGAAACAATGTTAAAAACTCGCATTTTTTTCAAGTTTTGTTTTATTAGAGTGGTAAAAATGTGATAATTTTTAAGAAATTTATCATGTTAAAAACGGTGGTAAAAAATGTGAACTTTTTTACAGATGTTCCATAAAACGGTGTAAAATCTTGTATTTTTTTAACAGTTTTTCCGGAAACAATGTTAAAAACTCGCATTTTTTTTTCTAGCTTTTTTGTTTTATTAGAGTGGTAAAAAATGTGATAATTTTTAACAAATTTATCTTGTTAAAAACGGTGGTAAAAAATGTGAATTTTTTTTATAGTATTTGTCCATAAAATGGTGTAAAATCTTGTATTTTTTAACGATTTTTTCGGGAAAAAATGTTAAAAACTTGTATTTTTTTTTCATGTTTTTGTTTTTCTTAGAGTGGTACAAAATATGTTAATTTTAAAGGAATTTATGTAAAGCGTTGAGCTTTTTTAAGTTGTTTTTTTCAAATTAATATTGAAAAATCATGACTCGATACGGCTTGTTTTGTAAAACC